>CALNVZ010003426.1:36417335-36428568 GCA_940671915.1 Paracentrotus lividus
CCTAAAATCCCAGCAAGGTTTGGGGGAACGTCCAAGATATAACCAGGGTCCCGAAAAAGTGAAAGCGGGGACGAACACATTCAAGAAATTTAGCCGAGCAAAATGATGTTGCTGGAGCTAAATATAAATATTCCACCTCTAATAGTTCTTCTAGGTGACTTCATTTTATAAACAGATTACCTTCCCTTTTGTCAATGCAGTCATTTTGATGAATACACAAGGGGGTTTCAAATTAATTTCCCTGCACGACAATCTCACCATCAAAATCGACTTCGCCACCGACTTTTTAGGCAATGTCGTGCTTTGTGTGAACAGGATTTTGAGTGTGTCGTGCACGTCGTGTCGCTCTGTCGTGTCGTTTGTCGTTTGTCGTGTTTGGTGTGCAGAGGCCTTAACTTACAACTTTGTCCAAATACAAATAACTCTTTGTCAGTGAGGTTAGTTGCCAAAGAATCCTCGAGAGTCGTGCCATTTCTCAGCAAGAAATCATCAGAACTGTCCCCGTTCATGTGACCTGTACAACAAAAAATGCAAACGAAAAAAAAGAAGAAGAAAAAAAAAATTACCCTACAATAATATCATGTACCCCGAATCACTGATTAAATGAAAGATTCAGTCCAACACAGAATCCAAAACGTAACCCCCTAAAATTATCAGTAGACAAGACCTTCAACTTCAACTCTTCCTCCTTCTTTCTAAAGTTATAACGGTTGATTTGGCATTGAAGTAATAAACTTTTCAAAACAGATCGTACCTAGTAGTCCTCTTCCAGTTCCATTATCAGCATATTCAGGTGGTGCTTCAACTGAGATGTCAAGTATTCCGTTCAGGAAGGTCACTGTAAAGGATGTGCTAGGGAAATCCCCTACTTGGAAAAAGACGTCGACCTTGATTTCTTCCGCTGTGCTGCCGTTCACGTAAGCGATTTCAAAAGTACTATCTGTGGAATCATAGCCATCTGAAACATTAAAGTGAGAAACGTGGAGAATGTGTTTATCAATCAATACTGGAGATAATATTTCATACATCTACCATTGACGTAACTTTTTTACGTCCATGCATCTACTTCATGTTTGTGTTAAACGTATACTCCTGGTGAGACTTTTACATGATCATGTGCATTTTTGAGAACTGGCAAATTTAATTAAATGATAGCACTTTATTAAGATAATTCAATACAGTGCGAGTACAAAAAGGGAATTCATTTTTAGAGGGGCTCTATTACAAGTTTAACTAATTGGACTGTTTTTATATCACATAAGACGTACTCGTATATCTTTGCAATGATACCTTTCTTGAAGTATACACTCATCCGCAAATATTGTAACAAAGCTAAAATACTTTCAGTTCTCTAATTTACAAGTCGTATGTGTTGTTATGTTTTGGTCAGAACGAATTGTTGACAATTTTGGAGACAAAAGAACAAAGACTCAAAAATGAAAGGTTGGGTGGTGATTATCAGTGAATAAGATCATAGAAAAATTAGTTGTTTTTGGAAGAAATTTAAAATATGTTTCGTTTATACCTTCTTGCTAAAAAATACTCGACCAAATATACCAGTACAATGGCATATAATAAAAGTCAACACAGGAAGTTTCGATGAGGTTTCGAATCAGAGGTCGTAATGATAAAGCAAAATATAATAAAATTACGGAAAATTGCTGCAGTGAATTGTTGTATATTTACTACAAGATAAAGGCTTCATATTGATAAGTTGGTGTAACAAAGTTGCGTTAGGCCTTAACCATTTCTGCACATAGGACTTAATTTTCCTTGGCAACGGCAACATAAATTTATCTTATCATGGTGCTGGTGTTATAACTTGCCATTGTATTGGTATCTTTTGGCGATTAAACTAATATTATATGTAACCAAATTCTAAAAGAATACAAATATAAATAAAATGAGATTTGTTTGTGTTGGCAATCGGGAATGGGGATGGGGCATTCACGAAACAAATACCTGTTGTTTTTGCATTACTTTTTCTCTTCAAGAGGGGATGGAATTTGAGGAGATTTTTTTTTTTTCCTCGGTGACGAATGTAAAGAAGTAACAATGTAATTACACTCTGACAATTTGATATATATATAGCAAAAAAGTTTTTATACACAACACATCTCATTATAACTAGGCACAACAAAGACATAACAAAGACAATTATATTTCACCACTAAGAGACATTATTCTGATTCCAAAATCGAGTATCAATAATTATTCTTTACCATCCTTTAAAGTAAGCACATCCAAACTTTCAGTCTTATTTATCTTAATTCCTATTTCAGTTCTGTTTTCATCCAGCATGAATTCCACCTGTGGCAGGTATAAAAACATTTAAAGACATACAAATTTCACATTGTTATTGATTACACGCATTACAATTTACAAATGCATTACTTCTATTATAACAAAATGGAAAAAAACAACAACATTGAAATAGATATCATAAAGAAGTTTTTGTTTTTATTGATGTGATCAATATCATGAATGCAGTGTAATTATTATTATGATTAATATTATTATCATCATTTTCTAAATATTGTTGAGATTGGTATCGTGACTAGTACTGCTCGCATTTTTGGGGGAGTAGTTTAAGATGATCTGACAGCTTGTTAAAAAAAAGGGGGAAAAAATATGCAAAATGTGCTAACAAATTTACCACATTCAGGTCATTAAAAAGTAAAATTTCGGCTCGCCCTTATCGCTCGCAAAGCTCCAATTTCCAAATAAACCCCCATAAAAAGTGTTAGTACCAATAGTCTGTAAGATAAGGACCAAAAAATGGCCTAGTTGTACACTTTCGGCAGAAAGTGTGAAATTTGGCACATAGGGGTATTTTGGGGCGCTGATTTCAAAAATTGCCGGCCCTAAGCGATCCGACCACTCGAACGGCGGCCATTTTGAAATCCAAGATGGCCGCCGTGAAAAAACCATTGAAACTGACTTACTTAAGTTCTAAATGACATATGGTACTAAAATTTGGTACACAATAGTATTTTGACATCCTGAATTCGAATATTGCCTGCCCCAGTCGATTCACCCACTCAGTCGGCCGCCATCTTGAATTCCAAGATGGCCGCCATGAAAATCATTGATATGCCTAACATGAGTTCTAATTGACACTTGGCACTGAAATTTGGTACACAATGGTATTTTGACATCCTGAATTCAAATATTGCCGGCCCCAACCTGTCCGAACACTCTGTTGGCCGCCATCTTGAATTCCAAAATGGCCACCATTTAAATCATGGAATATGCCTAACTTGAGTTATAAGTGACATATGGCACTCAAATTTGGTACACTAAGGTATTTTGACATTCTAAGTTCAAATATTGCCGGCCCCAATGGATTCGTCCACTCTGTCGGCCGCCATCTTGAATTCCAAGATGGCCGCCATGAAAATCAATGACATGCCTTACTTGAGTTATAAATGACATGTGGCACTCAAATTTGGTACACAGTGGTATTTTGATATTCTGAGTTGAAATATTGCCGGCCCCAATCGATTCAACCACTCTGTCGGCCGCCATCTTGAATTCCAAGATGGCCGCAATGAAAATCATTGATATGCCTAACTTGAGTTATAAATTACATATGGCACTCAAAAATTTGATACACAATGGTATTTTGACATTATCAGTTCAAATATCACTGGCACCGATCGATTTGACAACTCAGTCGGCCGCCATCTTGATTTCCAAGATGGCCGCCATGAAAATCAATGATATCCCTCACTTGAGTTATAAATGACATATGGCACTCAAATTTGGTACACAATGGTATTTTGACACCCTGAATTCAAATATTACCAGCCCCAACCGATCCGACCACTCGGTTGGCCGCCATCTTGAATTCCAAAATGGCCGCCATTGAAACCATGGAACATGGCTAACTTGAGTTATTAATTACATGTGGTATTGAAATTTGGTACAATATGGTATTTTGATACTTTGAATTTAGATACTATCTGCATAAGAAATCTGACCACTTGGTCGGCCGCCATCTTGAATTCCAAAATGGCCGCCATTAAAATCATTGAAAATGCATTATTTGAGTTGTAAATGACAGGTCACACTGACATTTGACGGAGACGTCATCATTAACAACTCATATCAGGCTCTACAGATTTTCAATATTGCAATTGCTGCTTTAAAATGACGGCCAATGTTATATTCACAGTCATGTTTAAAATCAAGATGTAGGCTCATCTGAAATTAGCATGTCAGTTTACCTTCATGTAGGCAAGTATCAGCCCCTCCAACCATTTCAAACTAAAGGTAGCTATAGGCCACTCATGATTTTTCTTCTTCTCCATACGATAAGCAATCTATTCCAACTTTTTTTACTATGGAGTTGTACTCTGTAGTGGGTAAAATATTACCAAAAAGATCGTATTACCCAATATCTGGTTGAAGGCAAAGCCAGCACTGAGGTGTGCAACCACCTTAAATGTGTCCTTCGGCCATTACTTTTGTTTGTCTTTGTTTAAAAATTACACATTTTTATCTTGATATCCGTCTGTTTAGTAATCAGATCAATTAGGCTCAACAGTTTAAGTTAAGGATAGTAGTAGGATGAGACAAGGTTGGAAATAAAAAACACAAAAAAACATGAGTTTATTACAATTTACGAGACCATGACTCACTAGCAACACAGAAAATGACTAAATGAAGGGATATGAAGAGGTATATGGACACTTAAGAATTTTCTTTAAAAAGAATGCCCAAGAGGGTGCTCAACATCAACTGGATACAGCAGATATCTAACAAGACACTGAATGGAAAGCTCCATAAAGTAGGTAGAATATATTAAAAAAGTTAGCAGCTTGTTGGTTATGGCCTCGGGCGAAGATGACCAGGATGCCATTAAATAGAACTTGTTCCTTTTAAACGTAACTTTGCCTTCAACGGTAACTTTCATAAAATCCTGGATTTTAAAGTGAGAGCGAACTGATCAACAGTACACTCACATTGACTCTGTGTTATAAATAGCTATAAGACTACACTGCTCAGGATGTTGCATTATGGGTTAGGAATCAGGGCAGAATTGAGTAGTTGATTACTTGAGGTGGTGCTATACAACCCTGCTAGTTCATACTGGCTGTAAATGACCGTTGTGATAATGTTAACATGGTTATACCATTGGTGGCATTAACAATTCAAGCTGGCGGAAGACTATGTGGTCTAATAATGAAAATGACAGTATTTGTATTCAGGACGATAAGGTAGAATTTTTCACAAAAATAAATTCCAAAGGACAATTAGAACTCAAATAAGCAATTTTTCAATGATTTGTCAAGCCGACCATCTTCGAATTTTAGATGGGGATGACCCTGTGGTTAGATCACAAGGGATCGACAATTTTTTTTAATGAAGAATGTGAAAATACCAATGTATACCATTTTTCAGCCGAGTGCCGCATATCGTTTAGAATGCAAGTCTGGCATTTTCCATGATTTTCATGGTGGCCATTTTGGAATTCAAAATTGCGGCCGACTGACTGGTCAGATCGATGGGGCCAGCGACATCTGAATTCAGGAGGTAAAAAAAAAAGCATTTCAGTATCACATGACATTTAGAACTCAAGTTAGGCATATCACTTATTTTCTTGGTGGCTGCCTGAGTGGTCAAATTGCCTGTTGCCGCCGATATTTAAATTCAGATGTCAAAATACCAATGTGTACCAAATTTCAATACCACATGTCATTTATAACTCAGGTTAGGCATATTCCATGCTTTCAATGGCGGCCATTTTGGAATTCAAGATGGCGGCCGACTGACTGGTCAGATCGATGGGGCCAGCGACATCTGAATTCAGGAGGTAAAAAAAAAGCATTTCAGTATCACATGACATTTAGAACTCAAGTTAGGCATATCAATTATTGTCTTGGTGGCTGCCTGAGTGGTCAAATCGCCTGTTGCCACCGATATTTAAATTCAGATGTCAAAATACTAATGTGTACCAAATTTCAATACCACATGTCATTTATAACTCAGGTAAGGCATATTCCATGCTTTCAATGGCGGTCATTTTGGAATTCAAGATGGCGGCCGACTGAGTGGTCGAATCGATTGGTGCCGGCGATATTTGAACTCAAAATGTCAAAATACCATTGTTTATTAAATTTGAGTGCCATATGTCATTTACAACTCAAGTTAGGCATATCATCGATTTTCATGGCGGCCATCTTGGAATTCAAGATGGCGACCGACTGAGTGGTCGAAATTATTGGGGCCGGCGATATTTGAACTCAGAATATCAAAATACATCTGTGTACCAAATTCAAGTACCATATGTCATTTATAACCCATGTTAGACATATTCAGTGATTTTCATGGCGGCCATTTTGGAATTCAAGATGGCGGCCGACTGAGTGGTCGCATCGATGGGGACTGGCAATATTCGAATTCAGGATGTCAAAATACATCTGTGTACCAAATTCCAGTACCATACCCAAGTTAGGCATATTCAGTGATTTTCATGGCGGCCATTTTGGAATTCAAAATGGCAGCCGACCAGGTGGTCGGACGGGTGGGGGCCGGCAATATTTGAATTCAGGAAGTCATAATACATCTGTGTACCAAATTTCAGTACCATATGTCATTTAAAACCCATGTTAGACATATTCAGTGATTTTCATGGCGGCCATTTTGGAATTCAAGATGGCGGCCGACCAGGTGGTCGGACAGGTGGGGGCCGGCAATATTTGAATTCAGGATGTCATAATACATCTGTGTACCAAATTTCAGTACCACATGTCAATTAGAACTCAAGTTAGGCATATCAATGATTTTCATGGCGGCCATCTTGGAATTCAAGATGGCGGCCGACTGAGTGGTCGAATCGATAGGGACTGGCAATATCCGAATTCAGGATGTCAAAATACATCTGTGTGCCAAATTCCAGTACCATATGTAATTTATAACCCAAGTTAGGCATATTCAGTGATTTTCATGGCGGCCATTTTGGAATTCAAAATGGCGGCCGACCAGGTGGTCGGACGGGTGGGGGCCGCAATAATTTGAATTAGAGATGTCCAAGATACTCTGTGTACAAATTTCAAGGTACCATATGTCAATTTATAACTCATGTTAGCAATTCAGTGATTTTAACAATGGCGGCCATTTTGAATTCAGAATGGCGGCCACCAGGTGGTCGGACAGGTTGGGGCCGGCAAATATTTGAATTCAGGATGTCAAAATACATTGTGTACCAAATTTCAAGTGCCAAACATGTCAATTAATAACTCAAGTTAGGCATATCAATGATTTTCTGGCGGGCCATCTTGGAATTCAAAGATGGCGGCCGACTGAGGGTGAATCGACTGGGGCCGCAGATATCGATTCAGGATGTCAAAATACTATTGTGACCACAATTTTAGTGCCATATGTCATCTTTAGAACTTAGTAAGGTCAGTTCAATTGTTTTTCACTGCGCGGCCATCGTTAGGTTTCAAAATGGGCGGCCGGATCGAGTTTGTCGATCCGCTTGGGCGGTGTCAGGTCCGGACCAATTGTCCCCTTAGGAACCCGCTGTCTTAGCGGACACGTGGTCCGTATCGGCAGCATGGACCACGGTGTCCCATGGGAACCCATGGTCTGATTTCGTTCCCAAATGTCCGCACGGAACCAGAGGTCCACACTCGGACCCGTTGTCCCCTCAATTTGCAGCGTGACCAGAGAGTAGTCTGCAAGCAACCAGACTCAATTTTGAACCTTTTAGCCTCCCAGAGGTCACAATGTCCACTGTCTGTGTCAAGAAGAATATAGGTACACGCGACTAGTTCTTAACTGGCAGACCAAGCGAACAAAACATGGGTTTGTTACTGTGCCTGCAAAACTACCAGAGAGCTCTAACGGAGAGTCATCACTTGAATGCAGCGAAACGTGGAGAGGCGGAGAGAAGCCGGGGGCGGGGGGGGGGCATTAAATCATATTTGCTCCCTTGTATCAGTTTCTGTGCATGACGACTAGACCGAGAAATGAACGCCCAAATTACATATAAAACGAAAGCTAAAAATTTTAACATAATACAACAATATACAATTTAGCGTTTGTATTGGTCCGTCTAGAAAGTATTTCTTGAAGATTTCATTCAGACTTTCTTCTGCATTTTTTTTCATCACAATTTATATGGTCGCTGTATACTTTTCGGAAGGATATGCCAGTGAAATGAAATCGCATTTCGCAAGACGTCCCATGCCTTTGTGTAGGTTGCGCATTCCAACTCAATAGAAGTGCAATTGTTGATTTGGTTCCTCTTCGCACAAAATTTAGCTAACCTTTTGTTTTAAGAAAGCATAATACACAAATAAGGTGCATCAGCAAGGAAAACCTTTTGGCTTTAATTTGGTACCCATTAGATTTTAAAAAGATTTTCAACGTATTTTTTCCCCCTGGACTGTGGCCAGACTGTAACAGAGTGAGTCAATAAAAATTCCCATCATTTTGAAATTGTCTAGTGAAAATTATGAATATTTAGTCATGAGTTTCATTATATGTCTTGGTAGAGTCACATCCAAGCATATGTTGTACCATTATCATTTTGGATCTTTACACGCAGTCTGAATAACAGACAATCTTCAAGACGGTAAAGATCTCAACTTGCGGCCAAAAGTGGCTGGGTGAAGAATATACAAATTGAGAATTTAGTACTTATGTGCACGCAAAAAAGGACACACACCACACGTACCCTCATTTACACATACACAAATGCACATAACACACCCACAATCCTCACCACAACACACCCACCATACCCCTCACACACATATACACCACACATAACCATATTTCATCCATACCAGCACAAATATACACCCACACTCCAGCAAACGCCACACCTCAGCACAACCACACACACACCACACACATACACACACATACACCCACACACCACACGCACACACACCCCTCACTCACGACTCACAACAGTTTGTTAGGGAATTACTACGTCCCAAACATTCAGTGATGGTCTTGGTAAAAAAAAAACATCAAATGGGAATTTTTAATTGTGAATTGTTTACGGTGTTTATGGTGTGTGTGTGACGATGTCGTTTTGTTTGAGGTGGATTTGGTGTGTGTGTGGGTTGTATGTCTGCGTTTGAGAGAGAGAGGGATGTGGTTAATGTGTGAACACATATTCTGTCAAAATTTGCTTTTAATCTTCACCCAGCCACTTGGCAGGTAAGAATTTTTACCGTCTCAGAAGATTGTATGAATTCAGTATGCATGCAAAGATCCAATGAAATGGTACCAAACATTGCTAGAAAGGATGACTTTACCAAATGATATAATGAAACCCATGATTAAATTTCAATACTTTTCAACCCACCGACAACTTCAAAATGACTGGGACATTATTTTTGACTCACTCCTGCATAGAGTTAGGAAAAGGGGGGGGGGGAGAAAAGAATCCATGAACTTTCACTTCCAGCTATATCCCCCCCCCGCGGGGGGGGGGAACCATTAACATTAGTTTTGCAGGCACAAACCCATGTTGTTCCTTAAGGGTCTGCAAATAAGAACTAGATTCACCATTACTATAGACAGCAGTGAGTGTGGAAGCTTTGTTCTCCACTCGAATACAGTTAGAATGAAATTTGTTGAAGTGTCAAAAATTTTGAAGTCCCCCCCCCTGGGTTTGCTTGCAGACTACGTCAACCCTGCTAACTCGTATCACGATCACATTGTATTTCGCACGCTGCTGCGTCTCGTCAAATTTCGTGCATACGAGAAATAGGGACAGCTGGTCCGTTAACATAGGACATGCTGGTCCGAATTGCCAATCAGGACCAACGGGTCCGCTAGACAACGGGGCCGAATCGATATATGAGGAACCAGAGTCCGCAGGGACAGTCGGGTCGTAGAAAGGTGTCCGGTGACACGGCATTTTTTAAAATCAGCGTCCAAAAAACCCCTATGTGCCAAATTTTTACACTTTCTGCCGGAAGTGAACATCTATGGTCCTTATCTTAAACATAAATATTCAGTATTGTAAATATCTTCGTATCAAATCATGTTTACTCATACTTATTATCTTATTGCTTAGTAATGTAGGTGAACTTCACTGTTGTAATACCCTGTGTTGGCAAAACGGTGAAAACAGTCCCTGTTTTCGAACGGGCCGGTAACCATATCCAGGCACGTTCTTGATCCTGGACTGCAGAAACGAACTGATCCTCGGTTGTCGGTAATTCGCAGCATTACATATTCGCAACTCTGAAGGTACTATTTCTTCCAATCCAGGGTATTAATATGAGGGTGCCCCAGACCACAGCGTTGATTAATATGGAAGATATAGAAGGTGTGCAACCCAAGTTGAAGAAATAGTTATATATTTTTTACAATATGTAATTATATGGGGGAATTTTAGTATACTAGTCAAGGCGGACATACAAGTGTACAGACAATCCTTTTAAGAAAAGACATGATTGCTAAGAAAATTTGTGACTTATGTATTCTTCACTGTATGGTCATTATCTTTTTACTCTCCTTCCCGAAATCCCATTTGGTTTTACGTTTTGCCTGTGATTTATACCGGATATAAGCTATGTTGGCAATAATTATGAAATGGCTCACGAAACTTTCCTCTCATTCTGTTTTCCCGTTCATAGAAAACTATATAAATCTTATTTCGACATAATATACAACAAAATAATGTATTCATCACAGCAAGTAGATGTGCTCGACCCCCATTTGTTTAATGGTCTCTGAATGAATACTTGTTATAACAGCTGCTGGGTCTTATACGAGTGGTCATAAAAAAACTTTACTAGAATGAATAAAAGAAAACTATAAATAAACCCTAAATTATTTTTATATTTCTGAAAGGTAGATCCTCCGCATCTCTTGGTACCCGGATTTTGTGTGTATGACTTTACCGCTTGGATGACACGACGCATTGTTGGCGACCATGCAAATTCTCGAATGGTGAACACAGGGGAGAGAGGGATGAAATTGAAACACAAAAGCTGACAAAAAAAGCAACTCCATCATTAATAAACTAGCATAACTTTTTAACAAAAAATGTATTCGCTTAATAACTTGGCAGGGATGTTGCTTACAATATTACCTACATTCTATATGAAAATTAGATAATCTGTAGAGTCAGGCATGACTGAGGCCACACGTCAGACAAAATAACTCTTTTCAAAAAGTATTAAGAGGCCTCTTTAGGATATAGAGTAGGTTTTTGATGTTATCATGTCATGCATTACTTTGACAAGTCGATCTA
>CALNVZ010003426.1:36428593-36463008 GCA_940671915.1 Paracentrotus lividus
AGTGATTTTCATGGCGGCCATTTTGGAATTCAAAATGGCAGCCGACCAGGTGGTCGGACGGGTGGGGGCCGGCAATATTTGAATTCAGGATGTCATAATACATCTGTGTACCAAATTTCAGTACCATATGTCATTTATAACCCATGTTAGACATATTCAGTGATTTTCATGGCGGCCATTTTGGAATTCAAGATGGCAGCCGACCAGGTGGTCGGACAGGTGGGGGCCGGCAATATTTGAATTCAGGATGTCATAATACATCTGTGTACCAAATTTCAGTACCACATGTCAATTAGAACTCAAGTTAGGCATATCAATGATTTTCATGGCGGCCATCTTGGAATTCAAGATGGCGGCCGACTGAGTGGTCGAATCGATAGGGACTGGCAATATCCGAATTCAGGATGTCAAAATACATCTGTGTGCCAAATTCCAGTACCATATGTAATTTATAACCCAAGTTAGGCATATTCAGTGATTTTCATGGCGGCCATTTTGGAATTCAAAATGGCGGCCGACCAGGTGGTCGGACGGGTGGGGGCCGGCAATATTTGAATTCAGGATGTCATAATACATCTGTGTAACAAATTTCAGTACCATATGTCATTTATAACTCATGTTAGACATATTCAGTGATTTTCATGGCGGCCATTTTGGAATTCAAGATGGCGGCCGACCAGGTGGTCGGACAGGTGGGGGCCGGCAATATTTGAATTCAGGATGTCATAATACATCTGTGTACCAAATTTCAGTGCCAAATGTCAATTATAACTCAAGTTAGGCATATCATTGATTTTCATGGCGGCCATCTTGGAATTCAAGATGGCGGCCGACTGAGTGGTTGAATCGACTGGGGCCGGCAATAGTCGAATTCAGGATGTCAAAATACTATTGTGCACCAAATTTTAGTGCCATATGTCATTTAGAACTTAAGTAAGGCAGTTTCAATGGTTTTCATGGCGGCCATCTTAGGTTTCAAAATGGCGGCCGATCGAGTTGTCGGATCGCTTGGGGCCGGTGTCACCGGACCAATTGTCCCCTAGGACCCGCTGTCTTAGCGGACACGTGGTCCGTATCGGCAGCAGGACCACGTGTCCATACCGGGACAACATGGTCTGATTTCCGTTCAAATTGTCCGAGCCGGCAGACGCGTTCCACACTCGGACCCGTTGTCCTCCCCTCAAATGCAAGCGTGACCAGAGGTAGGCTCCAGCAAGCGATCAGACTCATATAATTGCACTTTAGCCTCCAGCAGTCCCACATCACTGTCTGGTGTCAAAGATAGATATAGTACACGGCGGAATCCATAGTTTCTTAACTGCAGTAACTAACGGACAACATGGGTTTTGTACTGTGCTGCAACTAACCAAGAGCTCATACAGAGAGTCATCACTTGAATGCTAAGCGAAGTGAGAGCGAGAGAAGCGGGGGGCGGGCGGGGGGGCACTTAATAAATCTATTTTGCTTTGATCAGTTCTGTGCAGCACCGCTAAGACACGAGGACAATGAAACACCCAAATTAATATATAAAACGAAGCTAAAAATTTTAGCATATACACAATATACAATTTAAGCGTTTGTATTGTCCGTCTAGAAAGTATTTCATTAAGATTTCATTCGAGACTTTCTTCTGCAATTTTTTTCATCAACTTTATATGGTGCTGTAACTTTTCGAGTATGTCCAGTGAATGAAATCCATTTCGCAAGACGTCCCATGCCTTTGTGTAGGTTGCGCATTCCAACTCAATAGAAGTGCAATTTTGTTATTTGTTCCTCTTTCGCACAAAATTTAAGCATAACCTTTGTTTAAAGAAAGCATAATACACAAAATTAAGTGTGCATATGCAAAGAAAAACCTTTTGGCTTTAATTTGGTACCTTAGATAAAAGATGATTTAAAACAAATCAAAAGTAATTTTTTTCCTGCGGCACATGAGTGCGCAAACTGTACAGAGTGAGTCAATAAAAATGTCCATCATTTTGAAAATGTCTAGTGAAAATTATTGAATATATATGTAGAACTCATGAATGTTTATTATTATGATCTTGGTAGTATCACATCCATACATATGTTGTCATTATATTTGGATCTTAACGCATGTCTGAATAACGAAATCTTTCAAAAGACGGTAAGATCTCACTTGCGCCAAGTGTGGCTGGGTGAAGAATATAACAATTATTGAGAATTTAGTACTTATGTGCACGCGCAAAAAGACACACACCACTCCCACACGGTAACCATCTCATTATCTCCAATTACACTATACCAACAATTGCAAAACATACAATTACACCCACATCCCTCACCACACAGGAGCAACCACCAACCTCTCACTCAACACACCCTCAAAACACACACACATATCATACCACACATACAATATTTCATCCATCACCAGCACAAATATCCCACACCCTCATAGCAAACCACCCTCAGCAAACCCACATCACACACAATACAAGCACTTACGAAACTATAGCACACACACTCACTCAGCGACAACCCATCACACAACCTCACCACACTCACAAACAGTTGTTAGGCGAATTACTACGTCCAAACATTCAGTGATGGTCTTGGTAAAAAAAAAACATCAAATGGGAATTTTTATTGTGAATTGTTTATCGGTTCGGTGTTTATGGGTGTGTGTGTGACGATGTGCGTTTGTTTGAGTGGATTTGTGTGTTGTGGGTGTGTATGTCTGCGTTTGAGAGAGAGAGGGAGTGTGGTTAATGTGAACACATATTCTTGTCAAAATTTGCTTTTAATCTTCACCCGGCCACTTGGCGCAGGTAAGATTTTACCGTCTTCAGAAGATGTCTGATATTCAGTCATGCATGCAAAGATCCAATTGAAAATGGTACCAAAATTGCTGAGGATGACTTTACCAAGACATATAATGAAACCATGATTAAATGTTCATACTTTTACAGTACAACTATCAAAATGATGGGAATTATTTTTGACTCACTCTGCATAGATGTTAGGAAAAAAAGGGGGGGGGAGAAAAGAATTCCATGACCACTTCAGGCTATATCCTCCCCCCCCGGGGGGGGGGGGAACCATTAACATTAGTTTGCAGGCAAAACCCATGTTGTTCGCTTAAGGGTCTGCAAATAAGAACTAGATTCACCCATGTACTATAGACAGGCAGTGAGTGTGGAAGCTTGTCTCCACTGATACAGTTAGATGAATTTGTTGAAGTGTCAAATTGAGTCTGTGCTGCAGACTACTCAACCCTGCTACTCGTACTCACGATCACATTGATTTTCGCACGCTGTGCGCTCGTGCAAATTTGTGCATACGAGAATAGGGACAGCTGGTCCGTACATAGGACATCTGGTCCGAATTGCATCAGGACCACGGGTCCGCTAGACAACTGGGCGAATCGATATCAGGACCACGAGTCCGCAGGGACCGGTCCGTAAAGACAGCTGGTCCGGTGACACCGGCATTTTTTTAAATCAGCGTCCAAAAAACCCCTATGTGCCAAATTTTTACACTTTCTGCCGGAAGTGAACATCTATGGTCCTTATCTTACAGACTACAATATCAGTATTGTAAATTACTTCGTATCAATCATGTTTACCATAATTATTATCTTATTGCTAGTATTATTAGGTGACTCACTGTTGTAATACCCTGTGTTGCGGCAAAACCGGTGAAAACAGTCCCTGTTTCGACGGGCTCGGTACCATTCCAGGCACGTTCTGTCCTGGACTGCAGAACGAACTGATCCTCGTTGTCGTATTCCAGCATTACATATTCGCCAAGCCCATTGAAGGTATATTTCCTTCCATCCAGGGTATTAATATGAGGGTCGCCCCAGAACCACGCTGTTGATAATATGGAGATATAGAAGGTGTGCAACACAAGATCGAAGGAAATATTATATATTTTTAAAAAATATGTAATTATATGGGGAATTTTAGTATACTAGTCAAGCGGACATAAATGTGTACAGACCAACCTTTTAAGAAAGACATGATTTGCTAAGAAAATTTTGTGACTTATGTATTCTTCCACTGTAATGGTCATTATCTTTTACTCTCCTTCCCGAATCCCATTTGGTTTTAGTTTTGCCTGTGATTTATATCCGGATATAAGCTATGTTGGCATAATTATGAATGGCTCACGAACTCCCCATCTGTATTTCCCGTTCAGTAGAAAACTATAATAAATCTTTATTTCGACATTAATATTACAACAAAATAATGTATTCATACAAGTAGATGTGCTGACCCCCATTGTTTATGGTCTCTGAATGAATACTTGTTATAACAGCTGCTGGGTCTTATACCGAGTGGGTCAAAAAAAACTTTACACCTAGAAAAATGTAAATAAAAAGAAAACTAATTAATAAACCCTAAATTATTTTACATATTCTGAAAGAGTAACTCCTCCCGCATCCTCTGGTACCATTTTTGTGTGGTATGTCTTTACGCTTGGATGAACACGACGCATTGTTTGCGACCATGCAAATTTCGAATTGTGCCAGGGTGGGGATGAAATTGAAACAACAAAAGCTGACAAAAAAGCAACTCCATCATTAATAACATAGCATAACTTTTTAACAAAAATGTATTTCGCTTAATAACTTGGCAGGGATGTTGCTACACATATTGACTACATTCTGTATGAAAATTAGATAAATCTGTAGAGTCAGGCATGACTGAGCACACGTCCAAGACAAAATAATCTCTTTTCAAAAGTATTAAGAGGCCTCTTTAGGTCTGTCAGTGGCAATTTACTCTTTGATGTGTACTCATTCATGCATTACTTGACAAGTCGATCTAATTTTCATACAGAATGTAGTCAATATGTGTAACAACACCCCTGTAAGCGGAAGACATTTTCGTTAATAATTTATGATATTTTATTCATGATGGAGTTGCTTTTTTGTCAGCTTTTGTTGTTTCAATTTCATCCCCACCCTGGCACAATTCGAAATATGCATGTTCGCAAACAATGCGTCGTGTTCATCCAAGCGTAAAGACATACCACACAAAAATGGTACCAGAAGATGCGGGAGGAGTTACTCTTTCAGAGTATGTGAAATAATTTAGGGTTTATAAATTGGTTTTCTTTTTATTAACATTTTTCTAGGTGTAAAGTTTTTTTTGACTCACTCGGTATACACTTGACTACAATGTTGTTAGGGGAAGAGTACCCCTTTTGCTACTTAATTAGAGAGTAAGTCGGTAATCATTCGGGTGGGACTAAATTATCAGACAACACTGCGCACAATATTGCTTGATTTTACATTAACCCTATCAAGACCAAATGTGGGTGGCACAATGTGCCCCCCTATCGAACTTTCATACGCCATTTATATACGCTTGGATCTTTTTCCATCAAACTTCGTGACTTTTCCTAAACTTTATTCACAAACATTTTGATACATATTTTGTTGGTGTACGATTTTCTTTGTTGCCATGGCAACCACAAATTTGTAACCATGTTTCTCAATTTTTTGGTCATTTTCGATATCCATAGTTCTAAACAATATATTATGGAGGTTTCTTTATTCAAATTGAATTGAAATAACATTTTTAACTGAACCAGTCTCCATCATTAAACTTAAATTTTATAGAGTCAAAATGATTCGATTCGAATTTTGTGCATTTTTCTATGTATATCTTAATCTAATTGTAAATAGCGCCCCCATATGGTGACCCCGAAAAATGGTTGTTTTACCAAGTTGTAGTGATCGGTCAAATAATACAAAAATATGGAGGGGGCGGGCACAATGTGCCCCCCCCCCTTGGGCCTATGAACCATCAAAATACCTTGATCTTGATAGGGTTAGGAACATGTCACGTTGAGAAGCTGTAGACTTAAAGGGAAGCAGTGAACCCAAAATAGTTTGTTTTTATAAAAAGCAGAAAAATTAGAAAAAACAGGTTTTAAAAACTTTGAGGAAATTGGACTAATAATAAGAAAGTTATGAATATCTTTATGATGCACAAAAACTTGATCGCTATACTCAATTGGCAACACTGTCACACACTTTCCTTGCCATTTCTATATGGTTTTATGATAACATTTCACTTTATTTGTTAAGAAACTGTTTCCCTCGAACTTTGGCCAAGATAATTGATGGGAATATGCTATTGCATCTATAAATATATATTGTAAAATCAGCACCCCATCTAGAAATACAAAAAAGAAAGATTTTAAGTAGGTCTTCAGTATAAAAAAAAGAGATATTGATGAATGCTGAATTTCATAAAAAAATATGACTTTTCTTTTGAAATGTCATTATAATTCTCATCTTATGAAAATGCATAGATGCAAAAACATATTTCCATCATTATATCTTGGCCAAAGTTATGAGGAGAACAGTTTCTTAACAAATAAAGTGAAAACTTACCATAAAACGATATAGAAAATGCATGGCAAGTTGGCCCCCTATGACATCACAGGTGCTGCCAATTTGGTATAGCGATCAATTGTTTTGGGCATCATAAAAATATTCATAACTTTCTTATTATTAGACTGATTTTCTTCAAACTTAAAAAAAAAAAAAATTTCCCCTAATTTTTCTGCTTTTTATAAAAGCAACTTATTTTGGGTCCAGAGGTTCACTGGATGGTGTTATATATATATTTTTAACGATTAGGGTACACCGTCCAGAAATTGATTTCTGTGCATCATAATATAGATATATTGACTGCTATGAGAGGCATAGTGGTTATCAAAATCAATATGCTATAATATTGCCCAATGAAAAAAGGTCAACATTCACATAGAAAGTTCAAGGAATACGTAAGGGTCAAAGAGTTTTGTCTTGACCGTAGTCCTGTTTGGCACTATAGCTTAATCATTTAGATAGCCGTACATTTCCTTTTGTTCTACTTGACCCCATGAATCAGAAAACCCCCCATGCTACTTTTTCATTGACACGTATGACCTCAAGATAAGGTCAAAGTTCAAAATACAAGATCAAAGTTCAAATACAAGAAACTATGTATTTTTGGATTTTCACCATAATTAAAAGTCAGAGGTCAATGAAAACGAACATTTCCTGGTTCATGGGATCAAGTAGAACACGTTAACAGTGTTAAATGAAATATTCCAAGTAATGCGGACCGATAAGACTAAGGTCAAAACCAAACTCTTTGGCCAAAACCTCTTTCTTTTACTTTGACCTTTGACCTATTCGTTGTAGAAGCTTAACTATGTTGGTAACTAAGATGAATATGTTTAACTTGATGCCATCAACCAAAAAATATAATTATGTCGTCATAGATTTAGTTGACATAATCAACCTAAAAATAAGATAAAAGTTCACAGAAACTGAGGTTTTTGCTAAAATGATGTCATTTCCAGATTTTTAATCATCATATAAATTGACCTTTGCCCTAATTTTAAGGTCATAAGAGTCACCAGAATGTGGCAGCAATGTCAGGCTAGTATGACTTATGTTGGTATTCTTGATTAGTTGCTATTGATATTGTCTATGGATATGTTATGTTTGATTGTCGTGAAGCTTGACTCAATTATGCATTGAATTATGCATAAATAGACTAATTTGCATATTGCTCAAAACTAGCTGGTCGGGTAAAAAATGTTTATAGACTTAATTGTTAGCTATAAATTTACCTACAATTTGATACCAAATTTGACACAATTTGAAGAAAATTATGTTTATGTTAATGAAACCTGACCTTGGACCTCCATTTTGGGTCACAAAAGGTTAATTAAAAAACTGGCGACATATATTTTCTGATTTGTGTGATCAAGTAGAACATATTTATAGATGTTGCCAAACATTAACATGACTTGTAAACGAAACTACATAGATGGCCCCACTAATAGGGAAATACGGGGGAATTCGTCGAAGAAATGTTATATTGACGACAGGAATTTCGTTTTAGTTTAATACATGCAATCGTTATTTGTGTTTTCTTACCCCTCCTCGGAGGTCTATAAAAGGCACATGTTGACGGAGGTCGCCTCTCCTCGTACAAATTGCAAAAATCTCCACCAGACATTTTGCAGCAATGATATCTTGGGAGTATATCCCTTGCTGTGGAAAACAATTGCAAAAATGAAAAAAAAAAAAACAAGAAACAAACAAACAAAACAAAACAAAACAAAAAGAGAGAAGAAAAAAAGAAGTTGTGACATCCTGATAATAATATTCAAACATTTTCAATCTAATTATAACGGTGAGGGCCATACTCCAAGCTCATATAAAAATGGGTTCCCCACTTAAATTATTAGTTCCTAATCAATAAATCATAACTGTGTCCACTAAATTGACAATATAAAACAGCACGACTATCAGATTTCGGGCATAAAAAAATATGTCATCATTATTCTTTAAACAACAGTCTTTAGGGGTAGAATAATTCGTTTCGTTCGGGTCAGTCAGCAATCCACAATGTTGGCTCTAATTGTTTTGGCTTTTTTTTTTGTCGGTGGTGTGGGGGGGGGGAGGGGTGTTACGCTCAAGGTCCATCTGTATACTACAATTTTGTTCATGTCTTGTTGGCTTCCAGAAAGGTTTCATACGGCAAGCATTTTCCATTCTATTGATTGCCAATATTTACATCTTCATATGGCAACAATCGTCTCATCTCCTTTCTCCCACAATCGCAGTGTCATACAGGCATGATGTCATTGCTTGCATTATAACGATAACCTCCAGTTAAAATTCCAGCAGGAGTATTTTGGAGGAACAACAACCAAGTACCAAGATGACGTCATGGTGTATTTCATTGTGTCACAAGGTGCATTTTCTTTGGTGTTAATTCTTTGATTATACCATTTAATAAATCACCCACGCAATTTGTATTTCAATCTTTTAAATGTCTTTAAAAGTCATGAAACAGTGTGCTATCAGGAAATATTGGGTTTAGAAGACTGATTTTAAAACACAGTGCAAAAACATCCTTCTGTAAATAATCGATTAGTCCAGCACAGGGATCCAGCATAGCTGGATGTGTCATGAATAAGTCATGAACATTCATTAAGTATGACTTTTCACTTCAATATACCCTACAATGTAAAATAAAATTACCGTTGTATTTACTTAATTCAATTGTGTTAAGAATCAATGTAGTAAAATAATATTTACAGATAAAATGAGGGAGGGGGCTTTCTAAGCACGAAAGTCCACTTACATCATTACAACCTACGTTTTTAAACCGAATTTCAGACTTCATTTTGTCACTTACCTGTAATTGATAAGGTACTGACATTTATATTTATATCTCAAACAGTTGAATTGAAGTTAAAGTTGAAAGTTAAATTGAAGTTAATTGAAGTTAAATATACTTAATCAAAACAAGTTAGAATTACTTGAATTTTCCTCAATGTATATTGTACCTTTAAAAAAATGAGTAAATTCAACGACACTTAAATTTTGAGTAAGTAAGACTTAATTTTAATGTTCTAATTTTAATGTTGTCTTTTTAAGTTAAATCTACGTAAGAAAATCATGGAATAATTACAAACGAGCATATTATTTCTTACAGTGTAGGAGCCAAGGGTCTTTATAGTCCTGTAAAAGTAGCGAATGACCCAAAACAAATTGCTACAGAAACGAAATTTTCAGCAATGAACTCTTATAGTACTCCAAATAACATATCGAAAGTATAGGAAAATCGAAGCTGTGGAACAATGTCCAATTTGCATAAATTTAAAATGGCCGCCATTTGCCAATGTTTGAACGGTCGGATATAAGACTCGGATAAACATACATTCACTTTTTATTTAAATGTTTTTGGGGTAGATGAATAAGGAAATTTTGATAATTTGATAACATATATGTTGTTTTAGAGACATTAAAGCAGCAGAACAATGGCTAATTTGCTTATTCTCAAAACGACCGCTATTCATTATATATTTTGCCTGTATCTCCGGATCTAGGCGTCATAGAAACATAGTTTATGTGTCTATACCTATGTCTTTATTTTTTTTCTAGATAAGACCTTCAAACCTTCGCCAGAAAATATTCTTATTAAAGGCCCTTGTATTATAGGGTAATACTTTCATCAACATTTTTAAATACTGTGCACTTTGTTCAGATTACCATAATCAACCAATTACAATTGATCTATTCATGTTTTGGCGTGTCACAATCCCAGGTAATTATATTACCAATTAAGTACAAGTACATACTCACCGAGCCATAGTTCATAAGAAACATACGCATATGCTTCGTAGTGACTAGACACCCATAAATCTCTGTAACCCTGGATGAGTCCGAAACCGTATGTGCACCGACGAGCACCTCCAAAAAAAGGCCAACGATTTTGGAAGCAGAGAAATGGCAGGATGAAACCTTTATTTATGATGTTAAAACAAAGTCAATAATATTTTATACAATTTCTCCTTAAATGATAAAGATATGACTTAAAAAAAATACATTAAAAACAATTAGATATTATATCAGGGAACAGTACAACCAATAGGCCTATAATATAAATTTACTTATATACATCAAATGCTAAGAACTGTGTTACTAATGCATTTTAAATCTAATGAGGTTACTTGTGAGCTGCTCTCGTATAAGGTTCCAAATGAATTCTGTAAATTACTTTTATAATGTGTATCTATGAATCCACATGGGGATTTGTTTATGTAGGAAAAGAAACTGGTTGAGAGAAAATAATAGTGACGTAGATTGACTCAATGACCACCAAAGCTGTCGACCATTTTGAATTTCAGGTTTCAGAAATTGCCTCCGCCGGGAATTGAACCCTGGACATTGAATTAGAACACTGCAATGCCTTAACAAATAGGCGGGCTGGCAGCTTGATGTGACGGAGCTCAATTCACCGACAGACAAAAAGGTGTTTTTTTTTCCAGCATGGCTCTAATTGTTATTACGATGATGCTTTGCACATTCTGGGATCCTGATCCTGATTTGATTTATTTGCCTGGTATCATAAATCGGGGTACAACATTAATTTTTATTTTGTAAATTGCCTGAAAAAAATAATAATAAAAAAAAAAAAAATAGATGGACGGTCGGAGCAATTTAAATGACAATCCAGTCGAGTTAGTTAAAAAAATTGCTACCACGCAGGGGATGAATCTATGCCATTCTAACCCTACCCCCCTCCTCCGATTAGGCGGTCAGCGATACCCGTATGCTCGTTCCTGATTTATCAGGGAAAGGAATTTATTTCCAGTTCAGTTTAGGGAAAATTGCCAAAAAGTAATTAAAATAGGGGTGTTTTAGTATGTTCCTCCAAACTATATGGATAATTAAAGGTGGTTTTTGGATCTTTCCGGATTTTTTAAAATAATGGGGTCCCGAATATGGCCCAAAACCTCTGATAGAGGGGTAATTTTGCTGGCTTACCCTTGAAAAGCCTCTAAAAGGGGGAAATTTAGACAAGGCTTCCCTTCCAAAACCAGTGACAGGGGTATAGTATGTATGCATGATTGACCGCCTTATCTGTGTGGGGTGAGGGTTTTAAATCTAGGTAATCTCGTTACGTATGGTGGCGATGGTGCTAAGTAATAGTCATTCACGCTTCCGCCACGCTCACACTACGATACAGAATTTGAAACCATGGAGCCCTGATCTGCGCGGCCCTTTGACTACATTTTGGGATCGTGGTGGAAACGACGTCTAGTGATAAATCGAACCATGCTCCTCAATTACGTTAAGGATGTGATATGAGTCTCGCTATCGCTTCGATCTGCTGTTTCATTCGTAATATAGTGATTGCATCGATGTCTCATCCTACTCATCGTAACGCTGGTGTCGTTAGTGCAGGTAGGTTAAATTACAGATTAATTCGCCTCGCATAGAAACTGAAGTTGATTTTGAAAGAGGTCGATACCAAGTAGGACAAATGGATGGATTTATGGCAAACTTACCGAAACGACTATGTTGCACAGCGAGAGGTGAGTTGAAATCAAATACGAAATTGCACGGTCTGTATCTCCTGTCTAGTCTAGCTTGAAACCAAGAGCAAGGACAAGGCGGTGTGAAGAAATGTAGAAATCGTAAAAATCCAAACTGGAAAATATGCTGATCCTCCATGTACCAGTCTTGGCAAAACTTTGGTGAATTCACGTAGGTACTAGGATTGGAGTCCAGTCTATATACATGTATTCCCTGTAATGTATTGAATAAAACAAATTCTATAATGATATTGGTGATAGGCTAGCATCTTTTTGAATAAACAAGTTATTACGAAGGCGACAATGTGCGAATCCCAGGAAGGGACATACAGGGAAAAGAATCTTGGCTCAGAAAGTTAACATTGCCATGCAACATTGAGATTACCAGTCCTATTATCTTGGTGTTGTTATATTAAAAAAAAAAATAATATCTCATTCACGAGTCCCCGCCTTTTCGTGTCATCGAAATCATCATTGTAAATAGGGGAGACCGGGTATGGAAGTTACACGGGTCAGTTGTTACAGTTCTTAGTGTGCTAAGATGGAACAAGAGAGGATGTGCTAACTGGCATCTATATACAGCCTACACATAGCTGTGATGAACTGCCGGTCGTGAGGTTTCTCCGTTGTTTTATTAAAAGTAAATCAACAAAAACCATTTTTACAGTTCAAAGTAAATTTTTGAAAAAATTGAATTTGTAATAGCTCTTACAACTGAAGGCACATGATGATAGTCTGGTATTGTAATATAGTACATGTATGTCACTAATATACCCCCCCCCAGCCATGCCCTGTAATTCTGCCTAATGACTGTGCTACAGGTGATTTCTGTGTGTAAATCACCCTGGGGTAGGTTGTTACAACAACCTACCCCATGTTAACAACTTACCCCAATTACATTACATATGTCTCATTTTCAGGTGTTAATATTTTTATTTTTCTATTATTACTTTGGTCTATTCTAGAGCTCTACTTGATCTACTGTTAACGATGTCAAGAAACTGGAAGTTGAAATTAAAGTATGGTTAAGAGATTTACACATTGTCAACTTACCCGTATGTTTACATATTGTAACAATTGACCCCGTATGGTGTAACAACCTACCCCGTATATGGGTAGGTTGATACAAAAAATGTCTTCACTAATTAAGCTGTAGTTAATTAGTGTTTACATGTTTTCAAGTTTATATGCCTCAGGTTTTAGGCCAACATAATAGGCTAACTACGACCCAATATGAGTGCGTGAGTTCTTCATTAGAATTATCTGGCCAATTTTGTAACGTCCATACCCGGTCCTCCCATACGGCATTATAAAGAGTGAAGAAAGAAAAAAAAACCCAAAACAACAAAGAAACAAATAAATGTCCACTCATTTTGAAATTGTCTTGTTTCATGGTCTGTATTGGTAGAGTCATCCTCTAAACATTTTGTTGGTTACCATTTCATTTGCATCTTTGCACGCATGAATGAGTAACATACGGTCTTCAGATGATGGTAAATACAAATTGTTCTAAGTGCATGGATAAAGATTAAAACAAATGTTGAAGACATGTGTACACACATATCATCACCCACGCAACCACAACAGAGCTCAATCACAATAACATTATCCCTTTTCTGGTTAAGAATTGATGTTTTGCTTACCAACACCCCCCTGAATGTTTTTGGTCGTAGTAATTTCCAAACAACTATGTGTGATTGTGGGTGGAGATGTATGTGTGGTTTGTAGGTGGGTGTGTTTGATGAGGGCATGGACGTGTATGTGATGGTGCGGATGAGGTAGGGTAATGTGTGTGTGTGTGTGTGTTGTGGAGTGTATATGGATGAGTTGGTTAGATGTGTTATGTGTGTGTGTGTGTTGTGTGTGGTGTTGTGTGTGAGAGAGAGAGAGAGAGAGAGAAAGAGGGTTGTGTGGGTGTGTGATTTTTTTCATGCACATGAGTATTACATTCTGAATTTGTTTATTCTTTACCCAACAACTTGGCGTAATTGAGATTTTGCTGAAGATTGTTCAGTCATGCGTGCAAAGATCCAAATGAAAAGAGAAGCCTATGTATAACTCTACCAAGAAATGTCATGAAACGCATGATTAAATGTAAATGAATATGTAAAGCATTGCCCCCTGCCCTTCCACCGTTAATTTAAATTCGGATTCCCCTTGCGTTAAACCTACCTCTATGCTTATCGTATGTATGTCCGACCTGAAGAAATAATAACTTTGACTTACCTGTGGCCTAGAACTTTCAAAATCAATGAAAACTACAATATTTGTACTTAATATTAATCCGCAAGTGTTTGCATCCAGGACTTGTAAGTTGTAGTCGGTCGATTCAGATCAATTACAATCATTTTACGCGGACCCGCGGACGAGAAATTATGTGCGACGAAATAGTAAACCAACCTGAACGCCAGAAGATCCGTTATTTAGATCTGGTCTGTAGCTAGCAAGACGATTCTCCTCTGTGTCGAACTGGTAGAGGTTCAGTCTGGTATGTCGCGTGTTGAAACCGATTCGGACTGGTACCACCTTCGTGTCGGCATTCCATTTGAATCTACCTTCCTCATACAAAAGCATTACTCCTGTCCTGGCACAGTTGGTAAATACAACAGCCTGGTAGGTTACCACCTGTATTTATTTTTAAGTAAACTGAATTATAAACATTATGCATTCATATCAGGTAAGTAGCGAATGACATGGCTCCGGTGTGTACTCAAAGGCCGGGACGACGAGTTCAACGCACCCTACTGTTCAAAATTATTATTATTATTATTATTATTATTATTATTATTATTATTATTATTATTATTATTATTATTATTATTATTATTATTATTATTATTATTATTATTATTATTATTATTATTATTATTATTATTATTATTATTATTATTATTATTATTATTATTATTATTATTATTATCATTATTTGGCATTTTCTGCCATAGGCCTGTTCGTTCCCGTCCTCTTTTTTCAGTTTATTGGTTATAGCATTCGGCCATGTAATTATCTGACCTTCGCCGGGCCTACAGACCATAAGTTTAGAGTTAAATTAAAACTTCATTGTTGACATTCTAGCCGTTCTAAACAGTTTTTAACGGGTCTTACACTACTGAGTGAGTCATCATTCAAAAATAAAACACCTAGAAGAATGTCAATAAATTGAAAACAATTTATAAACCCCAAATTATTATACATATTCCAAAAAAATAACCCCCTTCGCATGTTCTGGTAACATTTTCGTGTGGTTTGTCTTTACGCTTGGATGAACGCGGCTTATTGTTTGCGAACATGCACATTTCGAGTTGCACTAAATTGGGAAAAAAATCAAAACAAAAAAGCTAACAAAAAAAGCAACTTCATCCTGGTCATGCTGAAAAATAGAATTACTTTTTATTAAAAATGTTTTGCGTCATATAGTTTGGCAGGAGTGTTGTTGCTTTTCTCGACTACATTTCGTTGGAAAATGAGATAGATTTGTAATGTCAAGCATGATTGAGCACAAGTCATAGACAAAATAATCCCTTTTAAAAAGTATTAAGAGGCATTTTTATGTCTGTAAGTGACCATTTTACTCTTTGATGTGTGATCACTCATGGATTTCTTGATGAATCAATATCATTTTTACACATAATCTAGTCGATAAGTGTTTTAACACCCTTGAAAAGTTTTTGATTCAAAACACTTTCGTTAAAAAGTTATGATAATGGATTTAAAAAAAAAAAAATCTTTTCCTGTTTTGACTTTTCCCCAACTTTTGCACCATTCGGAATTTATTTTTTTCGTAAACAATGCGTCATATTTATCCAAGCGTAAAGACATGCCACAAGAAAATGGTACCAGGAGATGCGGAAAAGGTTACTCTTTAAGAATGGGTATAATGTTTAGAGGTTTATTGATTGGTTTTCTCTTTATTGACATTTTTCTAGGTGTTTAGCTTTTTCTGACTCACACGTATAATGCTGCGCATGAGCACATTTAATTGACAATTAAAATACCCTTCATTCTCAACATTTTCAGGTCATTACTAGAATTAAACTATGTGTATTATGAACTTGTGAACTATACTAACTGACGCAGTATTTGGCCTTCAATTACATGATATATATTTTATACTTTGAAGCTCCTCATCTCAGTAGCTCAGGTTTGGTCATGTTATTCATTTCAAAGTGCAGTTCTCCCGCTTCACCCCTTTTTTTTTTTAAAGGAATGGTAAGTTATCATATTGTATTATAGATTTATAGTAATAATTTCTTTACCTCACTCCCTGGTTCTGAACCAGGATACTGCATATCAGCCCATGTGATTATAATAGCAGTATTGATTGTATCGATGACGTCATTGGTTTCCGAACCCCAGGGACTTGCACCAGACGATCTTAGTGCGTCCTTCAGTTGTGAGAAGAAGCCAGTGGAACCATTGTCGGAAAGTTCGTGCACCTGGACAAATACATTTTTAAAAAAATCAACGTCATTGCGAGTAAGCATACAACATTTATAAGATAATAAATCGAATCCACAACTACGGCCACGAAACACTTAAAATTTTGTAAGATAAATGTTGAGTACTAACATGTGGAAACTGTTTGTAACGGGATGTGGGTTACACACATGAACCTAACCTCGTCCGTCAATGGACCGACTAGCTTTAAAGCTAGTCGGTCAAGACGGACTAGTTTTAAAGCTAGTCTGCCATGTTAGTCCGTCAAGACGGACTAGCATACAACCGAATCTACATCTCTCAACTTGACGGACGAGCTTTAAAGCTCGTCCGTCAAGCTTGATGCTAGTCCATCGACGTGACCGACTAGGTCAAAAAAAGTAGGGAGTAGGACAGTTCACCCATTAGAATGACTGACTAGCTTTTGATACAAATAGTTGCAATGTCGTTTCAATGTACCTTCTCTATTATTCTGTTTCCGACCATAATCAAGTTGATACATTCTGAAACAAAGGTTGTTTTCACTTGACAATCTGAAAGCTTACGAGACATAACATCTATCATGACAAGTATGCAATTCACGAGTACCGGTAGATTCCAAAATTTGTTCTCCATTCTTCAATTACAGGCTAATTGAATACCTTGTTACTATAGAACTCAAGAACCCGTATTCCTTACAGATTGCTGGTGAATTCCCGGCTTAGCAACAACAGTGAATAGAAGTTGGATACAATCTACATTCTCAAACAAAGGTTGTTTTTGCTTGACAATCTGAGAGCATTACGATAGCCGAAATAACATAAATCGTGACAAGTATGCCATTCACGAGTAGGTTAGAAATAATGTTCCATTCTTTAAGGCCCGGTCCCACTGACTAGAGGATTAATTGCGCATGAGTTGCGCATACAAATTCGTTCATCCGCAACAAAAAACAAAACAAACAAACAATCCGCAATTTATACGCAATCATCCTAAAGAGCCAGTGGGACCGCGCCTTTAATTAAAGGCTAATTGAATACTTCGTTACTATAGAACCCATGAACCGTCTATTCTTATAGATTGCTGTGAATGCCTGGCTTAGCAACAGCAGTGAATAGAAAGTGGTACAATTGATTGAATAACATGCGCATTGCGAAAAGGACATCACTATTACATGTATTAGTTGCATTATCTGTATGTGAACCATTTAATGAGCAAACTGTACAGACGCACACTGGATATACCCCGTAAAGCTTAAGATTTTGATTATAATGGCGATCTCCTTCCTGTGACATGAATGTGTGAGTACTCTTTTTTAATTCCTTATGTTTCAGTTCACAGATAGCGTTATTTTTTTTCACATAGATTAATGCTATAATCACCAACGCGAAAATTATGTCTGCGAATCAATATAAATTGTGTGTATTTACAACGATGATAACAATCACATTAAATTATGAAAATTGAAATTTAATTCTAATAATAAATATAAGCGCCACTTTTCGTTTAGATTACTTGTATCCGAAAGAAAAGAATATTGGATTAGAGGCGCGACTTTGGGATTCTGAAGTGGCTCTCAAGGACAAGTGTATACGCCGAAAATGCAAAAGCAGGTAGGCCTACACAAAAAGTCACGATGATGCAAGCCATGGCGGCGGCTCTTGGCCCCGTGCCCCCATTATTTGTTAATTGCCATAATGTTAACTAATTGTGCCTCCTGGATTAATTTCTGTCTTCTGATTTATATTCATCATAATAAATGTTTATTTATTTATTTTTTTTTTGGCTCAAATTCTTGTGACAAAATGCATGTTTTAATCGTATCTTTATAATGTCTTCTAATATTTCAGATTTGACGTCTCTGACCAGTGGTGAAGCCATAACTCGTCCGTCATGCTAGTCTATCAAGACAGCAGCAAGAACATCGCGGCAGAAAAGCGCGACGGACTAGCTTTTACCATGACCGACTAGCTGTAAAGTGTCCTGCTCAAAAGCTGTCAGTCTGGGCATCACTACGACTAGCTTTTAGGCTAGTCCGTCAAACTAGTCGCGTCACGACGACGAGCTTTAAATTAGTCCGTCGTGACGACGAGCATTAAAACTAGTCCGTCTTGACGGACTAACTTGGACTAGCTTTCAAGCTAGTCGTAGAGACGGACGAGTTTTAAGCTAGTCGTAATAACCGGTTGTGTTGAAGGAAAACTAGTTCCTGCCGTGACCGACTAGCTTTAAAGCTAGTCAGTCTGGGCATCACTACGACTAGCTTTAAAGCTAGTCGGTCTACCCGTTTGGGTTTTCAGTGCAGGATGCACAGAAAACCTGAACTTATATATGTATTCATTAAATGTAGCTACATACTATATTACTTGATTTTTATTGTTTTTTTTTTCATTATCATACGCTCTTTTGTTGCATACAAATGGTACATCAGCTGATAAGGCGAATACAAAACATAACTTTTTTGTTCCTGGTGTCTTAAAGTGGTGTTAGTTTAATGACTTAACTTTTGGTAAATGACGTGTAAAAGTGCACTAACATTTGCTACAGGATTCATGCTAGCTTTGGGGAATTGAAAATTGACTACGGAGTAACTACCGCTACATCAAATGCCATGGAACCAATGTAAAGTAAACCTTTGTACAAAAACAAACCGTTTTGTAGACACGTGGAGAACCGATGCTAGTGTTGACGGGCGCACCAAAAACGGCAATTGCAGGATCAGAACTGGTGAGGTCTTCAATCGTAAAGAGAGCAGGATTGATGAATTTTGACATCGTCATAGTAGTCGGAAATTGGTTGGAAAATTGAATTATTCCTGTCGTTGTGTACTGTTCAATATCAATAAACATGAACATGAAAAAGGGAGAAAATTACTTTTTTTTTAAAAGTTACTAAACAAACTTTATACGTTTAGAGTAAAATTGCAGTCCATAGATAGCATCAATCAAATTACATATGTTCGTGATAATATATTTACATTATCCTAACAAGGTTATTGGTGTATCAACTGATCAAGGTAAATACAAACTCATTCACTAACCTACAGATAGTTTGCATATGATATGATAGTCGATATTTTCTGAAGGTTAACTAAAGGAAATATAGGATATTAAGCCTACCGTTACATATTTATACAATATATTAACACCGACAGGTATTCCCGTCGGTATCTCCATCGTCATGAAATCCAAAGAAGATGAACGAAAGGATGATACCACAGAGTCACCTTCATACTCAAAATAGAGACTTGGTGGAGGATTAGCGACAGACGTTGTCGGTTCAAGGGTCGTAACAACATGCGTTGTGTCAATAGGAGTGGTATCAGCATCAGAGGTAACAGCAGTTGAAATGGTAACGGGGGTGGTACCGAGATCAGTTATGACATCAGGAGTACCAACAAGAGTAGTATCAACATCACTGGTAACAACTGGAGTGTTACTGACATCTGAAGTGACAACAGGGGTGGTAGCGACATCAGTAGTATCAACACGAGTTGTACCGATACCAGAGTCAATAGAAGGAGTGTTAACGATATCAGTATGGACAGCACGTGTGGTACCGGCATCAGTACGGACAGCAGGTGTGGTACCGACATCAGTACGGACATCAGGTGTGGTGACGACATCCGTAGAAACAGCAGGAACGGTGACGACATCAGTAGGGGCCGCCGGTGTGGATTCTACATAAATGGTACCGACATCAGTAGAGGCAACAGGTGTGGTTTCAAGAGGAGTGGTAACGACATCAGTAGGGACAAGATGTGTGGCTTCAACAGGAGTGGTACCGACATCAGTAGGGACAGCAGGAGTGGTAACGACATCAGTAGGGACAGGATGTGTGGTACCGACATCAGTAGGGGCAACTGGTGTGGTTTCAACAGGAGCGGTACCGACATCAGTGGGGTCAACAGATGTGGTTTCAACGGGAGTGGTAACGACATCAGTATGGACAGCAGGACTGGTAACGACATCAGTAGGGACAGCAGGAGTGGTACCGACATCAGTAGGGGGAACAGGTGTAGTTTCAACAGGAGTGGTACCGACATCAATATTTTGTGTGGTAATAAAAGCACTGGTACCGACTGGAGTAGTAGCAACATCTGACTCTGTTGAGGTAATTTGTGAATTATTTATAATTGATTTTTTTTTTCTTTTTTCATTCATGGTCTAAGATCAACGCAAGGTATATCTGGTCGTAGCTTATAATTGCCGATATTTCGACTCAAAGATAAGCTAGTGGATTTTAATTAAATGCAGAATGATGCTATAGAAATCCCAGGTTTTATTGTTCTTATTATTATCATTATCATTATTATTATTATTATAATTATGATTATTGTTACTATTATTACTATTACTATCATTATTATTATCGTTATCATTATTATTATTTTTTACTTCTATTGAAAGAATCTTCATCAGGGCCAAATAAAAATGAATCAAATTATTATCTTGTGAACACACAGACACACACACACACACACACACATTTATATATATGTATATACATATATATATATATATATATATATATATATACCTATTTTCGTCCTTAAGGCGAATTGAGGCGAATTTCTTTGTTTCCTCCTTTTATATTGCCCCACCGAACCCTATCCCTAACCCTATTGAATTGGCGTTAAGGGGAATTTTTCGCCTATAGAAAGTCGCTAAGGGGAATCGTGACTGAATAGAGCTATTCTTCTCAGTTCCCCTTAAGGCCCGTTTTAGTAAGATATATATATATATATATATATATATATATATGTGTGTGTGTGTGTGTGTGTGTGTGTGTCTGACTTTTCTCGTGATTTTAAAGTATTATTATCAAATTCCCTGATTTTTGCTGTTGGAAAAAAAGTAGAATAATTTTACCCGATTTCCCTGATTGGCTGGGAACCCTGATATAAATATTGTGAAATCGGGCCCCTTGAATAACGTGCTATGCAGTGAATCACCTGGTGTTTTTTTTGTACAGGCGAAATAAATGAAACAGATGACTCGAGACTTAGCTCTCAAATTCTTTTTCATTCACAAGTTTTCGGCCAATATTATGGCCTTCATCAGGCCTACATGATAAGACGAAACACAATTAGACAAAAATACTTATTTCAACCATATTTGTTTCGTCTCATTTTTTAGGCCTGATGAAGGCCAAATTGGCCGAAAGCTTATATATAATATATATGTGTGTTTGTGTGTGTGTATAAACGTATGGATTCTATTGTAGATGGCCCTAATGAAGATTGACTAAATGGAAAGCTCGGCAAAATAGAAATAGAAAGTCATTAGAAGCTACTTCCAGGGTTATGACAATTCATTTATATCGCATTATGTATATAAACTGTAGTACTCAAACTAAGAAGACGAATTGTATGCCATTCCTGCTTTGTTTCTGCCGAACAAATTGTTAAACCGAAAACTTGTGTTTATAATACATTTTTTGTTGTTGGCCTGGGGTGAACCGCATATGGACCACTTTTGGTCACGTGTGTGACCGAAATTATGCAAAATCTTGACTTTAATTGGCTAAAATATAACTCTAACAATTTCAAAGATGATTTTTTATACTGATTTGATGTTTATGTCATGCTAACATATTTTTTTGGTTATCATTTGGAAATATTTTTGATGTTTACAATATGCATTTTCAAAGTCAGAGGTCAAAATATGTGGGTGACGTGAGTGACTTCACAATACGGCATGATTTTGAAAGTTCAATTTCATTTTGAAATTCCTGTGAGTTTTAAAATGATAAAATGTTCTTATTGTTGTGAGATATGGATTATGAATCTGTTAAGTAAAAATACCACTGGATAGGAGTCATTTCTGAAATTTCCTTTTTTATCTATTGTTTTATATCGTGATGTCGGGTCACATGACTTGTGTGACATTTTAGTGGGTCACGTGTGTGACATATAGCAAACTGTATAGAAAAATGAAAATAGTATACATTTGCAGTAACTGTACATTTTCAACAATTAATATATCCGCTGTCGTAAAACTTTTATGAACTCAATCCTAATCAGTCACTGGGGTGGTTTGGTAGCTGTCAAGACAGGAAGGGGATGGAGCGTGGAGGGAGGGGGGCCATGATGCCCTTTATGAGATCTCGGCGGTTGATCGCGTGAGCGCGTCGACAATTTGCACGATGGTAGTGTGCGACGTAAGCTACAAGAATGCACTGTTATTTTTTTCCAAGATAATATTTATTTATTTTATATGAATTAATTATACTAATTTAGGCATTGCATGAAATCATACTTTTAGTTTTGATTGGCAAACTAAAGCTTCTGGAATGCTAATTTTGTGTTTACATAATCGTCATAGGATTCCTAACAATTGTACTTGGAAAGTTTTGGCATCAAAATCAATTTTTTTATGTATTTCACTGTTTTACGAATTTCTTATATATTTCTTTGTTTTTCGACCTTTTGTTTTTCTTTGTTTTTTTTCGCAAAAATTATTGCAGAATCATATTGGAGCATAGTAATTCTAAAATAAATTAATTTCAGCCAGTGAAAGTGAAAATAATCAGACCTTTATGACCGCCCAACCCAGTGGGTCACGTGTGTGACCGATTTGTTTGCTAATTAATTTTCATGGATTCATATTTGGTGAGATGCAAAGTACATTAAATCTAGCTTTGGAGAATTAATAATAATAATACCAGAGCAATGGTTAAGGCGGGGCATAAACTTTTCGTGTTTTCTGGTCACGTGTGTGGCATTTAAAGGGCAATTAATTTCCAGGGTTAATTATCTTAATATAATCGATTTAACATTATTTTGGGGTTAGATTAAAAGGAATAGAGGTAAATGATAATATAATGACAGTAATCCAAGTAAGGGAGTTAGCATATCCATTCCAGTCAGGGTTAAAAATAAAAAAAAAAAAAGAAAAGGATATTTTATGGCCGTTTTTCCATCTAATTATCATATATGTTAATTTATGCAAATGAGCATGAAAAATGGCAAAAATCACGAAAAAAATATCAGTTCATGAAACTTCAGATATTGCTCTAGAAAATCAAGAAGCAAACATTTTATATTGTCTCAAAAAGGTTCACTTTTCAAAGAATGGCCAATACTGCGTATTTTCATATATTTATTTGTGTATTTGAAAGTCCAACACATGGAACAGTAATTACATATGAATCCATGGATCAGCATGTGTGACTTATTTCATTTGTTTCTTATAATAAAGGCTACGCTTTTTTAGTTTATGTTCATTTCATTTCAAAAGTTCAGAACTACTAATGGCGATAGTCTGAACGATGCTTTATTTCTTTTAAATAAATCATAAAAGGCGGCCAACAAATTCGAAAATACATTGTTCATGATGAAAAATTAAAAACGATCAAGAATGATAACATAAATTATGTTCATATTTCTGCATTTTTATAAGTTTATTAATCTGTTTCCACACCTTTAGTTCCCCAAAGTTATTCATTATTGTTTTCTTTTTGTTTTTAGACATATTTCGTCGTGTATATTGACCCTAAAATCTCACAAGTCTTTGGCCACAATATGTAAGGATCCTAAACATGTGATCTCTCTATTATCATTATTTTATTGGCTAATATTTTAGCAAATGATAAATTATACATGGGTTTAGTTTTAAAAATCTAGATAGTCGTAAACTCCAGTCTTGATATTTTTCATTGCTTTTCTTAATGAATACATGTATGGTTTTAATTTGTAAAGACAATTTAAGTTCAGGTCGAAGTAGTCTCAGATTTGTTTTGGCTTTGTGAGTGTCATACTAAAACACATTGAGGCAGCTAATATTGTTTTTGATAATTTTCTTGAAGCTAAAGTTTGTGGAAACTTCGCTTAAATTTCTGTGCGTTATTTGAACGTACGAAAATGATTCTATTGATTGCATAAATTGCATACCACTAGAAGGTTTTAATCAAAATGTTAAAATTGACAAAGATTAATAACCTGGGCAAGCGTCTCCTGTGCAATTCTGTGTCTCTGCAGGTTTCTCATTGATGCAGAGTGATTCATTGACAGCCTCTCCTGAAGTCAGGTTCTGACAAGTAACGTTCCTGAACATCATTCCAGTGCCACATGAGACTGAACACTATTAGTCAACATTAAACATTCAATGATGAAACATAATGGCAATGTAATTGCAAGATTGTCTCAACGGACTCACACACACTCACAATGCATAATTATTTCAAATGATGTATCTTTCATTTGATATAGATTTTGTACATAAATATTGTACAATACATCTTTGTACATTTTATTTTGATAATGTAAAATAAATTCAATACAATTTATTCACAGTTTAAAAGAGAACGATTTAAATGGAATAGGCCTAAGGGATGTTTTTTTTTTTCTAATACAAGAAGATGACTCCTACCTCGCTGAATGGTAGTGCGAAATATCCATATCGACACATGACCGCTGTAACACTGACGTTGAAACCGGTATATGCAACACTGCTATCAGTGGTGAAATTAATACGTAGGGTGTTAGAGAAGGACAAGAAAGGTGCCAATGTATATCCACATACGTAAAAAGGTTCGAATCCCTCACCTTTCACCTGCAAAGAAAACAAACTGTGAATGTCAAGTCAAGTCTGTCTTCTCGTTTCTGTATGCAATTAAAGCACAGACAAATTTACTATGAATTCATAGCAAAACAAGGTGCTTCATATAACAACTACATGTAGTAATCGATGTACCACAGTACAACAGTAGTTCAAAAATTATATTTTTCTTCACAGAAAACTATTTGATGGGATGATATATCCGGTTAGATACGATGTACGATTTTAGAAAGTCCAACAGTCGTTATTAGGCAACAAAAGCTTTTTCCTTTACTAAAAGTTTTTGCCGTATATGTTATAAAGTCTACCTCTTGTTTAATATACAAGAGGCTCCCGTAAAACATTTTGATGTCGCATCGTCCTTTGATCAGTCTTTGCAGAAGCAGTAGGCTTTTGGAAAATCCCACAAGATCAAATAACGGACACCGTGGGGCCACATTTTTGGCAGACCAACAGCGAACATAGAAATTGGGAATATTTTTCACATTTGCTGTAGTGTTAACATGCGGCGCTTAAGCAGATATCATGTAATATTAGTGGAATTGAGCAATCACTCCCATAAAAATTCTCCCCGGACGACTACCTCTAGGACAATTACCAAAAGACATCTATCCCCGGATGATTTTTCCCTAGACAATTAATGGATATATTCCCCTCCTGCCCGCAATTACTCTTAAACCCCTTTTCCTTCAGACAATTACCCCCTCCCAAATAAAGCCCGCGTCATATTTTGCTGAAGTTGACCAAGGATGGACACACGATCAAGGAAAATTTCAAATCTTGCTCTAATCACAAAAGCATTGGGCCATTCGTGTACCCATCGTATGTTTTTCGAGTGCCATCGTGTAACATTCTGTAACCCAAGATGTGTGATGTCATACATGAACAACTTCTCCGTTACTTTTGTACATATTTCACTGAAATTGTCTTTTTCATCAATTTTGTCAGTAGATCTGGTATTATTTTCATTGGAGGACATGTAATACAGGTTTCACAAAATGTAATCATGGACAGAGAATCCGCACTACAAAGAGAAAAAGGAAAACGTGGCATTTTTGGTATTTTTTTTTTTGGCCACGACATGGGGGGTTGTTCATGTATAACATTACACATGTTGCCAGTTTAATGACCTCCATACCTTCAGTGATAACAACATTCAAATGCCTCATAACTTTCTTATTATTTATTCAATTTTCTGAAACTTTCATTGATCTGCTTCTCTGATTTTTCTTTATCATATATTTTAACCAAATCCTAGGGTTTCATTGTCCTTTAAGGTGTAATATAAAACTCACATGGAATTTATCAAAACAATTGCCTGGTCTCTCAAACTGAAATTATTGGCTACGACTGACCAACATCCATTTATTGTTGGGTTGTAGAATTCGTAGGTACAGTTGAGGTTATGTGGGTGAGAACTTGGATAGCCAGGAGACAAGATGATTGCAGACTCGTTGAAATACTGTTCGCAAGTAACTGAGGACAAAAAAAAAAAAAAAAAAAAAAAAAAAAAAAATTAAAGAAAAGAATAGAAAAAGAAAATAAATAGAAAACCCCCCCAAAAAAACAACATTATATTGGTGTTTGAGAACTCACTGGTACTGCGTTAATGCGCAGAAAATTAACTCATTATATGAATTTTTGCATGTCATTTTCGCAAGGGTTGTAGAATTTATAGATCAGTACTATTGAGATTGCGAGGGTAATCAATGGTTACAAAGAAGAGACGTAATGGTTGCAAACTCATTTGAATATATGTTGCATTTTACATCCGTAACATTCTTGCAATAAATTTATGAAATTAAACATATATACCATGAAGCGTGATCGGCGCAAATAAATAGTTGGTCCTCGTGACCATTAGTTGACATAATGCAACAACTGAGTCCCCTGAAAACTCGGAGATCGTGGGGAATGCGCGTTTTTCTTGAGCTCCATTGACTTGTACACAATGTCAGTCAGGCTTACGCATGGGTCGGACTAATGGGGATTAACATTCGGACAGCACAAACATGACGAAGTTGGCCGAATTCAGCCAGTCAGTCGGGTCAGTAGCTTCGGTTTCTCGATTCATCAACAATAGACTCTCAACGGGTCTCTTCGTATAAATTCAAAGAGAGGACTTGTATAATGCTCCATTTAAAAAACAAAACATAGGTTAGATTTACTTCTGAATTCTGGTCAGTTAGTCTATAGCCATAGAGGATTACCGGATTACCTCCAGACGGGTTGTCGCTGGAGATTACGCAACACGCCTCAGGCTCTGATTGGAATGTTTATTATTTCATCCGAGATAAGGTGATTTTCCCCATGTTTTATTCAATTACGAGTCCCTTTTATCGATCACCAGTTGGTTTTTGATTAACATGATTACGTTTTCTTCCGTTTTTTGCTGTCATGTTTGCATTTATTCGCACATGCTGACAAACAAGTTGTGATTTTCCTGGTGTAGACCGTATTTAGATGATGATGGGCTTAAGTCCTATCATTTCATAGTTTTTGTAACATCAAATTTAAATTTAGTCATAGAGTCCAGTAGATTACTCAAAAGACGATCATGACAACTTGAATTGATGTAATTTTGTTATCTTATTACAAGGTCAGAGTGAGTCTTATAATATATTGCGTCCTGGAATAAAGTAAACCCGACTTTGCAACTTCAAAACTTTTGTGTTCTCAACGTTTACTTCATGTTTAATAAGAATCATTTTCTGTTCAATGACAACAAATTTTATGTGCTATGATGGATGACTGATCACTTGGAATTTAAAACAAGTTCCAAATTGCTTGTACTAAGTTCGGGAAAAACAACAGTAATTGTATTAATTTAGTCCAACTAGCCTTTTGTCAATTATGATGTGACGTACCTCAGGCGATTGCGATGTTTTGGATCGGATGTGCATCTAAACGTGTGAAGATTTGGGTACGAGTTTTAAAACACCGGTTAGAGACTGATATACCAGGGAAAAGGAGTGAACTAGTCGCTTACCCTTCGAGTACATCTTATTGATGTCTGATAAGTTTTTTTTTAGCATCAATTATACTTATTACAAAATAAAAAAATTAACATACCCTTCATCTACGGTCCAATAGCTATGGACTCATCCTGATGGTTCGTATAGTGTAGCGTAGAGTAGTGTAGTAGTGTTACGTACACGAACCATCACCTGAGGTAGATGTGACGCAAACACGTTACTTGTGCCAAAACTAGATAAAAGGAGTTTTTGACAATTTTTTTTTAAGTGTTCAGTCATTCATTACACCACGGGTATATGTTTCATATCACTAAACGGATTATAAATTACTATTTCACATGATATAAAAATTAATGTCACTTAGATTAAGTAATTTAATATGAGGCTCTTAAAATTATGTTTACATTTTCTGGGACGCACTGTTTCGGGATCGGGCTCGGCAGGCCTAATTTTAGAGAATACTTGTTGAGTACTAACCTGGACAAGCTGTTAGCGTGCAACTTTGTGACTCTGCAGGTTTTAATAGTACGCCATGCACATGGATTCATCGACAGCTTCTCCTGAAGTTACGTTCTGACAAGTAACGTTCCTGAACATCATTCCAGAGCCACACGTGACTGAACACTTCGATATAAAAACTTTCTTTAAGCAGATTCATGTATAATAATGATATATAGGATTTGTAAAACGCAAAATCAACTGTTCCTAGTTTGTTTCAAAAATAGATTGGCCAAATGCTCAAGCAAAGGCCCGATCATCCAAAGCTTTTCTGACGTTCGGATAACTAAAGCGAATTAGAGTTTGTGACAGCAAAGATCTAAAGGCGCGGTCCCACTGGCTTTTTAGGATGATTTGCTTATGAATTGCGGATTTTTTGTTTTTGTTTTTGTTTTTTTGTTGCGGATGAACGAAATTTGTATACGCAACTCATGCACAATTAATCCTCCCGCCAGGAGGACCGGGCCTTTACATTAGAGTATCTGTGAACTAAATTTATTTGTACATTTATCTTTTTAGTTTTGTTTATTTAAAATAAAAATAGAAAAAGAATCAAATCATTGAGCAAACATTAATTTCAACTCTATATACATAGTAACACTTTCATCAATATTTAAAGACAACATTGATTAAATGTTTCCCAGTTAATGTGTTTTACAACAGAAGTAATATAATACCAACATTACAGTGCGTATCAATAAAAACGGGACAGTTTCGAAAAGTCTGTCAAAATTTTCGTTTCAAATTATGGTGTCTATATTTTGATGTTAATAGATGCTCTGAAGTGTTATCTTTCAGAAGCCATTAAAAAAAAAATTCGTCAATGCTTGAGCGCACACGGAACGTTTTTTGTCAGGGGCGCAAAAAGAGACTTGCGCACAAAATTAAAAAAAGAAGAGAATATGATCATCAGACTTCTGCTAATCAGCAGACTTCCTCTTAACCTTTTCATTATCTTTGACATTATTTTTTAAATTATGCATTCAAAATTCAGTTACAAAGCTATATATTTACTTGAATGTTTTTTTTTTTTTTTTTTTTTTCATTGTTAGCATGTTATCTTTTAGCATTGAATATTCCTTCAAACTTTAAAAAAAAAATGTTGTCAAACCAAGCAAGGGGATTTGGTTGGTTGGTTGAGTAGTTGATTGATAGATTGATTGCTTAATTGATGGATTGATTTATGGATTGATCGATTGATTGAATGAAGGAGTGAAAGACTGAACATTTGAATGATTTATCGTTTGATTAATTCATTGATTGTTTGAATGATTGATTAATTGGTCGATTACTTTTTGATTGACTGTTCAAATGATTGATTAAATCGTTGGAAGACTCATAGGAAATCGACTTAAAAGACAAACATAATTATTGATCAGTGCAAAGCAACAATCAATCCGAATGTGAGTATCTGATTCAGAATAGTAATGAATCAGAATAAATAATGCCATTTGAATTTAACGAAAGCCCTTCCCCCCTTTTTTTTAACCCAACCCCAACAAAAACTTTCTGTGTTCGCTCAAACATGAACGAAACAAACAAAGCAATCAATCAGTAAATCAATCAATTAACCAATAAACCAAATCCCCTTTCTTGGGTTGACAAAATAGTTTTTTTAAGTTTGAAGGATTATTCATGGCTAAAAAATAACTTATTAAAATGAAAAACAAAAGCAAGAACAAAACAATTAAAGTAAATAGCTAGCTTTGTAAATGGACTTTGAAAGCATAATTAGAAAATAATGGCAAAGATAATGATATGGTTAAGAGGAAGTCTGGTGATAAGCAAGAGGTCTGCCTATCATATTTCTCATTTTCTTACATTTTGTGCGCAAGTCTTTTTTTTTAGCCCCTGATAAAAACGTTCCGTGTGCGTTCAAGCATGAACAAAATAATGTTTTTTTAATGGTACTTAAAAGATAAGACTTCAGAGCATGTATTAATATCGAAATATAGACATCATAATTTGAAACGAAATTTTGACAGACCTTTCAAAACTGTCCCGTTTTTATTGATACGCACTGTATAATGAGGGACAAAACCAATGACCAAGTGAAAAGCAAGAAGCAAGAAGTTTTTAAATACTTTTTTTTTTTTTTTTTTTTTTTTTTTTTTTTTTTTTTTTTTTTTTTTTTTTGTAGCAACTTGTGTTTGGTATTTCCTGTGAACCACGTATTAAGACGTAATTATCCCACATAACGATAAATACTGAAATTTGATGAGGCAAGCATACAATTACTAATTCCACACAAACCATTAAAATGGTTTCTTTAGACTATGAGAAAAAAGAAGACTCATACCTCACCAAATGGTCCTGAGATATATCTAGGTTCGCACGGGACTGTGTAAACACTGACGTTGAAACCGCGCCAATTAACATTACCATCAGTAGTGAAAGTAATACGTAGGGAGTTAGAGAAGGAAAAATAAGTTGCAAAAGTACTCCCACATCGAATGAAAGTTGTAGGGCTATCAAGATTATAATCTTCCACCTAAAATGACAAAAATAATGTAAATGCCAGTTTGGGTTTGTTTCTTATCACATTCGACATAAAAGTAAACGGCGATGTATCAATACATAAAGTTATCATGTTCGTAGTGCGAACTAAACCAATCATTTTGAAATTGAAATTGACATTAAAAAAAAAAAAATAAATAAATAATAATAAAAAAAAAAAATAGTGACCACAAAGAAATGTGATTGATGCAAATAAAATATGTGCATCTAGGATGTAGGAATCTTTTAAATAGAAATTGCAGCAACTCTCATTATGGAAAAGAAAACTTATATAGAAACTCGGTCATATTTTATAGCTTAAAGGACTCCTCCGGGCTGGAGTTTGCATTTATTAGAAAAATAAAGTAAAATCTAAAAAGCACAACACTGAAAATTTCATCAAAATCGGATCAGAAATAGCAAAGTTGTGAATTTTCTTAGGTTTTGAATTTTTTTAGGAAACAGTTTTTGCCATCTTCAAATTGGCAAACTGATGATGTCTCAGTCCACCTACTTTCTTTGTATTTTATTGTATGAAAAACCAATTGTCAAGATTTTCTGCCCCAAGGACATAAAACAAGTATTAATCCTTGTGGAATGTTCCAGGTCACTAGTGCTTTTACCTATTTCAGTATGAGGGATAGATTTTCTGTATACGCAATATATAAAAAAATGAGAAAAATAGGATTTCATATAATAAAATACACAAGAAGTAGGGGGACTGTGACATCATCATTTTGCTCATTTGAATATTCAAATATTCAAATGGACAATGAGACAAAGCCAAGAACTGTTTTACAAAAAAAAAATCAATACCTAAAAAATACATAACTTTGTTATTTTTTATCCGATTGTGATGAAATTTCTGTGTTGTTGCTTGTTAAATTTTACTTTACTTTACAAAACTTTTAATTTCAGCCCGGACTCCTCCTTTAAGTCATGCATTTCTGTTATATTTCTGTTATGTTTCACCTATATAGGTGAAAAAAGAGGGAATTCAACAAACGCCATTAACGCACGTAACTAGTGAACAAAGCTCACAGAGACAGAGGGCAGAGAAGGAGAGAGAATTGTGTAAATGAAATCAGCTATTTGGCAGGTAAAAAAAAGCCATTATACTTATTTTAGAGGAGAAAGAGAATTACGAGATCGCTTTAAGGATAGTTGAAATACGAGTAACGAGAGACAGAGATAATGAGGTTGAGTACACTTTAAAAAACTGAAGTGCTAATTTCTGGGTGCTCGTATAGTAACTGCATTTGAAGTGCTATATCAGCACCTGAAGTGCTATTTTAGCACTTGCCCAAGTGTTATTTATCAACAACAAAAAATGTTCAATGTGATATGGGATTCGAACTGGGTTCCACCTAGACATGGAAGAATACCGCTGGCCGTTACCAACTAGACCAACGGAGATCTCGCTAACTGGATTTAATTATGACAGCTAGTAGTAGGTAAATTTGAAGAAAGTTCATCATGCAAACAATATGATCTGCTACCAATCGTGAGATGTGAATTGGTCTATACGTGCTGTCGGCGCTTCTCATGCAGGGACCCAGGTTCAATCCCAACGATGTCACGCCGTTTTTGCCCATTTTTGCTGAAAGTTCAGCTCACGTGAAAGTGCTAAAACAGCACTTCCCTGCTGGAAAGAGCACACTCATTCACATTTGAACACAGTGTGAAAACATAGTTCACACTGTGAACACAGTGTGAAAACACTATCCACACTGTGAAAAGGTGATTTCACAGTGTGGACACCACCACATTGTGGAAAACTACACATTGTTCACAATGTGAAAATGATTTCACATGTGAATAACCAGCTCACAGTGTGAAATTGTTTCACAGTGTTGGCCAAACATGAAAAAAATCACACTGTGAGAAACAGATTTTCACAGTGTGAATATACCAGCTCATAGTGTGAAATTGATTTCACAGTGTGCCAAACTATGAAAAATTTCACACTGTGAGAAACAGATTTTCACAGTGTGAATACCTTAGGACTTATATTTCACAGTGTGAATGAGTGTGTTCTTCCCAGCAGGGATAACCCCATCGGTTCTGCGGAAGGGTGCATTTGGATTTTTTTTTTATTTTATTTTTTTAAATATATAATATGAAAAAAATTCTTATAATTATAGTGATAAAATAATGATAATAATGTTGATAATAATGAGTAAAAGAAGGATGCTGTGCGACAACTTAATTTCACTTTACTGCTCAGCACTAAAGTGAGTCCTAAAGACTCAATTATTAAAGATTCCACTAAGGAGGTCTTCTCACTTAGTGATCGTGAGTCTTAAGACTCATTTGAAGTCAGTCTTATAGCATTCAGACCCATTACAAATTAGACACGGGTTTGTTTGTACAGCGCGTCCCCCAAAAAAATGTTTTTTTTTTTTAAACTCTAATATGAAAAATTGATTACCAACATTAAGCTTTTATATCAATTAAGATTATGTACTTAAAAAGCTTGCATTATTCTACGATTGCTGTGAAAATTTCAAATGCTTCATTGGTTTTAAAAACACAGGCTCTTTTGTTAATAGTTGTCATTTTTGGCCCATTTCAAGTTTGGTCTTGGAAAAAAAAATACTGTACTTAGAATTTATTTAGCGCCCAATCAGAGGGATTTTTTTTTTTTGGGGGGGGAGACGCGCTGTATATAACGAAACACTTGATTGATCAAGTGAGCCATCATGACTTGTCAGAAATAAAATTAGGCCTATATGTCTGAGTCCTCACTCCAAGTGAGTCATGAAGATATGCAAGTGGGTATTGAAGACTTACTTAAAGTCCCCGACCGGACCGAGAAATAAAAACCCAATTACATATACAACGAAAGCTAATACTCTTTCATAATACAACAATTCCAAATTTAAGCATTTTTATTGTCCATCTAGAAAGTATTTCATTAAAAAGTGATCGAACCTCAACCAGGCCATCCCTCCCAAATATTCGAGAAGATACCCCTATTTTAATGCGCGGGCTGATGACGTCAAAAAATGTTAACGGAATGCCACATGCTTAATGCTGAATAAACTTTCCCTTTCATTTCATAACAATAGAATTTTAGCACACATGGGGTCTATTGTTCTGACATAGCAATACAACGTGTTCTAAAGGCTAATCCCAATCATGCCTGGCCGTAGCATTCCCTAACATTCTTTGACGTCATCAACTGCGCCATTAAAATAGTGGGTAACTTTTCGAGTATTTGGAGGGATGGCCTGGTTGAGGTTCTATCACCTTTTATGAATACTGTTATGAAATTTGAATTTATTTTTGGTATTTGCGTTATACGCCTACTTAGCTTTCAATAGATGTAAGGTTGTATTTACTCCGTCCACGGTCTTAAAAAGAGTCTCCAGAGTAGTCAGAATCATTTTGTACTCACATTGTCCTTCAAAGTTTCGTTATGCGGACAAACGGTTGACTTTTGAGGAGATAACGCATAATTGTGGCAGTTATTACTGTGCAGTGTACCCAACCTGCAACAGACACTAATCCACTTTCAATAAAGAATCAACCACCCAGTGACGTCGATTTATAAGATGATGAAGGTACTTCATCGGGATCACAAGATGACAATATA
>CALNVZ010003426.1:36491115-36501205 GCA_940671915.1 Paracentrotus lividus
GTCAACGATGTTAACCATACCTATCGTTATAGTTTCCCAAATATTATGGTAAATGGATAGGGCATAGTCGTCTTACTATGGTCTTACATCTTCTCCAGAGACTTCAACCGCGGCAGGTGTGCATAAGTTTCATTTTTTGTTGATTAGTAATGATAATTATACCTAAATAATTAACGAAGTGTAACATTTTGGATTTCAAAATCAAATTAAGAACCGAGTGCAATATATTTCATTAATGTTTTTTCTTTTGAACAAAAGGTTATTGCTATAATCATTCATCTGCGGAGAGAGAAGATATGGAAATGTTGTCTTTTGGAGTTTCTATTTTTTTTTAAATATATAAGTGGAACTATGGCACTGTTCTTGTTTTTGTTTTTTTAAGCTCTTGTATCCCGTGTAGTGAGGATATCTTTGAGAGTGGTGGCACGAAATGGAGCCGTACTCGAATACACGAGCGATCTTGTAGACTCTACTTCATCTTATTTCCGAGAACTTCAACAGTTATTCTGCAATTTTGTAAGTTTTAAACATCCCCTTTTCATTTTACACTTGAACTTTGACGTGGACAATATTATTTGAATTTGAGTGTATGAATGGAAAAGAATATAGCTGGACTATTCTGTTTTCTGCTTATAAATTCATAGACAAGTTTGTTTTGATTTGCCTGCGTAAATTATAAAGTAATAAAACGATAAATGAAGTCTTGTAACTAGAATAATTATTCTTACATTCATTTTCAGCGTTTTAGGGGGGATAACGTGAGATTTAGTTTGAATATATGTAACATATATCTCGTTAAAGAATGAAACCGGGGTGTCTTCGTAAGAATGTAGGCGTATATAAACAACATGTCGGGGGCTTTTAAGAAACCATGTAGTAATAAACAAAGACTAATTTAATTGAATTATGTATAGGGCCTAGGTTTATGGCCTACATGTTGAATTCCAAAGGTTTGGATTTTGTCTGCAGCGTAATCCCTCACACGAACATGGCTCGATTATCATATAAATTTAATTAAAGCGTGGTGATCAGTGTACGTTTTTTTCTCTTCATAATTACAATCACAAATCAAGTATTCCACTTTTTTTCAGGTCGAACATTACCTCATGCAAGTTTGAGACTTTAAGACAGTTCTCGTGCACCCGTTAATCATTCACGCCGGAAGTGTCATCGGTGAAATGGAGATCAACCTCTCCGCTTCCACGGAAGAACAGGCAAATACAATTGCCCAAACAACCACCGACATTTCAACACTTGATGAAGCAATATCATTTGGCAACGAAACTCTTACTCTTGAGCCAACACGTAAATACTTACTTAATTCCTTACACATTCTGTATGGCTTTTAAAGCAGAGCGATTTTAATCATGATAAACTAAATCAATCATTTGGCACTGTAGCGGTGTCTAATTACTGTGGACGGTATTCCTAGTCAACAATACCAATATCTAAAAAAATACAGGTCAACCGTGTGTTAACCATACCTATCGTTATAGTTTCCCTAATATTATGATAAATTGATAGGGCATATTCGTCTTATTATGGTCTTACTAGTTTTTTTTATGAGGTGTCTTTTTGCTGGAGAGCATAATGATCATCGTGATCTGATAAATCTGGTATGAAACTGGAAAAAAAAAGAAAAAATAATAATTTCAATATTTTTTGTAATTGTGCAATTCAATCTAATTTAAAATACACTTTTTGGCACATAACAAAAAAATTCTTTATTTCTATCGATTTCTATCTATCAATTTTTTATCTTGGGATAGATCATTATCACAATTATTACTTTCTTGAATTACATGATCATCATTATAAATATTACTGCTATACTGGAAAGCGAATTCTTGAACATATAATATTTTAAACCATATACAGTGTGTATCAATAAAAACGGGACAGTTTTGAAAAGTCTGTCAAAATTTCGTTTCAAATCATAATGTCTATATTTTTATGTTAATAGATGCTCAGAAGTCTTATCTTTCAAATGCCATTTAAAATATTAAGTTTCGTTCATGCTTGAGCGCACATCGGGGCGCTTCAAAAAAAGGCTTGCGCACAAAATGGAAGAAAATGAGAAGTACGATCATCGGACTTCTTGCTAATCCGCATACTTACTCTTAACCTTTTTATTATCTTTGCATATTTCGAATTATGCTTTGAAAATTCATTTGCATAAGCTTATTTAATTAACTTGAATTGTTTTTGTTTTTGTTTTGTTTTGTTTTTTGTTTTCCACATGTTAACATAGTATCTTTTAGCATTGAATATTCCTTCAAACTAAAAAAAAATAAATAAATAAATAAATAATGTGTTGTAAACCCAAGAAAGGGGGTTGGTTGTTTGGTTGATTGTTTGATTGCTGATGTTTGTTCGTTTGTATGATTAATGGAATATTATTAATTGGTCGATTGATCGAAATGAAGGTTGATAGATTGACCGTTTTAAATGAAATTGATCGTTTGATATTCTCTGTTTCTTTGAATGATCGATCGATTGATCGATTACTTTTTTGATTGTTCAAATGATTGATTTAATCGTCGAAAGAATCATAGGAAATCGACTCAAAGACTAACATAATCATTGATCAGTGTAAAGTAACAATCAATCCGCATTTGGAGTACCTGATTCAGAATAATGATTCAGAATAAATCACACCCTTTGAATTTAAAACCGATTTTTTTTTTCTTCTCTACTTTTGAACCTCCGACAAAAACTTTCCGTGTTCGCTCAAGCATGAACGAAACAACAAAGCATCAATCAATCAATCAATCAATCAATTAAACAACCAACCAAATCCCTTTCTTGGTGTGATAAAAAAAAATCTTTAAGTTGAAGGAATATTATTGCAAAAATGAAAAAAAAACAATACAAAACAAGAAAAATAAATAAACCCCACTTTGTAAATGAATTTCAAATCATAATTCGAAATTATGGCAAAGAAAAAGAAAAAGTTTAGAGGAAGACTGCTGATATATAGCAAGAAGTCTGATGATCACATTTCTCAATTTTTTTCCATTTTGTGCGCAAGCCTTTTTTGAGCCCCGACAAAAATGTTTCTTTGTGTGCTCAAGCATGAACGAAACTAAATTTTTTTTAATTGCATTTGAAAGATAAGACTTTAGAGCATCTATTAACATAAAAATATAGACACCATAATTTGAAACAAAATTTTGACAGACTTTTCAAAACTGTCCCGTTTTTATTGATAAGCACTGTATAGTACCTGTCAAAAAGTAACTGTTAATTATGATTATTGTCATTTTTACTATTGGTCATTTTCTATTCGTGCAGCAACTAGGCAGGGGTTGTCTACTGGAGCAATCATTGCAATAGTTCTTGGTGCAGTCTCAGCTATTCTTCTCCTCATCGTTTGTTCATGTTGTCTCATGGCACAGATGGCGGCACGAAACAACGCAGCCAAACTCACTCTCGGGTAAGATACCAATGCCAATGGGGACACCATGCAACGATGCGGTTTTAATCAAATAAATTAACTTTCTCCATCTGTTCCTACACATATTGAGCTATAAATTATCCTTGTGATCATAAGGTTCAATATTTGAATAAATAAGTTTTATAATTAAAAATATTATCACTTTAAAAGTCACGATAGTGGCCGTTTGGGCAAATTGTTTCTGGTGTACTTTCAGGTTCTTTCTACCGCGAACCGTTTGGACTTACCTGCATTCTGACACTATTTTATTTTCGTTTTGGCTTTGCGCATTATTAAAGAACAAAAAGAGAGAAGAAGAGGGGATTCTGAAGGTCAACCAATTTTGAATTCGCTTCATTTTTTCAGGTCATTGAAAAAATAGAACCAGTATCAAATACTGTGAGAATTATTAGGCCATTGTTGAGAGGGAGGAAACATACTTTTTGTGATATGCTTAGAGCACGAGGGGGTGGGCTTATTCCACTATTTTGTCCATTATCCCCAATAATTATAGTCAAAATGACTTTCACAGTGGCTTTATCAGTACAATAAGCAACTAAAGTTATTATTATTATTATTATTATTATTATTATTATTATTATTATTATTATTGTTATTATTATTATTATTATTATTATTATTATTATTATTATTATTGTTATTATTATTATTATTATTATTATTACTACTATTATTATTATTATTATTATTATCATTATTGCCTCGGGTTTCGACTGCTTATATAAGAATTAATGCAAAATAAGCATGTATAATTATTTGCATTCAATGTCGGGAATAAAAATTGAATGTAATTATTATACTTCATATTGACAGGGAGGCTTACCACGGTCCTTATGCCCGAGACAGCCCCGTATTCTTCGGTGATGATCCATGGTCTGAAGATAGTGACCAGTCTCTAGATCGTCGTGAACTCGCAGTAGGCCAAGCTGTAGGAAGACTCGCCCAAGAACGCGGTCTGTATGGCGAAGGGAATTACCAACACCACGTAAGTATAACTAATATGAACCTCCATCTTCAGAGAAAATATTGTGTGAAAAAAAAACACTCTAAAGGATAATAAAATGAAAACATAGGAAATAACCTCCTCGTGAAATTTGCAGGAGAATCAGGCAGATGATGAGATGATCTAGCGAAGATCTTCGCTAGAACGGGTAGATTTAATTTATTAGAAACAATAATTATTTCAAATATTCTTAATTTCAAAATTGTTTTAACATTTTCCCCGATGGCCCTCTTTGAGTTCTTGCTTCGAAAGACAGCCATTTCAGTAAAACAAAATTGTTTCCTTCCTTTGTTGACTTCGTAATTATCCCCTGAGAAGTAGGCTGACGAGAAGTAAAATCAAGAAAATTTTGACATTTATAAACGTGCCTTGGTAGAAATTTGAAAATATTGACATCCCTTGAGAAGTATAATTGCTTACTTGAACCAATGATGAAGCCCCTTGCTTGAAAAAAAAAAAAAAAAAAAAATATATATATATATATATATATATATATATATATATATATATATATATATATATAATACTTATACAGACAAATTACTACTGTATAAATTGCTTCCGTCATTTGGAATGTTATATCAAAAACCTGCTTTTCCCACTCTAGAACTCATTTAAGATTTCCTGCCATGACCATACAATTAAAAATGTATCCATCCCATCTGTTTTTGTTTTTCAGGCTCGCACGAATGGACACGAACATTTCAGGACACCATACGTTGTGGGTGGGGATGATGTTGTAAGTATTGGAAGACAGTGTTAAAATTTGGCATTATAATATACAGTTGAGCTAATATATAAGCATTACCCTGTCATTTTTAAGTTATTTGAGCCATGCAATACCACACTTCTCAAAATTTCACATGTTCGTAATCGTTCATTTGTTGGTAGCATACTAATCGCCAACAAATCAAATGGGCTTGTTCGATCAATAAAGCTGACAGCATTGGTGACAGTATAGCCGATGCTGCCATTTAACCCCCACTACCTTCCATAAACACCCACGTTGGTTCCTTTAACTGCATTTATAATATGCTTGCAGAGAGGACGTAAAACACTAAAATACGTCAAGTATGATTTTATTTAAGGTGGTTAAAAATTTTCATTCAAGGAAATCTGGGCGGAATAAGTTGTTAATTCGTTTAATCAAAAATTTAAATTGATGCATTTATGTGTGTGTTAGGCTAAGGTCCTCTCAACGTTTAATCATGTCTTCTTTTTTCTTGTTTTTTTTTAACAGCAAACTGTGGAACGCAACCCTATCTACTACTAAATCAATGATTCACCCACGGAAAACCTAATGTCAATTGAGATTAGCAAGTAGCTATGTATTTTTTGTTTTTTAAGTACTATTAAGTATTAATTTCACTATTTTTGTTTTCATTACACAACGGTACCGTGATGTAACAATCTATTGTTTATAAAACAAAAATCAAATCAAATCAGTACTAGCCATACATAGTGTATCACGAATTCTGTCGGATCATGTTGTCGTTGTTAAGTTAACTACATATTCCAGTTTATGTATTCTACTTTAAATCTAATACACATTACTTCAAGATAATGTATCTAATTGTAATGATGATAATAGTAATATTTAAAATAATGTATAGAAAATTAAGGGAAATAAGGCGGAAATAAGACAAATACATCATGTACATGAAATGTATTTATAACCAATTTCTTCTACTCACATGTTTTGAATATACAAAATACATGTTTTGCATAGGAAAGGTTTTGAAAGGATGGATGGTGAAACGTACTTTAATATGTATTCCCTTAATTGAAAGGACAAAACCAAATACCAGTAGGGCCCTACAATTAAAAAAAAAAGTAATTAAAAAATACGTAAATAACAACATCAAAATCTGTATAAATTATAATTGAGCACAAAACACGCGATTAATATAAAATAATAAGGATGGGATTGAAAAGAAAAAGAAAAACATTCAAACCTGTAAACTAGGTATGCAAATTATGAAGTAAACGTTTTTCCTACCTATTATTTCTGGAACATTGTTTGTCTATCAATGTGTCATTTGGTATAAACTGAATGGTAAAACATTTCAACCAGTACTTTTTTTCGCTAGTGCCAAGTACATGTTGTAGATGACCTGAATCATAAAGATTATAGCAAAAGGTGAATTTGTGTAAATTGTACAAATGTCTTCACTTCAAGACCGGGATATTTATATTTATGTTATGTCTTGTGGGTAAGTAAGTAAATTGTACATTACTTGCGTATATGTATGATATGTTGCATGAATATAATATATATGTAAAAGTTATACTACGTGCAGGCTCTTTGAAAACAATATACATCAGTATCATATCTATGCAGCTTCTTGATATTACTTCGTTGCAGCACCTACTACCAAATTATTGTAAATACATAAAACAGGCAGCTTAAGGTTTATTTATTCAAAAGTTATGATAAAACTACAATGCACAAACATGTATTACTAAAACTAATATTACCACTTGGCTATTTTCTCAGTGATTACATTTTTTTTTTCTGAATAGGGCCTTCTTTTATATGTGCTCTCGTCCGACTGGAAGCTTACTAACTTATTGGCTGGTAACTCGAAGGGTCACTTCATAGTAAGCCAACTTAGACGTCACCATTATTTTTCGAGACAACTAAATACGCGCATTTAGTAGGCCTATTAACTTTAGTACCCGTTGAGAATACTGTCCATTATGTTCATGTTGTAACCTTTATGAGCCATAAGCGTAGAGCGTGTGTATACATATTAAATCTGTTCAACTACAAGTTTAAATCTTGGATAAGAGTGTAAAACTCAAAATGGTTACCATATATGAAAAAAAGTGTATTTTCATTATTACACTCTAAAAACTGAAGTGCCATTTATGGTGCTCGTATAGTGACTGCACTTGAAGTGCTAAACAGCACCTGAAGTGCTGTTTTAGCACTTACCCAAGTGCTAATTATTAACAAAAAATGTTCATGTCGGTATGGGACTCGAACCGGGTTCACCTTGACATGGAAGAGTACCGCTGACGTTACCAATACACCATACAATTAGTGACAGCAATAGTAGATGATTATGGTAACTTTTAAGAAATTTCATCATGCAACATATGATCTGCTAGCAACCGTGAGATGTGAATTGGTCTAACGTGCTCGTCAGCGCTTCTCATGCAGGGGACCCAGTTTCGAATCCCAACGAAGTCACGCCGTTTTTGCCCATTTTGCTGAAAGTTCAGCTCACGTGAAAGTGCAAAAACAGCACTTAGGTGCAGTTAAACAGCACTTTGAGTGCAGTCACTATGCAAGCACCTAAAAAGTGCTGATTTCAGCCCTTGAAGAGCTAAAAACAGCACTTCCAGTTTTTAGAGTGTAGTAGTAATAGTAGGGTACAATGCAGGTAATATGGCGCCCCTAAGCTCATTTGCCTAATTTGCATAAAATTACGAAATGAAACACAGTCTAATCTTTGTTTATATGAATCAATAACTACTGCTCTAACTTTTATTGTGAAGAAACACAATTATCACCAACCCCCCTGTCTGCAATATTCAAATGTTGACGTCATTACCAAAGTGCCATATTACCTGCATGTGCAGGTAAATGCACATGTATTTAATGTATGTTTTAAAAACTACAATGACTCTACCATGTCTGGAATTTGCTTAAAATGATGAAAATCATAAACTTTAAGATATAATTTGAAATTATAAGACCCTTCAGTAAATTACTTGACTATATATTTCATTGTTATGTATTTTGTATATTTTTCCTTTAATTTTTAAATATTATTTTAATATTGTTTTTATTATACAAGTCAATATAGGCCTACAATAAGTTATTTATATTAATTACATATTGTGAATATACCCCAAAAAATCGTAGCAAAGAGATTGATGCCTCATCCCAATGCTAAGTACCGGAATCATTTCCGCCATTTTGGATGTCCCATATTACCTGCACTAATGTTGCTGTGTCATGCAAGCATTCAATGCCTCATTGCACCCCTTCACTAAAACAAATTGACATGTACACGCTAGTATGATCAAAATGAAACTACAAGCTTACTAAATTTACAAAACAATTGAGGTTACCCCCTCAAACACTCTTTCACCATCACATTCTGTAAAATATCAAATTTTACATCAGGGTTAAAAAATGCCGTAGGTTTTACCTACCTCGTTGGTTTTCAGCAATTTTCTCAGAGAAATTTCGGCATCATATGCTCTCACGACGATATATTTTCGTATACAGTTCATACGAACAACATTATGGTGCTCACACCGTTCACCGGTCACCGGTCGACGGTCACGACATGATTTGCTTCAGGTGGCCCATATTACCTGCTGGCCCATATTACCTGCATGTACCCTATTACTTGTAGTATTGGCTTCAACATTATTAAGATTAATATTATCATTATTAGGTGGTCTGTCTGTGACAGATCACCTCTTAATTTTGTCAGAATTTTCTTTATTATTTATTATTCTTTATTATTTATTTTTATAGCCAATATTTTGTTGCCACTCTATCTCAAAATCTTCTAAGTCAATTTCATTCATTTTCATGTCAGTTATGGATGTCACTCTGGAAACGTGCATCGAAGTTTTCTAAGGTCATCAGGTCAACATGACGTCATCCAGGCGCCATTTTGTAAAATTCTATTATTGCTTATAAAATCGTAACCGATAATAAAAAATAACTCATATTTAGATCAATGAAACTTTAGGTCAAGGGTAAAAAAGGTATAATTTCAAAATTCCTCTTAAGGTCATGACGCGCGCGTACGCGCGCGTCAAAATTGAAAAATGCTCCAAATGACCTAGTATCAAGTTTGCATACGTTTCAGGCAATTTCCAGCATTTCAAAATTTTGCGCGCGCGCATGAGTGCGCGCGCGTCATTGCGTGTTTCACTATAACACAGCCTTCAATCGCCATTTTTCGTTATACTATCTAATAGAGCATTAAATTCTGAACATTTTGATACCATTTTCAACTTGATACGACCGATAATAAGGAAACTACAGCCCGTCAAACTTTTCCGCGCGCGTGCGCGCATTTCCTCTTCATAGGCCAAATATGGGCAAAAAAAATGCCTTTACAAAATTCGCTCTAGCTCTAAAAATAGTCCGTTAACCCCCAATTTTTTTTCAATGAACATGTTCAGTATGAGTTGTAGATATGATTTCATTGGCTGTTTACCCATTATAAACATTATGACGTCATCAAAACGGCGTCAGAACTCAAAATTTCATTTTTCTTTTAATTACGTCATAAAATTTATGCAAATTTGATTCCAACTCTGTAAATATTGGTCAATTTTTGCCCAAATTTCAATATGTTGTAGCTGATGATATACTCTTTTGGGTGCGTGACCTTAATTTTTCATTTAAACAAATGCATCATTGTCAAAAATTGCAATATATAAAGGCATGTCATTTTTGCTCATTTTGCACGCAATCTCTATTACGAAGCACTTTTGGTTGAAACTTCAAACTGCAAGCCCACCTCCAATGGCTATTCCCTCCGTCATTTCTGCTTCATTTTGTTTGAAATTTTAATAGGTTGTAGGCAAGGAAATTCTCTGGCATATATCATACGTTTTTTTCAAATCAGACTTCGGAATCAAGACTTATTCAA
>CALNVZ010003426.1:36509205-36519580 GCA_940671915.1 Paracentrotus lividus
GGGGGGGGCTATGATGCCCCACCCCCGTCTTTTTAGGGTTAAGGAACAAAATTTTACTATGACCATGATGACAGAGCCTCTCAACTTGGTTTTGACAGTTCTCACATAATTATAACCAAGAATGTAATTAACTTTTTGAGTAGCTCCTATTAATCTTAGACAAATTATTCTTAGCTTCTGAACCAATCATGGTTCATGTAGAAAATTTTCCCATTTACTTAATGATTAATAGCTTCTATGATTTTTAATAAATGCATGATTATTGCTATTACTATGGTTAACGGATCAAATCTACATTTATCTGTTTATGGACGGAATAAGAAAATTACTATTAAATCTAAATAAAATAACGGAAAAAATTTACTTTGGATAAAAAAACCCAAGAAAACTAGATGAATCTTCGACCGCGCACGGTCGGAAGGCATGCCTCCGTATTGCCACATCGGAAAAAAAAAGGCATTCGCATGTTGGGTATTTTACATCCATTTATACCATGACATCTTTGAGATATTGACCCCAAATCTATTAAAGTTGTATCATCAGAATTATTTCCAACTCAGGAAGGATGGCTACTGATGTAATAAAAAGGATAAACATGTTTAAGTTGATCTGTCAAAGGTCCTTCAGAAATTGCACAAACGAGTCATTTACATAAATAACCAGTGACCTTTGATGTCCTGACCTCAAAAATCTAATCAGCTCATCTTTCCTCCCACATGACCCAAGTTTGAAGTTGATCCATAAAAACGGTTCAGAAGTTACAGCAAGAATGTGCCATTTTCATGTATACAATGAAGTCTGTGACCCTTGACCTTTGACTTCATGACCTCAAAATATAATAAATTCATTTTCTCTACCATATGCACACATGACCCAAGTTTGATGTTCATCCATCAAACTGTTCTTAAGTTATCGCAAGAACAAGCCATTTTCACGTACACAATTGTCCTCTGTGGCCTTTGAACTTTGACCTCATGACTCTAAATTCTAATCAGTTTATTGTCCGTCCCATATGCACATATGACCCAAGTTTGAAATTGATCCGTCAAACGGTTTTTAAGTTTATTGCGAGAACAAGCCATTTTCATGTACACAATGACCTCTGTGGCTGACCTTTGACTTCATGACCCCAAAATCTGATAAGTTCATTGCTCCTCCCATATGGAATATGATCCAAGTTTGAAGTTGACCCGTCAAACGGTTTTTAAGTTATGGCGAGAACGAGCCATTTTCATGCATACAATGACCTCTGTGACCTTTGACCTAATGACCCCAAAGTCTAGTCAGATCATTGTCCCTACCATATGCATACATGATCCAAGTTTGAAAGTGATCCGTCAAACGGTTCTTAAGTTATCGCGACAACGAAAACGGGACGGACGTACGGACGGACGGACAACCCGAAAACATAATGCCTCTGGCACCACCTTCGGTGGCGGAGGCATAAAAAGCAACGAAAAAAAAAAAATCGAACCTGAAGATGTTTCTGGTGTAGCCCCTGCCACTGTGGAATTGTCAGCTGGTTGAGTTACAATGGGTCCTAGTCAAATGAATATTAACAAAAGGAAGATGAAATGCGACTATATACTTTTATAACCACTTATTTTGTTCACTGGTCAGATGATAAGCTATGGAGGTATGTTGAATAAAACAGTATACTCTATACTTATAAAAAGACAATTCTTTACAATGATTGAGTCGCTAAATCTGGTTTTAAACAGCTCCCTTATTCTAATAAAACAATATTTTAACTTGTTGTGAACAAACTTGTTGAGTAGCCCGTTTATTGAACTTCAATCATTCATAGCTAAACTGATGATGGTATCTAGAGAATTTGCTGCCATAGGCGAATAGACTGACGGTTGAGATGCCATAAAGTCTCATTTGAAAAAGATTTTTTAAATTTTGAATAATAAAATCATAGATGAATTTTACATAGAATAAAGAACAAGAAAAAAAAAATCGAACCTGTTGATGTTTCTGGTGTAGCCGCTGGCACCGTGGTATTGTCAGCTGGTTGGGTTACAATGGGTCCTAGAGTAACATAAATATGAACAAAAGGAAGATGAAATGCAACTTTACTTTTCTAACCACTCAGTTTGTTAACTGGTCAGATGAAGATACAGTACGGACCACGCAAAGACTTTCGTGATTTCAATTCAGATTATAAGCTATGGAGGTATGGGTGAACAAGACAAGACTTTACATGTTACATGGCAAAGTCGCTAAAAATAGCTTAGGGTGGCTCATTTATACTAATAACCAAGAATTTTAGTGGTTGTGAACAAATTTGTTGAGCAGCTCTATTACTCTTTAAAAAAATCATTCATAGCTGAACCGAACGTGGTTTCGGCACAAGATTAGGCTATTAGCAAATAGACAGATGGTTGAGATTACGTAATTCCTCATTTGAAAAATAATAAAACAAGAACACAAAATCGAACCTGTTGATGATTCTGGTGTAGCTGCAGGCACCGTGGTATTCTCAGCTGTTTGGGTTGCAATGGTTCCTAGAGTAGCAGAAATATAAACAAAATTGAGATGAAATGCAACTATTCTAACCACTTATTTTGGTCGTTTGAAGATACAGTACAGACCACGCAAAGATTTTTGTGATTTCAATTCAGATTATAAGCTATGGAGGTATGGGTGACTATAATAAATAATAATAATAATAAAAAAAAAACTTGTGTTAGATAAAAAACAAGAACATAAAAATCGAACCTGTTGATGTTTCTGGTGTAGCCGCTGGCACCGTTGTATTGTAAGCTGATTGAGTTACGATGGGTCCTATTTTAAAGGATATAAACAAAAACAAGATATGCTATAAAACTTTTCTATTCTGTTTGAAAGTAATGGAAGCAAGACACACGACCCTTTCAATTGTTTTCTGTGAGGTTATGATTGGTGATTGTGGAGGAGGATATGGGCAAACGCAATATTCATTACATTTTGTTGCAATTAACACAAGTTATTTTTCTAATTGTCAACTTTAATTACAAAAGGAATGTTTTATTTTTATATGAGCAACCAATATGATTGAACCAGGACTCTTCACATAAGATAAATGAAATGACCAGTAATCAACAAATGCTTTAGCAGTTAATATTCCAAATGAGAGCCAAAGGTTGAGGATAGCAGATTCGTTAAACCTGGCTTTAAAGAAATCACTCTAATAGTGATGACCTTTTCTTCCTTATTTATGTATCTATTCATTGATTTATTTATTTGTATGTCAGAAAACCAAAAATAAAGGTATATAATGAGGCTTCACTTCGATATCTTTTTATTTTGATTGTTTTTTCGACCATATTTTGTTGGCAGACATTATTTCAGTCATAAATAGCAGCAAATCAAATGAGTATTATCATTAACAGCGATTGTAAACACTGATTTATGAATTTTAGCTGAAAAGACAATTTGTATTGACTTTGTACATGAAATCAAGTTTTTGAGCAACTTTGGGTTTGACGCACGGTTACAAAATTATACGTAACTCGCCAACCGTGTACCCGGGTGTCGCAAATTTGATCTTAAAAGATGCGGGAGATTCAGAGGAAAAAAGTCAAGAAACATCGCGGCGAGAGCTTGTCACGTTGCGAACATATTGCGCGAAACGTTGAGGACCCAGTTAGGGTTAATGCATGGAGTGGAATCAATTTCACTGTTACACTTCTATTTGGCTCATTTCTGAAGAAATGAAAAGAAACAAACCTCCAAAACCATATATCAGTAGAAACGTTATATATCAAGGAATCTTATGGACGAAAAAAATTACCAATTGCAGACCATTCATTCCCCAAACATATGTTTAGAGAACATCAGTGCAAAAAATGGAGTTATTTTTGTTTAATGTATTCAGTAGATTTTGTTTTGGGAAAAAGGGGCTAATTTGCATAAATTATGCTAATAAGGCATTTTTGGTGGGTTTTTTTTTTCGTCCATAAGATTCTGTCATATATAACCTCTCTACTGATATATGGTTTTGGAGGGTTATTTCTTTTCATATCTTCAGAAATGAGCCAAATAGAAGTGTAACAATTTGCCTATAACCCCCTCCCCCCTTAAGAACAACTTTTCTTTCGATGTTGTTTTGGAGGAAAAGAATTAAATTTGCCACCGTGACGAAAATTCTCCACATCGACTTCGCAATTTTCGCGTGCATCTGTCGCTAACGGGGAAAAAAAAAATAGCGCCTAGAAAATTGTTATTAAAAGGAAAACAAATTTATGAATTCCGAATTGTAATACATATTCTGAAAGAGTAATTTCCCCAACATCTTGTGGTACCATTTTTGTGTGCAGCTATTTGTTTACACTTGGATAAACACTGCGCGCTGAATGTGCCTGGCCAAAGTGTAAGCATAGACCCTTTTATGTCTATGGTGTAAGTAAAGTCATGACCAAAAAAAATAAATAATAAAATAAAAAACAAAATCATTCCTAATTAAAATAGCATAACATTTCAACGTTGTTTTGATCCATATAACTTGGTAGGGGTGCATCGGATACATTCTGAGTGGATATGAGATAAATCTGTAGAGTCAAGCATTGGTGAGCAAACGACAAAGACAAAAATAACAAAAGTATTTAGCTTATGCTAAAGTGTCGCGTTGTGGCGCGGCGCGCGCGTTAAAAAGTGGAAATAATCGACGAAATAAAAATAAGGTGTCTTTAAAGCGTCCTACAAAAAAAGGAAAAGATTCAGAATTGTTTCGCACGTATTGTGTGGTGTGGCGTTCGTGTGTTGTGTGTGTGTGTGTGTGTGCGCGGTGTGGTGTGTGTTTGTTGTGTGTTTGTGTGTGTATGTGTGTGTGGGTGTGTGTGTGTACTGCATGTTTGTATGTTTGGAATTTCGTGAAACAAATTAGCACCAGGTATTCCCTTATTCCTTGGCAATTGGCTCATTCGGGACAGGACTTGTTTTAGAATCAAACTTATATTTCTCCTCCTCAAATTGGCAGCATTAGAATTTTCCTTTCTACTTCTACATCATTTCAATTATTTTATCAAATTGGCTCAATTGTCGATAATGTGTCAAATAGTTTTAAAATAGCAATTAACGCGGAAATCGATATGTATTGAATATATGTTGCCAATTTAAGGATGTCTAAACAATTCCAGTAGTTTACCTCACCTGTACCTGATCGAGTGCAGCACAATATGGATGAATTTCTTGCGGAAAGAAATTAATGCCATGGCTGTGACTCGAACATCGGGCCAAAACAAGTGTTGTAAATTTACTAGCAAAATAATGGTAGAAAGTTTAGAATTTTCTTATTTTGACATTATGGCAATTCCACAGAAATCCGACAAGGGTGCCAGAAATTCAAGTGATATTTGGTTGAAATAACTTTGATTTTAAAAAAAATTATGAGTTGAAGTTTTAAGAATCAATAAAATTTTTACCGATGGCGGCCATTTTCACCTTCTAAACAAATGCCGAAGTATTCCAATAGATTTTTGGTATAGAAAAGGTATATTTACAAAAAACTCATTTTTATTTTCCCAACTAAAACTTTTCTGTTCCAGATAATCTTTCACATGGATAAAGTTGTTTGAAAAGATACTTTATCAAACTGTATTTCAAAAAATTTGGTTCAATTGTGACTTTGGTAAAAAACTTGAGATTTAAATTACCCTCATTTTGGATGTAACGTCAGTTACCGAAAACATGACTTGTTATTTTTTTCCACAACGAAGAAAGTTCAACTATGCCAAATAAGATTTCTAATGTATGACTGCATCTCATATTATCAATACCCAAAGCTATGGATATTCAACATAGAATCAAGTTAAAATTGACAGCTGATTTGTGTAACGTCAGTTACCATGACCTAGTGTAACGTCAGTTACCATGATGCAATTATCGTTTCTTAGAAAACAATTACAATTTGGGCTCCTGTATGTATCTGAAGTAATAACCATTGATTAAACTAATCATCTAGCAATAAAAGACTGTATGTGTTAATGGTAACTTCTTCTTTGAGTGATTTAAGAGTTGGGGAAAGCCATGTAGTGTACATGTTAATGTAGGCCTAAGCCCTCCAAAATCTACTCTTAGATTTTCAGTAATTATCTATTGATGTGATCAGGATTCATTGCTATATATCCTGTATTTGGAATATGAGCCAACAAGTTTAAATGTTATTGATAAAAGTAAATACAATTTTTGGTTGTATTAAAAAACTTCTCGCTGTATTTTTATAATACATAAATGAAGAAAGGAAAAAAAAAAAAGTATGATCAAAGCTCTTACATGTATGTCTGTGCATCTGCTGAGATGTACGCGATTGTTGATAGAAACAAAGCACAGAACAAACACTTTACTTTGACAGGCTTTCATTTTTGATGCCAAAGACTAACAGCAATTTTCATCAAATTTCAATACCCAGCTTTGAAATTCAGCATGTCATTACTACTGATCATAACTTTGTACAAAATGAGTTAATGGAAATTACTGTTTATACATTAAGTTTGAATTGAGGAAGAAACTGTTTAAAAATGATTTTCAAATGGTTGATAACGATTAACCTAAGAATTGTTGTGAGCTGTGAGGATTTAGAATCAACAAATGATAATAAGTGAACCCAATTCTGCCAAGATTCACATGCACCACACAAAAATACATGTGTGGGACATCCCTACGTGTATTTATCATTCAAACACTATTTTAGAGTTTCTCGATATCTTAATACTAACATATTCCAATATTTATGTGATGGATAGTAGTAAGAAATAAAATTTTCAACGTATTCTTGTACAAAACCTATAGGAAATGTATGTGTACAACTGTCGTGTTCACAGTAAAGTTTTAGCAGAATAATAGGAAAATGATTACATTACTTATTATTTGGCCAATCTGTTGCCTAGAACATAGGTATGATATCATATCAAACACATAATTCTCAAAAGCCAGGGAAAAAAAATATTTGGATCCGATTTCAAAATTGGATTTTACACATGTAAAAGTCTATGGAGATGTAAGGGTAACGTCAGTTTACGTTAACGTCAGTTACCAACATGTCTTCACCAAAAGTTTCCGCAGCATAAACAAAAATTATGAAAATCTCTTCTTATTTTGCAAATCTGTTCATAAAGACCTAGGTATATGATGTCATTAAAGACTTATCATTATAACACGTCGTGGACATGAGATATTTGAGATTTGATCAAACACCCTGATTTTGCATGTCCGTTTTCTGTAACGTCAGTTACCGCCACGTTTTCGCTTGGCGTTTCAATGGAAATGATGTTTGGTGGAATTTTATACAATGCCTTGCTCTACACTTGCTTCTTTAGGTATGTTAATTTGAAGACCCATGTATTCTAATTTATGTAACTACAACACGAAGAATTGTAGAAAATTCTGGTATGTCCTGTGTAACGGTCAGTTACCGCTGTGAATTGCCATATTAGAGCCGTTGACCTTACACTAGCGCTTGTATACTGCCTTATACTTTCAGGGTTGATAACAACTTCATTGAAATTCCGAATTTAAACAATGTGAACGTGACCAAGGGACCAGGAGTGGACCAGGGACTTAGACCCATCTGCGATTTCTGAATGAAATCATTTCCAAAAATTTCACAAAAATCGCATCCATAATCTTTTCCTTTTTTCGTAGTGACGTTTTAAAGACACCTTATTTTTTTTTCGTCGATTATTTTCCACTTTTTCAGCGCGCCGCGCCACAATTGCTACACTTTAGCATAAGGCCGCTATTAATAGAGGCAATATTGAGTGTTGTTAGTGACGTTTACTATTTGTTGTGTGCTCACTCATGGTTACTGATAAATCAGCCATTTCTTTAAAAAAGAATGGTTTTTATGCAGTTAGAGATACTTAGGAACATTTATGGGGGGAAGGCGTACTACCATTTTTTCTCTTTCTCTATATCTCAAAAATAAATAAAATGTTCACGAACCTGTTACTACGGCCATCGTTTGGTCGATTTCAGTATTTCATTTGGAAATTGGAAACTGTTATTAAAGTAATAATAATAAATATAATGTTACACAACAATTATTTTATAACAAACTTTGACTTAATATTATATTTCATAAAGATCTTTTTATTCGATCGACATATTATCCCTGGTTTATTTCAAAATTATTTGAAACAAAAATGGCCTCATTCCAAATAGTCCAGATATTACCATTTTTTTAAAAACCAAAAAACACAACCAAAAAAAAAACAACGAGAAAAGGTTTCAAAATGTTTTTTTTTTTTTTTTTTTTGTATAGCAAGCACAGGTCATTCGTTTACTGTCTATGTCCACATTCATGCCATTAGTAAATTTTCTTTCAATTAATTTTGTTACTTATTGCTGTGTTTGAGAACAATAGCTGTATTTCTAAAATAAAAATTGCCTTTTAACATATCACGGTGCAATAATTACACAATGTTGATTATTGAATAAGTATGTTTAAATGGCATGAAATTGCGAGGTGTACAGTCTGTGTCGAATAAAAAAAAAAGTTAAAACGTGAGTACGATTTTCTGATAGTACAACGATAAATATAGCAGGGAAAACAAATTTTATCATGCATTTTTTTATTTTATTTGCGGGTTGTAGATCTGCGACCATGATTAGTTTTTCTACAGTCAATAAATATCTATTTTCGGTAAGTCGTGTCATATGGCTTTTGTGGTAGGTTTCGCACATAATATGCAATGAACTCGGCGGGGATGAACAAAGGACTGATTGGTGTGTAATTCTGATTCTGAGGAAATGAAAATAACTTTTGTTTTTACTTACAGCAAAAAATTCTCCAAATTTAAAGTCTTACAAACAAGAAATAAATTAGTTTTCATTTGTATCACAGACAACTGTGTTAAGAATTATCATACCTAATTATTGTTTACCCACTTGTAAACATTTCTCTTATTAAGTGTGCGGATAAAATAAGATATAGTTCATACCATTTGAGTGTAGGTGAGGACGTTGTACAGCACCGTATCATTTCTCATCTGTAATATTTCCCACATTTGCCAAAAGGTGGGGGATGTTTTCTGGGCACTATCCATGACGGCTGCGCCTCAGATGTGCTGTTGACAGTACGCTTAATTCAACATCTGCACCGTTTACGCTGCCCATGTGAACCCGTAGCACAAACGCAAAAGATGTTTGACTGAGTACTCTTCTGAGAACGTTACCAAACTGTAAATTGGGATAAGTCCATTTAGAGTCTTAATGGGAATACTCCCGAATAATATACAGTTGTTCCGCCAAATTGCATTACCCTTGACTTTTTTTAAATTTTTTTGAATTTTTGCTTTTAATAAATGAGTTTCCTTCAAACTTTTTGGTGATCAGTATGTTATGGAGGTGTCACATTTTACCGGGTAAATTGAACGGGTTTCGCCGTTCACCGAAAAAAACAACAAATACCAAACACGGCCAATAGAACGGCACCGTCACAGTACCATTTTCTTAATTTTCCACCGGGTCGGTTCGTTTCTATTACCGGGTCTGTATCGTTCTATACGGGTTCTATACCAGTCCTAGCAGCCTTGGCTACCGGGCTGACCGTCCTCAATATATAGTCCACGCTTTCCTTTTGTCCGTTGGATTACCGCTTTGCCCGCCGACCTCAACGCTCTCTGACCAAGAAAAACAAAATTGTTTTTTCTTCGACCGGGTTGACTCACGTTTCCCACCGTTCGCGACGTGCGAAAACAAGTTGATACGAACGACGGGACACGGGAGGATACCCGGAGATAATACACGCGTGGTCGGTGATGACCCGTTCTTCTGATTTTGCCTTCGGTTCATGCCGGCGAATATTTTGAGCATGACTGAGCATGCTCAAAATTTTCGCCGGATGAACCGCAGGCCTCGGTCAATGGAGACCCGTGTTGTAGGGCGGTATAATGGCATTGTAAGCCGGTTTATGGAATGGTGTAAGGACGGAAAAAGCGCCCCTCACCGTCCACAAAGCGGTCGTGCATGGTGGTGGTCTGAATGGCAGATCTTCCCTTTATGGTGTCTTAAAATCACTTATTGGTGTTCTTTCAAACGCCCTTTGTTTTCGAAGCTCTCGATCTCGTCGCTCTCTTTACAGGTTCTAGAGAGGAATGATATTTAAGCTTTTTCAAACATACATTATATCTGAATTATTTTTATTGTCGTTGTCGGGCGAGAAGAATTTTAAAATCGGGTCCTTTTTATGGACATTTAATCTAAAGTAATGTCAATTCTTTTTTTTTAATGTTTGCTTTGTTTTGTTTGACATATAGTTCTAAAGTTTTTATTATAACAACTTTGGAAAAAACATTTACTAACTTTCCCAATAGCTTTCAGGTATATTTGGTCTTCATACGTTTTTGCCCAAATTAACATGTTTTATTTATACCCGCGTATCTCTTTCTTT
>CALNVZ010003426.1:36519680-36533271 GCA_940671915.1 Paracentrotus lividus
GGATTCTTGCCATGTTTCAATGTGTATTGGATTGGTAAATTGCGATTTGCTGTTCAAGATGAATTGGTGGGTCGTAATGGTAGCATCAATGGTGTATGATATAATCAGTGGGTGTGATTGAGTGGTGTTTCAATGGTGTGTTTTGGTTGGTAAATGTGTATTCTTGCATGTTCAATGGTAATAAAATGGGGGTCGAATGGTAGGTTGAATGTGCACCATTTGGTGAATGGTATTATCAGTAGCGATTGAGTGGTTGTTTCAATGTGGGTGTTGCTGGAAAATAAATAATGGTATTCGTGCATGTTCAATGGTAACTAAATGTGGGTTCCGAATGGTAGGGGAATGGTAGAAGCAACGATGGGAGTATATTAGTGGTATTTAGGTGGTGTGAGCTAAATGATCATTGTATGTTTCAATGGTGCGTGCGTTTAGGTAGGTGGTGTTCTCTTCTTGTTCAACGATAACTATATGTGTTCTGAATGGTAGGTGAATATGAAGAAAGCAATGGTGTATGGTATATATATCAGTGCGCCGGTTTACCTGTAATGGGTAGGTGTTAATTTATTTTATATTATTATTATATTATTTTTTTTGCCTTTGGCGCGTCATAACGTCAAATTTTCAGCCATAGGGTAGTTTAGCTCGCTTAGCTCGCCTCTCATTAGTAACATTATTTTTTTTTTTATATTTTTTTTTTTTTAGGCGCCTAAAAAAAAAAAATTTCTTCTAAATTTTATTTTACATTGTTTTGGGTTTGTTGTTTGTTGTTTGTTTTGTTTTTTGAAGCTTTTTGATCTATTTGGCAACCCTACTTAAGGTCAACCCGCTGATCATACATTTCGGTGCCCCCCCCCATCTTGAAATCATGGGGTACTGTTTGGCATCTATATATCATCTATATATTATCATATACCGTTGGCCTACCTTGGTAAATACATTAAGCACCATTTGTGAATAGTAAATGGTGTTTCAGTGGTTTTTTCAATGGTGGCTCATTTGCCATAATGAGTGTGCGCTCAGTTGAGCCAATTTATTTAAATTAGCTACCATTGAGAGTACCATGAGCACCATTGGGTGAATTGTAAATGATTTTAGCGCGTGGTGTTTTCAATGGGTAGACGTTTGCATATTATGTAAGCCAATTTATTTAAATTGGGGGTGTTCTTGCCCCCCCTCCCCCACAAATAAAATACACTTATTGTTTTGGTTGAGCAAGTGAGTTGTGATTGATAGTGCACGACGGACTTTGGTCTGAAAGCAGCGACTATAGTCGAGTACGTTTTCACGTTTTCATGTGTGCACTATTTTCCTGGCAAAGTGACAATGCTGAATATCGAAGTACAGTCTACTCATCGCTTGAGTTGAACATGTCATCTCTTTTGAGTAAGAAATCATGATAATTTGATTAAATTTAAAGTAGAATTCTCATTTCGTAAAATTTGGATTTTTCGTGATTTTACGGAAGTCTTTGATTAATAAGTTATTCTACTTTCAAGTTCTGTGTTGGCCATGTATTGAGATTTGTGTTGTGAATATGTGAATGTGATGTGCAACCATGCACCTTTGATTGGAGATTCGCGCTGTGTATCACGCGTGGAGTGGAGCCGTTATGAACTTACGACGACTAGCAAGACGGGACTACGTACGAAACATCAACACAGTTCGTACTCAAAAGATTGAGCAAAATGAACGATATGAATAAATCATGGAAATTCACTTACCGAATTGTTTCCAACTTTCTTCTCCTTATTTCCTTTCCTTGAGCACTGCTCCCTTATGTCCTCACAGTAGTAAATTTTAGTATTTCAACCGCTATATCGTACATCTTGCCACCATTCCACTGACCAAGAGAAGCAAGTAATTCCAATGCGGGATAAATTGTGCTGCCCTCTTTTGTCCAAGGTTTGCATTTCGACGATGTCTCCGTCACGAGTCGAATGTGACATGCAACAGTAGTTACCTTGTTTGTTAATTCGTTGTTAGGATGATTGCTTTTGATTCACTCGAATAGAAATAAAAAAAATATAATAAATAAAAAATAGTAGGCCTAGTAAAAATATAAAATAATAATATAATATTAACAAAAGTTTTGTATTGTTTTTAAAAGCTATATATGAGGTAGAGAGCCCTTATTTACCAACCAAAATACACCATTGAAACACCACTCAATCACCACTGATATACCATACACCATTGGTGCTACCATTCACATACCATTGGGGTACCATTTAATTACCATTGGACATTTTTGTAAGGGTATATAAAGATTGTTCCCCAATCAGTTTTCATTAGATGGGTTATGCTTGCTTGGGCTTCCTCTCACCTGAAAAAAAAAGTAACGAAAGAAAGCACATTTTATGATAATTTACATATTGGATAATATGAATGATACCAGGAAGTAATTTTGCTCAATTAAAATCATGTGGATATGATACAGTATCATGATTTCTAGTACTTACGCAGCAATTTTCTTTATACTTGGTAGAAATTTACAATACGTCCATATAAACAGAATACCATGGCCTCAAATGACTTTGGGATGTTCATATTTGAATTCAGCAACATCAAAAACATATAAAAACATATATTTAACACCATAGTTGTTCAGATTATGGTCAAAACGTCGAAAAAAAAAAGTCATTTTCCCGCCTTTTTTTCAAAAATGGGCGGTAACTAGTTCAAAACGTCATCGGACGCAAAAATGAGTGGCATATTCTTGTTCAGCAGCCAAAATGGCCATAGAATTCACTCGTCTAGAAAAAAAAGGTCATTTGCCCACCCCTACTGATAACGTCACAAACCCGCACCTTAAAAATGATCCTGCTGCTCAGCATTGCCAAAAAAATAAAATAAAGATAAAAAAAAAAATAATAATAAAAAAATAAATAAATTAAAAAAATAATAATATTAATTCGAGGGTGTATGGTTAAACTGGGCCATACAACATCGGTGCTCTTAACATCCACACCCGCATAGGGCTGTGGTTGGTATAAAACTGATTCATTTAAACAAATTAAGTAAGAAAATAAGAAAAACTACATTGATGCCCTATAAATGAAATATTATGTCCTTGTAATTATTTTGACAATAATATCCAATAGAGCGAATTTATATTTTTCAACACATACGTCGCAAGAACCTTCGGTCCTTCTTAATTTCATAGGGATATATATCAGTTCTTACGAATACATGATAATATTCAAACAAGGGTTTCGATATTGCCATTAGTTACTTACTTTAATCAGATTTTATTATGTTTTATTTAAACTCCTATCATTATCATTGATGTAATTATTTTCCCATCATTACAGCATCTTGGCTGATGCTAGTAGGATGGATACAAAGCGATTCAATTCAGGCCTTCCATGGGTTCTCATCCTTTCAATGGTAAGTGGTGCAAGAATTTTACTAATTTTATACATTACTAATTAAAGAAAAAGTTGAAATGTCCAGGCCAAATATATTGTGTATAATGCATGTGACTCTAAGCAGACAATTGGGCTAATTTCAAATCAATTTGGTGATTCCAAAACCTCATAACAAAAAAACCTTATTCTTAGTTGAAATGTTATCAACCTTTCCAATGGACTTTTAGAAAAGGTCTTCACATTTCAATTTCATGACAAATCAATAATTGCACTTAGATGACAGAAACTCAACAATAATTGCATTCTTAACTTAAATTTCCTCTCCCCTTTGTTATGATCGCATAGTCCCTTGATACTCCACTGATACTTGTTTGATATAATAACTATAGTTTTACTATTTCCAGATGATCGAAATATAATAGACTGCATAAAATATATTTCTGAGTGATAAGACAAAAACTATTTTGGTGTCCCAGTATCACATAACGTGAATCGTTTGCGAATCTACCAGAATCCATTAGAAACCTTTCGCATGACAAATCGCAATTATAAAGTATACTTTATCACTGACATTGACCTTCTTGATAGAAAAAAAAAGGCATACAACACACGAATCGGGATGTAATGGTATTATGCTTTTTCTTATTATGCTGCTTGCCCACGGTTAGCATTCCCTTTGGTTACCAGAGATTATATTTTGTATAAGGGGGGGGGGGGGTTGGAATGAACCCTACATCCCAGGAAGATACCCACCTGTTGACACCTTTCCCTTTTCTTATTCTTTAAAGGTTGTTTCCCCTGCTATGATGCAAACAACTGGTGAGTTCATGTTATCATACTGTGAATGACAATGACCCTGATGCCGTTTTAGCATATTCTGCATATTGTTGCGACCAGACCGGTTAGAATTTGAATTCGGAAGAACTTAGAAATCTTTTGAGCGCACTGCTCGCTGACTTTTTACTTTCAAGTCTCGCGCAATTTTGCGAAATTTGAGCATACCTTTATTACATTGCACAAATCTTTAAAAAAATATTCGTCGGACCGAAAATGTTTAAAATGCGCGATTTTGTGTACTTAAGTCAATGCAAATGCATTTTTATCACCGAATTCATAAAGATTTTACTATTGTCACTTTCATTAGCAGAAATTATTTTGTTTGAGCATTATTTTGTTTCAAAAAATTTCTGCAATAAATCTTTCTTCCAAAACAAAGAAGTCTATGAGCAATTCATGAAACATTGAAATACAAAAGACATCAATTTTGATACCAGATTTTTTTCAAGTTTAATTGTTTTGTTCACCCCAAAAAATAGGATTCTATGAACTTCATACAGTGATTTAGAGCAAAAAGTATTACCATAGGGTACATGCAGGTAATATGGGCCAGCAGGTAATATGGGCCACCTGAAGCAAATCATGTCGTGACCGTCGACCGGTGACCGGTGTGAGCACCATAATGTTGTTCATATGAACTGGATACGAAAATATATCGTCGTGAGAGCATCTAATGCCGAAATTTGTGTGAGAAAATTGCTGAAAACCAACAAGTTAGGTAAAACTTACGGCATTTTTTTACCCTGATGTAAAATTTGATATTTCACAGAATGTGATGGTGAAAGAGTATTTGAGGGGGTAACCTCAATTGTTTTGTATATTTAGTAAGCTTATAGTTTCATTTTGATCATACTAGCGTGTACAGGTCAATTTGTTGTAGTGAAGGGGTGCAATGTGGCATTGAATGCATGCCTGACACAGCAACATTAGTGCAGGTAATATGGGCCATCCAAAATGGCGGAAATGATTCTAGTACTTAGTATTGGGATGAGGCATCAATCTCTTTGCTACGATTTTTTTGGGTATATTCACAGTATATAATTAATATAAATAACTTAGTGTAGGCCAATATTGACTTGTATAATGATAACAATATTTAATTAATATTAAAAAGAGAAATAATATACAAAATACAAAACAATGAAACATTTGGTCAAAGTATTTGATGACGGGTCCTATAATTTCAGATGATATCTTAAAGTTAGTGATTTTCAACATTTTAAGCAAATTCCAGACATGGAAGAGTCAGTGTAGTTTTTAAAACATACATTAACCCTTTGGGTGCGACGGGCTTCTACAGAAGCCGAGCAAGGTGTTCAGTCTGCTACGACGGGCTTCTACAGAAGCCGAGATAATTCTCTAATATATTGACAAGCTTTTTCAGCTTTTCACCAGCTTTTTGGGGCTAAATTCTTGAGGAATAGGACAAAGATATATTCATTTTTAATATCCATTAAAGAAATAACCTAGTTACGTGGAAAAAAATCAAGAAAAATTCACTTCATTTCAGCATTACCATAATTTTTTACATAAGAAACGAATTCCCGATCTTAACTTTTGGCGTACGCGTACGCGTCCGGAGGGGAAGAAATAATCAAATAAAGCTAGCTCGAGAGGAGAAATATGAGAGATAAAGATTGAGAATGAGAAGAAGAGAGAGAAATAGAAAGGTTAAGGGATTAAAACAATGTTCATTATTACAGATATATGAAACATTAGTTGCATGGAAATTAAGCCTGTCGATTTCCGATTCTCCCTAGGTTATATATACTTATCACGATAATGAGAGAGGTTGATTATCTGAATTTTGCTTGAACTAGTTTGTTGTAACTATAACGATGTAATTAAATGTAAAGTATGCCTCATGCAGTAGGTATTATAAGTTAAAAGTCTCGCTTTTATTTCAAAACTTACACCTGCGCTTTTAATGAATGGTGCTTAGTCAAAGATGCCATTGTCCAGAGGTGTGAAGCCGGCCGCTATGATCTTTAATCCATATTTTATAGAAATAATTTGAAAGAAACAGGACCTCTTTTCAAGTGCTATTCAGTAGGCTCATCGATCGAACCGTGCGTGCTGTACATGCATTACGCACTTTGCATTGTGAATCTACTGGAAAGGAAGAAAGCGGAACTTCTGCCAAAATGACCGTTTTTCTTTACAAAATAACGCGTCGTATATTTCGTTTTGATGACTTTGCCTTACAGTATTAGATAGAAAAATGTCTACCCTTTCATGTTAATATTTACTGCAAATCATGAAAATGACCGAGTTAGATGCAAGGAGTAATGAAAGCACAAAACATGACAAATTTCTATTATACTGTCAGTGTACAAAAAATCGCTCCGCCACAGGGGTAACAATCGCATTTCACAGGCCCGCGCTCAAAGGGTTAAATACATGTGCCCATATTACCTGCACATGCAGGTAATATGGGCACTTTGGCAATGGCGTCAACATTTGAATATTGCAGACAGGGGGGTTGGTGATAATTGTTTTTCTGCACAATAAAAGTTAGAGCAGTAGTTATTGATTCATATAAACAAAGATTAGACTGTGTGTCATTTTGTAATTTTATGCAAATTAGGCAAATGAGCTTAGGGGGCCCATATTACCTGCATGTACCCTATGTCTAATTAATCAACATTAGAAAAAAAATACATCATTCTCAAAAAAAGGTAACTATACATAATGCGGCGGTCACAACTCGTAGAATGGTATAAGGGGCGTGGCCTTAGATTTAATTAAGAATTATTTAAATAACCGAAAGCAGTTTGTAAATATTGGTAATTTTAATTTTCCTATGAAGATATTTTACTTGGCGTCCCGCAAGGTTCGGTACTGGGACCATTATTATTTCTTTTATATGTGAATGACTTGCAGAATGTAAGTGATATATTGTCTTTCATTCTATTTGCTGACGATACAAGCGTCTTTCTTGCCAGTAACGATCCAACTAATGTAGGACTTTTAATTAATACTGAATTAGAAAAACTGAATTATTGGTTCATTGCTAATAGGCTACTGATTAATATTAATAAAACAAATTACATGATTTGTAAAACTAGAAATAAGTTTATCAATGAAGAAATGATTAAGTTGTATATAAACAACAATGAGCTAAATAGAGTTAATTCAGTGAAATTCCTTGGTGTAAAGATTGACAATAAACTTACATGGAAAGACCATATCAATGACATATCATTTAGAATGTCATGTGCAATTGGTGTAATCAATAGACTAAAATTCACTCTGCCATTATCCATACTTACAAGTTTATACAACACAATGATCTTGCCATACTTAAGCTATTGTAATATAATATGGGGAAGCAGTGCAACTTCTTTTTTACAAAAAAATATTCTTATTACAAAAACGTGCAATAAGAGTTATTACTAAATCACCATATCTTGCCCATACAGACCCATTGTTTAAAAAGCTCAGAATTCTTAATATATTTGACCTACATCGCTATTTTCTAGCCAACTTCATGTTCTGTTATTCAAAACATATTGTGCCAACAAATTTTGTTGATATTTTTATTCTAAATAGTAATGTAAATAAATATCCAACAAGAAATTCAAATGCGTTTTATCTTCCAAACTATAGTTATAATTTTTCGAGAACCATCGTTATGTACCAAGGGCCTGACATTTGGAATAAACTACCCCCCCCCCCCCAAATTATAGATTGTCCATCACTATCATCATTTAATAAAAGATATAAATCATACCTAATTGACTGTCCCTCAAAATCCAAGTAATTAAATGCCTGTTTGTTTGTTTTGCTTATGTTCTTGTTTTTCGTTTTGTTTTGTTTTGTGTTATACACTATGTAGTTAATTTTTTTTCATGTTAATTTCTATATTGATTTACTTTACCCTTACCTAATATACCTTTCTTATTTTCATTTTAAATGTAGGAAACTGGGGGTCGGCCTCGATAGGTCCACGGCCTTTGCCGACCCCTACATCCACTACATTTTAATATGTTGTAATGTTGATTATATAATTGTTGCTGTGTTTCTTATGTATTGTAGATATCTGTTTTTAAAGGATGTGAATAAAGTGAATTGAATTGAATTGAATTGAATTAAAAAATTGAATTAAAGAAGGCTACGGGGCACGTACCATCAACGTAGCCTGCGTTGCGTGTACAATGCATGCGCTGGTCGTTGGTCAAATTCTGCGATTCCTGCGTTTTTGTAGTAATGCGGCGGTCACAACTCGTCGTAGGCTACGGGGCACGTGCCATCAACGTAGCCTGCGTTGTTTGTACAATGCATGCACAGGTCGTTGGACAATTCTGCGTTCCTGCGTTTCTGTAGTAAGGGTACTTGGAAAAACTTCCTGCACGTCGTACATGCAACGTGGCCTCCGAGGTACGTGCGCTGCACGTTTTTCTAGCGAAATCCATCGTAAGGAGTTGCACGTCAAAGGTACGGCGAGTTGCGACCGCTGCATTAGGGTATTGGAAAAAACTTCCTGCACGTCGTACATCCATTGCACCTACAAGGTACGGCGAGTTGTGACCGCGCATTATGACTTATTTATAGATGAAATGTCTTTTTTTGGCAAAATAAAAAGGAAAAAAAAAAGAATACTAATAAATGAATAGTAATAATAATAATAATAATAATAATAATAAATAGTCATAATAATAATGATAATAATAATAATATAGGTTTTCCCGCTCAAGTTCATCATTTCCTCACTCTATTTCATTTATGTACACTCGAATTCACGCAGCTGCCGGCTTTCGTGCCGGTTGGTCATACAAATTTTCAATTCGTGTAATGGACTTCATTTACGTGCACGCAAATTTTCGTAAAGGTGGCACTCAATTTCATTTATCGGCACTAACATTTTGTTAGGTGCAAACAAATTCATTATATTTCATTCAATTGTCAATATTATGCACACATTTCCCGATTCGTTCATTTAATTTAAAACAAACAGCGACGGGCGTTCTTTGCGGCAAACAATTTCATTAATAGGAATTCTTTTTCCTACTTTGTACACTTAATTTAATTAAGGTCTTTAATTTTTCAGAATTATGAAACATATACGCATCTCAATTTTTGGAGTGAGATTTTGGAGGTATATATCTCCCATTTGTGATCTTTCCTATCATACCTTAATTTAAACCCTTTCAAATTAAATTATTCATGATATCAAATATCCCTTTAAAAACTTTTTTTCTCTCTTTTTCGCATAAAATAAATATTCCATATCAATTTCATCACATAGCCCATAAATCATGTGCAAATGCTCAATGTTCAATCGAGTTTCTAATTTGAATGATTTGTATTCGATTTTTTAATCTTTAATTTTTGAAATTAAACAACAAACTAGCATCAAAAGAAATATGACTCAATCATAATGCATGATGCGTACAAATTATACATATATAAATCATTAGACAAGACAGTGTTTTGTAATTTTTTCTTGATGTGCATCATTTTGTATCATGACGCAATACAGATAAACAGATAAATACTTTGTTCTTGAAAATCCCTCTGATCATTATGGTTGATAATTTATAGCCATCAATCTCCTGACAAGCAATGCATCTCGGCATGAAGACTTGTAAACAAAAACAAAAATAAACAAATAATGCTATTTTAACACGCCTGTAAGAACCTCGAAATGATAAGTATCTCATTTCGAGGAGACGTCTCTGCGACTCGACGTCCCGATAGTTTTTTTTTCCGTCGTCGTGAACGCAAACTTCACAGTTTTAAGCATGTTCGATTTTTTGCGACTCATGAAACGGCGCAGAGACTCGGGATACATCTCTGAGACGTCTCCGAACGTCTCCACAACTTTCTCAAACGTCTCAAAACTGTTTTGAACTAGTCTAAATCCGTCTCATTACAATTCAGGACACCATCATAAGCTTTACTGAAGTGTCACTAAAATTTCAAATTGTATGCACTTAGTTATAATGTCGATTGCCTATTCGGAAATTTGTTTGAACGAAGGAAGAAAATTATGGCCGAAGCCAGCTGTAAATTAAAATGAGTGCACATAACCTGAAATCGTATGCTCCTAATATGAATTCGGCACGAATGCTTTGTAGAAATCGTTTGGAAATATAGGAACTCGAGTGAATAAAAATGATTTGATTGACGATGCGGTAGCGCGATCGCAACTTGCGTTAAATCGTTTGATCCAAATGGGAAATTGAGTGAAAGAAAGATGAAATTGAGCGGGAAAACCTATAGTAATGATAATAATAATAATAATAATAATAATAATAATAATAATAATAATATTAATAATAATAACAATAATAATAAAAGCACCGTACTTTTAATAGTAGAAATGTAATGTTCTATATTTGTTAATGAACAGTTTTGACATGCGTCTGTGACATACCAAGTTATATTAAAATATTTTGGGAGCTACAATATAATTATATGTTTATCTTTTACGATGCCATCTTAAGAGGCCTCCATAATGTCACTCTCTAATGTCACAGGTTCAATGTCTTACGCCACGACCGCTGCTTCTACTGTTTCTCCATACGTCACTGTTGATGAAGGATGTCATGCGGTACTTACATGCAGCTCATCCTCGGCAATCTGGTGCGAGATTTTACCAAACGCTACTGAAATAATCCTATTCAGTGACACTATCAGAATGAGCATGTCATCTAAGTATGATAATTTCAATGTGTCCCAAAGCAACGTGTCTTCCACCATGACAATTACCAACGCTATGTTAGAAGATGAAGGGGTATACAGCTGTAAAAGCGGAGAATCTACGGTAAACGTTACGCTAGAAGTGACACCTGGTAAGTCAAATGTATAGGTTATATATAAGTTATCCAGTACATTGTGAAATACTGATTTACCCTAGGAGCCAAGGGCCTTTAATCAGCATTTTTGCTGGGGAAGGTGTGAAAGTCTTATCTAGAGTAAAATTTTGCGCTGATTCCAAAAATGTCACTCTTACTGACCGTATCCATGACACTTCAGCCATTTTGGCCAATTTTTGTCCAAAAATGACCATTTTGGTCACATGTGGTCAAGGGTATTTTATTTCTATAATTTTTGCCGATAAGTGGGATATTTACAACCTATCTGATGTAAAAATGTGCGCTGATTCTAGAAAAAGTAGTTTTATTGACTCTGTGGGTCATTAAAGGGGTCATTTTGGTCAATTTTGGCCAAAAACTGACATTTTTATCATTTTGGGGACCAAACTTAGACCAAAATGACCATCAGAGTCATCCAAGTGATGGTTTTCTCACCTCAAAACCATTTTGAAGAATTTCATAGGAGTTATGCAATACCGCTACGCTTGACTGAACACAGCAGGAAGGATATGGCTGCTTCCTCTTATTAACAAGTTATGAACTATGCAAGAATTTCATAGGAGTTATACAATACCGTTACGCTTGACTGAACAAGGTAGGAAGGATATGGCTGCCTCCCACTCATTAACGCGTTATAATTTATGCAGGAATTGACGTCATCTCATGCATATTCACGTATGACGTCATCATGAGGATCGAGGCTGATCCTAGTGATCCTCCGGGGTCCCGAGGGGGACGTATATATACTACTTATCTGTTATTACATTATCCAAATGATGTCAATTAACATATTCATTTTCTCTGAAAACATTGAAATGGAAACAAAAATGATGTTTATCCGAGTCTTAGAACCGAATATATAGTTCACACATTGGCAATTTTTGAATTTATGCAAATTTGACATTGTTCCACAGCTTCGATTTCCTATACTTTTTATATGTTATTTTGATCTCTATGATAGTGCAATGCTGAACATTTTGTTTCTGTTTCAATTTGTTCCTCATCTGCCGTGCCCGTCTTAAAACTCATACAAATAATATTTCTTATTGTAATCTGCCTCATGTATCCAGTGGTAATGTAAAGCGTTGAAATCAGTATTGGTATCATTTCTTCTTTGACAATTAATATTCGGACTGCAATGTTATCAAGGTTTTTATTATTCTTCTTATTATTATTATAGGTTTTCCCGATCAATTTCATCTTTCGTTCACCCAATTTCACATTTGGATCAAACGATTTAACGCAAGTTGCGATCGCGGTACCGCATTATCAATCAAATTCATTTTTATTCACTCAAATTCCTTATATTTGCAAACGATTCTATAAAGCATTCATGTGAATTCATATTAGGAGCATACAGTTTCAGGAATGTGCACTCATTTTAATTTACAGCTGGCTTCGGCATATTTTTTCTTCCTTCGTTCAAACAAATTCATGAATAGGCAATCGAGTTGTAAATAACTGCATACAATTTGAAATTTTAGTGATACTTCAGTGAAAGCTTATGATGGTATATCACTTGTCATGAGACTGATTTGAGTCTAGTCTGGGACCGTTTCGAGACATTTCTGAGACAGTCGCGGAGACATTGCGGAGACTTCTCAGAGACGTATCCCGAGTCTCCGAGACGTTTCATGAGTCTCGAAAAATCAAACATTCTTAAAACTATGAAATTTTCCGTCGTGACGGAAAAATATCGGGGACGTCGAGTCGCAGAGACATCTCAGCGAAGTGCGATACTTAATCATTACATGGTCCTTACAGGCTAGCTTGTAAAATAGGAATCATATTAATTTTTCCTTTTTGTTTACAAGTCTTCATGCGGAGATGCCTTGCTCGTCGAAGATTGATGGCTAGAAATTATCAACCATAATGACCAAAATGAACCTGCTCAGAAGGATTTTCAAGAACAAAGTATCATACGACAGTTCATTACAAGATCAATACATTCTATTGATCTTGTAATGAACTGTCGTATTTATGTGTATTGCGTATGATACAAAATGAATACCATCAAGAAAATTACAAACACTGTCTTGTCAGACGATTTCATGTGAGATTCGTACGCTGCATGCATTATTATTGCGTCATATTTGGTTTTGAGTGTTAGTTTGTGTGTTCAATTCTAAAATTAAAGATATAAACATCCAATGCAAAACATTTCAAAGAATAGAAACTCGACTGAACATTGAGCATTTCGTACATGTTATATGGGCTAAGTGCTGAAATTGATACCGTGTACTTGTTTTACGATGAGAAAGAGAGAGAGAAAGAGAAAGAGAAAGTTTGTGAAAGGGACGAGTGCTATCATGGATAAAATAAAAAGAAGAATCTAATAGACAAAGTGGGAGATTATATGCCTCCACAATCTCACTCTTAAAAGTTGAGGTGCGTAATAAATTATGGTCATATTCCTGAAAACTAAAGAGTTTAATTAAATCAAGAGCACAAAGTAGGAAATCGGATTCCTATTAAAATGAAATTGTTTGCCCAAAAACAAGCCCGTCGCCGTTTCGTTTTAAATTGAATGAACGAATCGGGAAATTGGCGCATGAAATTGACAAT
>CALNVZ010003426.1:36541921-36570221 GCA_940671915.1 Paracentrotus lividus
CCAGCCAGTATGGTTGCGCAAACGGAATCAGTAATTCCTAGCAGTATTGTTTGTCGACACGCAATCAGTTATGCCAACCAGCATGGTTGCTGGCTCACAATCAGTAATGCCAAGCCAGCATGGTTGCAGACACACAATCAGTAATGCCAAGCAGCATGGTGGCAGACACACAATTAGCAATGCCAAGCAGTATGTTAGCAGACACACAATCAGCAGTGCCAAGCAGTATGGTTGCAGACACACAATCATTAATGCCCAGCAGTATGGTTGCGAAACGGAACAGTAATCCCTAGCAGTATGGTTTGTCGAAACGGAATCAGTAATCCCCAGCAGTATGTTGCTAGGCACACAATCAGTAATCCCGAGCAGCTATGTTTGTCGACACGCAATCAGTTATGCAAGCAACATGGTTACATACTCACAATCAGTAATGCCAATCAGCATGCTTGTGGTTCACAATCAGTTATGCCGGCAGCCATAGTTGGTGGCTCACAATCAGTTATGCTGAGCAGTATGGTTGTCGAAACGCAATCAGTTATGCCAAGCAGCCTGGTAGTTGAAACGGAATCAGTAATCCCGAGCAGTATGTTTGTGGACACGCAATCGTCATTCCAAGCAGCCTGGTTGTTGGTTCACAATCAGTTATGCCGAGCAGTAGGTTGCTGGCTCACAATCAGTAATGCCAAGCCAGCCTGGTTATTGACACACAAATCAGTAATGCAAGTAGCATTTTTGTCGACACACAACCAGTTGATGCCAAGCACCATGGTTGCAGACACACAATCAGCTATGCCAAGTTGTATTGTTGCTGACACGCAATCAGTCATGTCGAGCAGTATTGTTGGAGACACACAATCAGTTATACCTAGCTGTATTACTATTGACACACAATCAGTTATGCCGAGCAGCATTTGCTGCCGACACACAATCAGTTCTGCCCAGCAGCATGATAGCAGGCACACAATTCAGTTTATGCCAAGCAGCATGGTTGCTGGCTTCACAATCAGTCATGCCAAACAGCATGGTGCTGCTCACAATCAGTAATGCCCAAGCAGCATTGGTATTGACACACAATCAGTTATTGCCGAGCAGTATGGTTGTCGAAACACAATTTCAGTAATGTCGCAGTAGCATGGTTCCGAACACTCAATCAGTTGTGCCAAGCAGTTATGGTTGCCAGATCACACAATCAGTAATGCCAAGCAGTTTGGTTGCAGGACACACAATCAGTTATGCCAAGCAGCATGGTTATTGACACACAAATCATTATTACCAAGCAGTATGTTGCTGGCTCACAATCAGTTATGCCAAGCCAGGCATGGTTACAGACTCACAATCCAGTAATGCAAGCAGCATGGTTATTGACACACAATCAGTTATGCCAAGCAGCATGGTTGCACATACACAATCAGTTATTGCCCAGCAAGATGGTTGCTGATACACAATCAGTTTATGCCAAGCAGCATTTGGTTGCAGACACACAATTTAGTAATGCAAAGCAGTGATAGTTGCAGATTACACAATTAGTAATGCCAAGCAGTATGGTTGCCAATACACAATCAGTTATGCCCTTCCAGCATGGCTCCCAACACACAATCAATTGCTCCAAGCAGTATAGTCGCCGGACACACAACAGTTCATGCCCAGCAGTATTGGTTGTCGACCACTGAATCAGTTATGCCAAGCAACATGGTTACAGACCACCAATCCAGTAATGCCAAGCAGCATTGGTTGCTGGCTCAAAATCTAGTAATGCCGAGCGCAGTAATGGTTTTCGAAACGCAATCAGTTATGCCAAGCAGCCTGGTTGCCGACACTCCATATCAGTTATGCCAAGCAGTATGGTTGCAGACACACAATCAGTTATGCCAAGAAGCAGGTTGCCGACACACAATCAATTATTGCAAGTAGCATGGTTACAAGAAACACAATTCGTAAATGCCAAGTAGCATTTTTTGTCGACACACAACCAGTGATGCCAAGCACCATGGTTGCAGACACACAATCAGCCTATGCCAAGTTGTATTGTTGCTGACACGCAATCAGTCATGTCAGAGCATATTGTTGGAGACACACAATCAGTTATACTAGCTGTATTACTATTGACACACAATCAGTTATGCCGAGCAGCATTTGCTGCCGACACACAATCAGTTTCTGCCCAGCGCATGGATAGCAGGCACACAATCAGTTATGCCAAGCAGCATGGTTTTGCTGGGCTCACAAATCAAGTCAGCCAAACAGCATGGTGTGCCTGGCTCCACAATCAGTAATGCCAAGCAGCACGGTTATTGACACACAACTCAGTTTAGCCCACAGTATGGTTGTCGAAACACAATAGTAATGTCGTAGTAGCATGGCTGCACAACACTTCATCACGTTGTGCCAAGCAGTATGGGTTCAGATACACAATCAGTAATGCCTAAGCATTATGGTTGCAGACACACAATCAGCTTATGCCTAATTCATTCCAGTTTCCGACAACACAAATTCAGTTCTATACCAAAGCAGTATTGTTGCTGGCTCACAATCAGTTATGCCACAGTCAGCCATGGTTATCAGACTCACAATCAGTAATGCCAAGCAGCATGGTTTATTGACACACAATCAAGTTATGCCGAGTAGAGTATGGTTGTCGAAACGCAATCAATGATGCCACGACGCAGCATGTGTGCTGGTCTCACAATCAGTTAATGCCAAGCCAGCTAATGGTTGCAGACCACGCTGACAATTCAGTAAGCCAAGCAGCATATGTTTGCGAGGACACCACAAAATCGGCAATGCCAACGCAAGTTTGGTTGAGGGAAACACAAATCAGTATGAGCCAGCAGTATGCGTTTCGAAGGAACGGAGATCAGGCTAATCCCAGCAGTCATGTTTGTCGAACGCAATCAGTTATGCCAACCAGCATGTTGGCTGGCTCACAATCAGTCAATTGCCAAGCAGCATGGTTGCAGACACACAATCAGTAATGCAAAGCAGCATGGTTGCAGACACACAATCAGTGAAGCCAAGCAGTATGTTAGCAGACACACAATCAGCAATGCCAAGCAGTATGGTTGTCGAAACGGAATCAGTAATCCCTAGCAGTATGGTTGTCGAAACGGAATCAGTAATCCCTAGCAGTATGTTTGTCGACACACAACCAGTGATGCCAAGCACCATGGTGGCAGACACACAATTAGCAATGCCAAGCAGTATGTTTGCAGACACACAATCAGCAATGCCAAGCAGTATGGTTGCAGACACACAATCATTAATGCCCAGCAGTATGGTTGTCGAAACGGAATCAGTAATCCCTAGCAGTATGGTTGTCGAAACGGAATCAGTAATCCCCAGCAGTATGGTTGCCAGCACACAATCAGTAATCCCGAGCAGTATGTTTGTCGACACGCAATCAGTTATGCCAAGCAACATGGTTACATACTCACAATCAGTAATGCCAATCAGCATGGTTGTTGGTTCACAATCAGTTATGCCGAGCAGTATGGTTGGTGGCTCACAATCAGTTATGCCGAGCAGTATGGTTGTCGAAACGCAATCAGTAATGCCAAGCAGCATAGTTGGTGGCTCACAATCAGTTATGCCGAGCAGTATGGTTGTCGAAACGCAATCAGTTATGCCAAGCAGCCTGGTTGTTGAAACGGAATCAGTAATCCCGAGCAGTATGTTTGTGGACACGCAATCAGTCATTCCAAGCAGCCTGGTTGTTGGTTCACAATCAGTTATGCCGAGCAGTATGGTTGCTGGCTCACAATCAGTAATGCCAAGCAGCCTGGTTATTGACACACAATCAGTAATGCCAAGTAGCATTTTTGTCGACACACAACCAGTGATGCCAAGCACCATGGTTGCAGACACACAATCAGCTATGCCAAGTGCCAAGCAGCTGGTTGCATGCAGACCACAAATAGTATGAAGCAGTGAAGTTTTGCAGATTACACAATTGTAATGCCAAGCAGTTATGTGTTGCCAATAGCCAATCAGTTATGCCTCAGCCATGGCTCAACACACAATCATTGCTCCAAGCATCATAAGTCGCCGACCACACAACAGTCATCGCCGCGGCAGTTATGGTGTCGGACCTGGAATCAGTTATGCCAAGCAGCACTGGTTACAGGACTCACAAATCAGTAATTGCCAACAGATGGTTGCCTGGCTCAAAATCAGTAATCGAGCCGAGCAGTATGTTTTTCGAAACGCAATCAGTTATGCAAGCAGCCTGGTTGCCGGGACACTTCAATCAGTTATGCCAAGCAGTATGGTGCAGACACACAATCAGTTATGCCAAGAATGCAGGTTGCCGGACACACATATATCAATTATTGCAAGTAGCATGTTACAGAAACCAAATTCGTAATGGTCCAAGTAGCATTTTTGGTGCGACACACATGCGTTGTTAGGATGCTGGTGTCCCCAGTGATAGCCAAGCACCATGTTGCCGACCACACAATCAGCCTGCCAAGTGTATTTTGCTGACACGGATCAGTCCTGGTCGAGCAGTATTGGTTGGTGGACACACAATCAGTTATAACTCAATGCCTGTATTACATTGACCACACAATCAGTTTATGCCGAGCAGCATTGGCTTGCCTGACCACACAATCACTTCTGCCAGCAGCAATGGATAGAGGCACACAATCAGTTATGCCAAGCAGCATGGTTGCTGGCTCACAATCAGTCGCCAAACAGGCATGGGTGGCCTGGCTCACAATCAGTAATGCCCTAAGCAGACACGGTTATTGACACACAACTCAGTTTATGCCCACAGTATGGGTTGTCGAAACAAATAGTAATGTCGGTAGCATGGTGCCACAACACTTCATCCGTTGTGCAAGCAGTATGCGGTTCAGATACACAATCAGTATGCCTAACATATGGTTGCAGACACACAATCAGTTATTCCTAAGCATTCCAGTTTCCGACAACACAATCAGTTCTATATCCAAAGCAAGTTATTTTGCTGGCTCACAATCAGTTATGCCAAGTCAGACATGGTTTTCAGACTCACATCAGTAATGCCAAGTCAGCATGGTTATTGATCACCAATCAAGTTATGCGAGTAAGTATGGTTGTCGAAAGCAATCATGATGCCCGACGACAGCATGGTGCTGGCTCACAATCAGTAAAGCCAAGCAGTAATGGTTGGCAGACCACCGCGTCCTGGGACAATTAGTAAGCCAAGCAGCATATGTTTGGATGGACACACAATCGGCAATGCCAACGCAAGTTTGGGTTGAGGGAAACACAAATCAGTAATAGCCAGCAGTATGGTTTTCGGGGAACGGGATCAGTAATCCCAGCAGTATGTTTGGTCGAACGCAATCAGTTTATGCCAACACAGCATGGTTGTGCTAACAATCAGTAATGCCAAGCAGCATGGTTGACCAGGACAACACAATCAGTAATGCTAACGCATGCATGGTTCAGACACACTCACAATCAGTAATGCCAAGCAGCATGGTTATTGACACACAATCAGTTATGCCGAGCAGTATGTTAGCAGACACACAATCAGCAATGCCAAGCAGTATGGTTGTCGAAACGGAATCAGTTATCCCTAGCAGTATGGTTGTCGAAACGGAATCAGTAATCCCTAACAGTATGTTTGTCGACACGCAATCTTCTTTGTCAACCATGATACCAGCTCCAACCACCATTATGCCATCTTCAACCATGATGACACCGTCTTCAATCACCATAATGCCCTTTTCAAGCGCCATGATACCATCTTCAAACACCATGATGTCCTCTTCAAACACCATGATACCCTCATCAACAACCATGATACCCTTTTCAACCATGTCGATACCATCTTCAAACACCATGATACAATCTTCATACACCATGATACAATCTTCATACACCATGATGCAATCTTCAAGCACCATGATACTATCTTCAAACACTATGACACCATCTTCAACCACCATGATACCCTCTTCAAACACCATGATACCACTTTCAAACACCATGATACCATCTTCAAACACAATGATACCCTCTCTAAACACTATGATATCATCTTCAACCACGATGATGTCCTCTTTAAACACCATGACACCATCTTCATACACGATAATACCATCTGCAATCACGATGATATCATCTGCAACAACCATGATACCATCTTCAACCACAATGACGCCAACTTCCAGTATAGCGATCGGTAAGTTGATGGCAAACTTTTCCAGACTTTCATAAATGTTGTTTTGTTTTAGTAGCCTTATTGTGTTTTTTTTTTTTTTGTCTATCATTTCTTTTTTTCGAAATCAAAATGCTTTAGTTTGATTTTTCTTTTTTCAAAAAAATATATATTTTCAATCGATTTTTTTTTTTTTTTTTTTTTTTTTTTTTTTTTTTTTTTTTTTTTACAATTAATGTGGTATTTTTGAGGTTTAAAATTTTCCTGTTGAAGTTTACTAATCCTGGAGCATTTAATAATTCACATTTTAGGTTACTTAAGTCGTCTTTCTTTAACATTTCATAAATGTTCTGCCTTCGGCCTTTAAAGTGATTGTTTAACTTCAGTCAGGATCTTAAAAATAAATATAATCTCTTTCAGCTAATGCCGTAATCATATATATTTGAAAATATTTAGGTCAAACAAGAATCGTCTGAAAATCTTAAGCCAAACAGTCGTTAAATTGTTGAGATATTGATGAACGAATACCACCATTTCATAAGCGTACCACATGTCTCTAAAACAAGACTTTAAACGAAAAATAAGCCGGTATTTCTGGTCACTGGCACTTTGTGGCTTATTGTGACGCATGTAATGAAGCTATAGACAATAAATTTTTAGGGTTTCATCCTGATAGAATTTGACATGCACTGACAATATTTAAGGCCCCATAGCTCATAATTTGGCAAACCTCCACAAAGTTACACATTCCCTTTAAGAAGGTCATTTTGTATAGGCTATAGGGGTAAGATCGGTTGGTCAATCGAGTTGGCCGTCGGTAAATCCCCCCCCCCCTCCTCCCCCTTTCTTATATTATTTTACTCCCCCCTCCTGTAACTTGCCTGACTCATATTAATGGTAATTCTGGTGACATACCACTCCTGTTGACCACCACCCATGTTGATACGACCCTTGTTGATACAATTCCTGTTAAAACTACTCCTAATATTACCACAACTGTTGATAATATCCCTAGTTGATACAACTCCTGTCGTTACTACTGTTGTTGCGACCACTCCTATCGCAACTACTCCTCAATCTACAACGTCCAGTCCTCCACCAAGGATCTATTTTCCGTATGAAGATGGCTCTGTGATATCATCTTTTCGTTCGCCTTCTTTTGATTTCTTGACGCTTGAAATACCGACGGGAATCCCGATCGGCCTTAATACCTTGTATAACTTCGTAACCGTAAGTTTAATTACCATGATCATGATGATACCTTGCAATCTCCTGGGTTTATTTCAGTTTTATGTTAGCCTATGTTAGAATTAGGGTCAATACAAACAGATAATATTATCCAATTTTAATAATGAAATATGCTGTTGTTTAAAAAAGAAAAGAAAGAATAGTGCATTGATATATAAATTAAATATACACTGTCCGTCATAAAGGTGGAATATTTTTTTTGCCGCTATAGCGACATGATTTTGCTCTGACCTTAATTTCTTGAATATATTTGTCCCTGCTTTTACTTTTTGAGACCCTGGCTATATCTTGGACATTCCCCCAACCCTTCACGTGGACCTTTTTCCCAAAAAAGTTTTGTCAACCCCCGTGATGCCCATTTTTGTCATTTTTTTCTCATTTTGGGGCCCCTTTTTGTTTTCCCGGCCAATCATGCCCCCCTCAGTCCTACCCCCAGGAAACGCGACTAAGGTGAACTGTTTTATATTATTCTTTAAGTTAAATATATATTTCTGGGGACAGGCAAAGGTCTCTTGTCTAGGGGAGGGGTTGAAGTAAAAAACGAGATTGGTGAAAAAACGGAATATTTTATTCCATCTTTTTGCTGAAAACAAAAGAAATGGAAACCCAACTTTAACCCTTAAAAATCATCATTTTCCCCTTAAATTTTGTTTATACCCCCGTCACACTGAGCTCGTTCCTACTACGTCCTTGCAAATTTTGCCGAACGGGCATAGTCTGTGTGTAAACTGAGTGGACGTAGTAAATACTTCTTACAATCTGTTTATGAACTTCATGGACTAGCTCGGTCGGATTTCCAAAAAAGTGTTAAAAAAAATCGAGCGCCCATCTCGTCCTAAAATTTAACGGGGTGGCAACGTACCTGAAACGAGATGGACGTACTACAAACGAAATTGCCGTACTTAAGTCGTTCTAAAGATGTGCTAGGACGTCATACAAACTAGCATTGTATATTAATTATTCAAGTTCTAAAATTAAACGTAGTGACAACGTTCCTCAAACGGGTAGGACTTACTCTGAACGAGAAGGACGTACTACGAACATACGTTTCAATTTTTAAACAGAACGGCATGTCATAATTCCCGTCACACTGAGCTAGTTCTCACTGCGTTCTAGGTAGTTCTTGGTGAACGGGCTCAATCTGTTTACACACGGACTGAACGTAGTGCAGACCTTTTAGAATCTAGTACAGACCGTTTACAATCTGTTTACGAACTTGGCGAACGGGCCCGAACGGAGAGAACGGAAAGGCATTCCGATTTTTTTTAACATGTTAAAAAAAATCGTACTGGCTTCATGTTCTAAAATTAAACGTAGTGGCAACGTTCCTCAAACGGGTAGGACTTACTCTGAACGAGAAGGACGTACTACGAACGTGGTACCTAACTTTTATCATGCTGCGCATAGGCACTTTTAGTGACCGTTTGGACGTGCTACGAACGGTATAGAGTGAACGAGCAGTTTACTCGTTCTGAACTGGATAACAACGTATTGCGGACGCGATAAAGACGGAATTGACGTAACGAGAACTATTTATGAACTGCCTAGCATCGTATTCAAGAAATTATTTTTCAAAGTTATAAGTTCCAACCCGACCAAAGCCCGTTCAGCATTTTTTTTAAAAACGGGCAAAAACGGGCAAGAACGTTATAGAACGACCTCAGTGTGACGGCCCCCTTAGCCTTGATGACAAGGCTGTAAATAGTCATTATTGATAATAATTTATTTTGATTTATGTTTGGTTGAGATTTTACAATAGGCCTACAATTTAGGGAAGATAGAAATTTCCTTGGTGTGAAAATGAATGAAATGAATGTTGCACCCCAATCAAAATAGATTTTGACCCCTCCCCTAGACAAAAGAGTCGAGCCTGTAACCATAAATCTAGATTTAATTTAAAGAACAATAACAAATCTCCACCTCAGAAGTGTTTCCTTGGGATAGGACTGAGGGGGCCTTGTTGGGTCGCGTGAACAAAAAAGGGCCCTACATACAAGAAAAAATGACGAAAATGGCCATCTTCTGGGGGTGACAAACTTTTTTGAAGAAAAATCCCCGGGAAGGGTTGGGGGAACGTCCAAGATATACCCAGTATCCCAGAAAGTGGAAGCGGTCACAAACACATTCAAGAAATTAATAGCGGAGCAACATAGTGTCGCTTGAGCTAGAAAAAAATATTCCACCTTTATGACGAACAGTGTATATATATATATTGAGGTACTGTGGTATTTCTTGTATATTGGTAAGTATGGGGCATACAAGGGCGGCGATTTCATGTCAAGACTGGAGGGGGGGGGGTAGAAACCCCGGAAGGGGAATTAATAATACACACGAGCATCCCAAAGAATTATCTCTATTTGTTAATAAAAAAAAAATCAAAATAGAATAACCTACTTCAGAAACTAATGAAAATTTAAAGAATAGAGCGTCGGAACAAATAAAAGATATTCCATGAATATGTTATGCCTTTTAATATTTTATTTGACATAATTATATTTTGCCTCTTCACAAGCTTCGCTAGCTGACCACTAAATACAACAAAAAAAAAATAAACTTAAAAAAAAAAAAAAAAAAAAAAATCGATGGGGGACACGTCCCCCAGAAAATAAAAATCGAGGGGATATACGTCACCGCCCCCCCCCCCCGGATCGCCGTCAATGGAGGAATGACAATGTAGTATAATTGAAATTATTTTGGCATGAATTTAATAAAATGAGTTGCTCGATTTTGTATCCATGGAGGAACCAAATTACTTTAATTGAAGATCTTTGACTTGCAATTAACAGGGGCGAAGCCAGAGAATCTTAACAAATATACAGTTGTCCGCAAAATTGTTCATACCCCTAATATTTTTTTAAAGTTTTTTTTTTAATTTTTCTTTTAAATAAATGAGTTTCGTCAAACCTTTGGGTGATCAGTATGTTACCAACATCTGGACTATTAGGACAATTTGACATTTTGAGTAATTTGGTATTCCAGGGATATTTTATTGCAGATATATGAAAAACACCATGTTCACAATTATTCATACCCTAGGGGTATCCAGTCCAATTGTTTATCAAATAACCAGGGACACATATTATTTACTTCTGAATCAATAACCATCTGAGTAGTTTTTGCAAGAGTCTATAGTTTTTTTTTTTCATGGTTTCTGTGGGGTCTGGCCCATGTGTCCTGTGGAGAACCTCCAAGCTGAGTCAGGTTGTATGGTCTTTGAGCCATCCTGTGAGTCTTCAGTTTCCCAAACCCTTTATTATTGGTTTCTTGTCATGACTTTAATTTTTTTCACTCGTTAACATTCATTTCAATGTTATTGAAATAAAATAACCGCTCTACCCACACTCTTTAATCCCTGATTCAACACTCAAATGCTTCTTTCATGAGCACTTGGGAAAAAGCTTTCATGGGCATGACTAAAAGTGCAAGGTGTCTCCTTGAATAGCCAAATACGTATACTGAGCGGCCTACAACAACCCACAGATCACAATCAAGGTCGGAATGGATACCACTGACCAGCCAGAGACGAAGGTGCCAAAGAGCGAATACTACATCGAGGATATCTATACAGACACTTCCCAATACGGGCTCCAGTTTTGCAGTCAGACACACGGGAGGCCCGTGGACAGTTCTTGAGCTCATTTAAACCAGAATTTTAACTTTTGGACCATAATTATAAAAGTTGATGAGAGAAAATGAGAGAAAAAAAATGAATCCTTCAATCTAAAGAACAGCGTCCTGATTTTGGCACATATGTTATTCACATCAACTGCTATGGGGGATTATCATTGCTGGTAGCACAGGGTATCTGTTCTGAATAGGAGGCATCCCGGTGATGACCATTTTTATAAAGATACTGAATGTAAGCTTGCAGACGTATGCTTGAACATGTTACCTGGGACAGCATTGGACCTGTCAACAGGACAAGATTCAGAAGCAAACGGCCAAGCTGGTCATGTAGTAGTTCAAAGACAATCAGAATGAATGATCTGGAGAGGAATATTCGATGACATGATAAGAATCCCTTAAGAAATGTGTCTGGAAAGTTGAAGACTCACAAAATGGCTCAAAGACCATGCAACCTTACACAGCCTGGACGTTTCCCAAAAGACGCATTGGTCAAAACCCATGGAAGGCATGAATAATGGTTCTTGATATTCCCAAGAACTATTTAATGTGGAAATTTAAATAAATAATTATAACCGAGACGATCAGATAATCAATGAGATTTGGCACCCCCATAGGGTATGAATTATTATGAACGTGGCGTTTTTCGTAAATATGTCAATAAAATACCCGTGGAATACCAAATTGCTCAAAATGTCAAACTTTCATAATAATCCAGATGTTGGTAACATACTGATCACCAACAATTTTGAGGAAACTCATTTATTAAAAAGCAAAATTTAAAAAACTTTAAAAAATGTCAGGGGTATGAACAATTTTGCGGGCAACTGTAGATAGTTTAGCCTACTTTTGATAGTAGGCCTAACACACGTTCGTCCAATGCGTGGTTTAAAAAATGCCAACAAATAAACGAACATCAAATTTATCACAAGGCAACATTTTTCTCATGTCCAATAATAAAGGCCATCACGTGCACACTTTGCAATCGTATTTAGCTTGATAAAAATGATAAGCAAATATCGTTGTGATTTTGCATTATGTAATATTAAAGCAATATCTTTAGTTCGTATATACTACGCTAAGTTAGCATTAAGTGTACAATTTTATCAAGATAAAGAGCTCACTTGCTAAAAGAATTTGACTCCCTTTTCCTGAAATAAATTTTTTGTTAGGTTGTTGTTTGTAAAAAGTGTTTTTAATTGTTTCTGCTTTACTTTGTTTTGGTTTTAGTTGTAGTTTAGTTTTCTTTATTATTATTTTGTGCTTGTGTGTGTGTGTGTGTGTGTATGGGTGTGTGGGTGTGTGTGTGCGGGGGAGGGGGATAGTCTAAAATGGATCTAACCCTTTTGAAACCAAACTCTTTATTTACGTTGAACATAGAATAGTTTGTTTGTTCGTGTATTAATTTTCTATAGTTATTCTCACCCAAGTTCTATTGATATTTAAACAGTGCACGACTACAGGAATAATTCAGTTTTCCAACCAACTTCCGACTACAATGACGATGTCGAAGTTCATCAATCCTGCTCTATTTACACTTGCGGACCTCACCAGTTCTGATCCTGCAATTGCCGTTTTTGGTGCGCCTGTCAACACTAACATAGGTTCCCCTTGCGTGTATTACAAGGTTTGTTTCAAGAATCCATGTCGATTTTTAATGTCGTTGAAACCGCTGTTTATGTTATTAGTAGGCCTATCATTTATATTAATGATCATTGGCAAGTGATAATTGAAATTAAAATTGCTTCTTTTTATGGATGATATGAAAAGTTTAATTAAAACAAGGATTAAGTCTACTTTTGAAGATTTTGATTTCCAATTTTCAACTTCATCGTCTGTTTACATGTTAATAAATTTTTATGCATTCCTTTAGTTGCACGAAAGTTCCGATAGTTCCTCCGATAACTTTTTCTCGCAACTGAAGAACGAACTGAGATCTTCGACTGCAAATCCGTGGAGTTTTGAAACAAATGACGTCATCAATACACTCAGGACTGCCGTAATAATCACATGGAAGAATATACAGAGTCCGGGTTCATTTGAAGGGAATGAGGTTTGTACAATATAAGAATTAATTAATGTGTAATTTGATAGTGTCAATGTCGCCTTTCATGGCAGGCTGTTGTAGCATGTAATTTGCATGGCGGTATGGATGTGTATTACTATAATTACGACACGTATCCTCTTCATTGTTATTATGATAAGTAATAATTATTATCATTATTGTTATTATTATTATTATTATTATTACTTTTATTATTATTATTATTATTATTATAATTATTATTATTATTATCATCATCATCATCATTATCATCATCGTTATTATTATTATTGTATTGTTATCATTATTGTAATTTTTATTGTTATTAATATTACTATTCTTTTCTCAGTTTCAAATATTTTAGCTTGATACTGAAATCCTGAAAATCAAATCAACTATAGCCGCCATTCAATTTTTGAAAACAAAATAGAAAGAGTGATTAAAAAATTCTTTAACAAATGATTTTGGTGTGCTAACTTCTGTTTAGATTTTGAATCCCAAAATCTGCTTTTGTACGCTTGTAGATATTATTTGCTGGCTCATTTTATTTTTACCCACAAAATATTGGGCAATACACAAACTAACAGTTATATGGTTTTAATGTTGGATGACTTGGAATTGTAGTGCGTATTGACAAAGAAAATGTTCAACCAACTCAGCTGATAGTAAGATAAAATATTCCTATCAAATTTATTTTTACTGTCTATTTTTTGTTTTTAATAAAGAAGGGGGAACAATTAAAAAAAAAAAAAAAAAAAAAAGATTCAACAGCAAGTATTCATTTCTGTGGGATTTTTTTCTTCTTCTTCTTCTTACAAAAGAAAAAGCTGGTTGGATGGCTGCACCACAATATCTATCTCGATGTTTATATCATTTGACTTGTTTATGAATGAACAATTTAAATTCATTTACGAATAAAAATTAAAAAAAAATAGGTGGTTACATACCAAGCTGTTGTATTCACCAACGGTGCGAGAACGGGAGTAATGCTTCTGTATGAGGAAGGAAGTTTCACATGGAACGCCGCCACTAAGCTGGTACCAGCCCGACTTGGTTTCAACACGGGACAATCCAGATTGAACCTCTACCAATCAAACACGGAGGAGAATCGCCTTGCTAGCTACAGACCAGATCTAACTATCGGATCATCAGGTTCTCAGGTTAGTTTTCACTCTAGTCATGCTAGTAGGACAAGTTCTTATCTTCCACGTTAACCCTATCAGGACCAAGGTATTTTGATCGTTCACAGGCCCAGGGGGTGCACATTGTACTGGTCGGACATTGTTGAATATGATCCAAGCGTATAGGGTATGGGGAGGGGGCACATTATGCCAACCCCTCCCCTTGGTCTGGATAGGGTGAAAATTCACAATTCATCTGAATTGATCCACTGGGACAGCCCCGACACTCTTAAGACGTACTTGTAATTTCTCTGAGTAGAACACCTACAGAATTTGTCTGAATCGTAACAACTCACTTTGAACAGTAGGGGAGACCGGGGATGGACGTTACAAAATTCACATTTTAGGCCAGATAATTCTAATGAAAGTACTCACACACTCCATTTTGGGTCTGTAGTTTGCCTATTATGTTGGCTAAAACCTGAGGCACATAAACCTTGAAAACATGCAAACACTAATTAACTACAGCTTGATTAATGAATACAATTTTTTGTAACAACCTACCCCGTATACGGGGTAAGTTGTTACACCATACGGGGTAAATTATTACATTACTTAAACATACGGGGTAAGTTGACAATGTTTAAATCTCTTATACCATACTTTTGTTTCAACTTTCCAGTTTCTTGGTATCGTTAACAGTAGATCAAGTAGAGCTCTAGTATAGACTAAACTGATAATAAAAATATCAAAATATTAACACCTGAAAATTGAAACAAAATTACTTTACATGTGTAATGTAATTGGGGTAGATTGTTACATCGACATGGGGTAGGTTGTTGTAACAACCTACCCCATGGGCATGATGGGTGATTTTAAACATAAAATCAACTGTATAGCACAGCCATTAGGCAGAATTACAGGGCATGGCTCAGAGGTATATAAGTGACATACATGTACTATATTCACAATACCACACTACCATCATGTGCCTTCAATATGTCAAAAATTCACTTGGAACCGTAAAAAATGGTTTTGTTGATTTACTTTTTAATAAAACAACGGAGAAACCTCACGACCGGCAGTTCATCACAGCTATGTGTAAGCTGTATCTATGTTCAAGTTAGCACGAACTCTCTTGTTCCAACTTAGCACACTGAGAACTGTAACAATTGACCCGTGTAACTTCCATCCCCGGTCTCCCCTAATACTACTCATTTCCTCCATTGTACAACCTTTTCCTTTGATTCAATATGTGGATAATGAATATTCATTAATATGAATGGAAGTGCTTCTATTTAATCGTCATGACCGTGGATTGTTGAAAAAGCATGCAAAATATCAATTTACGGAGGGTTTGAGTATACATAAGTCTAACAAATTTTTACCGAAAGTGTCAACGATTACGTGTAAGATTTAGGATTAGGATTTAGGATTAGGAATGAATGGACTAACCAATCACGTGTTAGGTAATTAACCTTTTGTTTTTCAAAATTCCGATTAAAATATTTTACACGATCGAAACTTATAAGTGCCCCTCAGATGTGGATGAATTATCAAATATAAGTTTCTATTCAAATGTGAGTGGGTTGGTTTTAAAGTATGTGGACTAAACAATGAGCTCCAAACAGAATCGCAAAATAAAAATACATAAGGGCCTACTATCGGTTATCGTATTTAAAGTGATTAGTTCCAAAATGTACTACATTCGCTTTTGGTTACTTCGAGGAAATTGCTGTTTTTTTCACCGCGATTCCCTTTTCACTAATAGCATAATCTTATTTTTTAAATGTGATTATAGTATTTATGTCTGAGATGATTGAAATTATTATTCTTAAAAATCTATCCATTTATTTGTCATTCATGAATTTTACAAATTTTGGTGACAATAGACGTAGTACCTGATGGAACTCTTTATTTAGGCTATTGTATTTGTTTTTACGCTAAGCGTAAGCAATACGTCTGACGCGGTGAGACTACAAACTATACGCCCTGTACTTTATGATCAGATGATTGTTCTGCATAATAATATCGAGCAAATTCTGCCGCCTACATATTTTCATTGCTTTCCATCGATTCACTTTTTCCTGAATTAATATACTGTGCTTTTTAACGTTAGTCTACCACTAAGCCATATCATTATGCTAATTTGTTCTATCTAATGCAGGGAATCTATTTGTATCGACTGGAGTCCAATCTCAATACGTTCGTGAATTCACCGCAGTTTTGCCAAGACTGGTACCGGGAGGATCAGCAAAGTTTATTTTTGGAGTTTTTACGATTCAGTCCTTTCTTCACACCGCCCTGCCCTTGCTCTTACTTTCAAGCTATTCGAGACAGAAGATACAGAAGATCATGCAGATTTGAGTTTAATTCCGGATCTCCTCTCGCTTTGCAAAATACTCCTTTTGGTAAGTTTACAGGAAATTCTTTTTTATCCCCTTCTGACTCGACAGCAATTTCGCTATGTAGGTAAAGTTTTCCTGAATTTTTGCTGTGCAGAGGCACGGGGTAGACTGGTTTTTTGGTATTTTGTGTCATTCACCTTCCATATGCTAACGCCGATCACTACCACTACGTCCTCCGTCTTCTTACGAAAAAGTCGAAAAATTAAGCCCAGACATCTTATAGCGCGTGTCAAGCACAACTCCATACACCCATAGGTGGCATTTATGTGCAGATGTGCTACTTGACAAAAATATTGGTCTTACGGACACTGATACTATATCCCAATTGTTCTTTTATCAAAGCCAATTTCATTTCAGGGTTGATTTTCCTTTCTGTATCTAAAATTATTGACTTTTCTGTAAAATCCCAAATAAAGGTTTCTTCCTGCCAGTCTTCTGCTTTGAAAATCGTCGGACGTTTTTTGGAGACGCTCGTCGGTGCACATACGGATTAGGACTCATCCGGGGCTACAGAGGTTTATGGTTGTCTAGTCATTACGAGGCATATGCATATTTCCGTTATGAAATGTGGCTCGGTTAGTATGTACTCTATTACTTTACATGTGCTTTATTTATGTCCCCAAGATCTTTCAATAATTGTAAGAATAACGTGCTGATGCCAATTACAATAAAGATGAAAACAATAATATTAAGGGTCATCCTTTTTTTTTAATGGTTGATTGCATTGTACAGCACAGAAATCAAATATTTTAAACATTCGTCTTTTTTTTGTTTCACCATGTTAATGTAAGAAATCGTTCATATACGATATTTTTAATTTTTTTAAAATTTAACTACTGTAATCCCCCTTCCGGAAAAAGGAGAAGAATTAACATGTTCCAATATTATCAACTAAATTCTGTTTGCAATTGTTTCCTACCATGCCTACAGCAAGGGATATTCTCCCAAGATACCATTGCTGTCAAGTAGCGGGTGGCGGTTTCTGCAATATGTACGAGGAACGGCGACCTCCGTCAACATGTGCCTTTTATAGACCTCCGAGGTTTGGTAAGTATCCTACACGGAATAGTGATTGCATTTTGTCACAATAGGTTTCGATTGCATCGATGCCTGGATACAGGGGGCAATATAAGACCCCCCCCCTCCCCAAAAAATAATAAGAAGAAGAAAACATAAATAAAAATAAATAAAATAAAATAAAATAAAATAAAATAAGAATAAAAATAAATAAATACAAATAAATAAATAAATAAAAAAAATAGAAAAATAAAAAAATAAAAAATAAGTAAATAAATAAATAAGTAAAAAAAAAAAAGGATAAATAAATAAATAAACATATTAATAATAATAATAATAATCAAAAATAAATAGATATATAATAATAACACTAAATAATTATAATAATAATTATAATAAATCAAAAAGATTCAATTTAAAATCAAATTTATTAAAATGAAAATAAGAAAATTAATAATGATAATCATTGTATCATTATTATTATTCATAGTCGGTAGACGTAGGCGTTTTTATAAGCAGTTGATTGTTCTGAAGGTCATAACTGCTGATCTTAGCCTAGGGTAGATAAAGAGGTAGGCAAACTGTATAATCGCCATTTTGATGCTCTTTTGTTGTTGTCATTTTTTTTTTTTTTTTTTTTTTGTTACATTACTAAGTTTTAACAACTATCGGCTGTTGTGGGACTGGCTCAACACGTAGAGTTCATGTAAATTCAAACTGCGCGTAGGATGATATTTTGTTTAAAGGTTACATTTTCACGTCCTGTCTATAACAGGTTGCGCTCGCAGCATTATCAATAACATTTTAAAAGATTAAAAGAAAAACCGTAAAGTGTGTTCTGCATACTACTACTAATAATAAAACAAAATTTCCTGTTTTGCTTGGTAAATGAAAGAAAATGTGTTTTCAGCTTGGACATTTTTTATCTCCAAAATGCTTTAAACAGACAAAAATAGTGTTGAGCAATTCTACTCCTTCTATTGTTTTGCTGCACTTTCTCATTAATCCATTTCCATGAACAGGTTGGTTTTGGGGCGACCCTCATATTAATACCCTGGATGGAAGGAAATATACATTCAATGGGCTTGGAGAGTATGTCATGCTTGAATACAACAATGGGGATCAGTTCGTTCTGCAGTCCAGAACAGAACGTGCCTGGAATGGTACTGAGCCCGTCGAAACAGGAACTGTTTTCACCGGTTTTGCTGCATCGCAGGGTATTTCTACAGTGAGTAATTTAATGATTCTAGCAGTAGTATGGTTTGAATTACTTAGCTTACCATAGAAATACTTGAAGAAGAAGAAGACCAAAAAAAAAAAATAATAAAAAAAAAAAAAAAATATATAGATAGGGACCAATTATTATTATTATTTTTTTTTAATTTACATTTTAAACAGATAAGCCTACATTTCATATATAAAAGCTGGTGTATAGTTTTGGGAGAAGGTAGATTTTAATTTGGATTCACAGTTAGATAATATGGATCATTGAATCCTATAATTATAACAAAGACGATTATATTACTTGAAATCTCGTTATAGTGTCTTTATTTCACAATATAAGTATAAAACGTGGAAAGTCGTGGACCCGACACCTTTCTTCTCTTTTGCGAGAGTCAGCCCAACATTTACATGGAAAACCAATGGGGATTCTTCTGTGTGGGTGATACACACAGATCGTTACACACCGTTCATGCGGTAAGCTTCGGGCGAGCGGGCATCGCTGCAAAGGTCTAAAACAACCGTTATATTATGTTTCTTTCAAACATTTTCACAGAAATTCACCGGTAATCGTAAGAGGAATATCACAAGATCTCTCACATATTAGTGCAACGTGGACAACATGACGCTAAATTTAATCGGTTTTATCCTGATTCCTTTTTCTGTTACCAAAACTATACATCAGCTTTAAGGGTCTAAATTCGAACTAAAAATCGATATCAAAGTCCTATTCAATGCACCAGGAGAGTAAATTCATACAGACATGGTGCGGTGTAATGTTCAATATTATCATTATTATTATTATTATCATTATTATTATCTGCAGTCTTTCAGGATTTATCTCAAATCCGTATAACTAAGATCGTATTACTACTACTACTACTACTACTACTACTACTACTACTACTACTACTACTACTACTACTACTAATACTACTAATACTACTAATACTACTACCACTACCACTTCTACACCAACTACTACTACTACTACTACTACTACTACTACTACTACTACTACTACTACTAAAACCAATGATAACAAATGAATGCAATTGTTAGTACTAATAAAACAGTTAGAATCATGAGTAACGATATAAGTGACGATATAACGACATGAGTAACGATATTAATGACAGCAATAGTATTAAGACATATTGGTAATGACATCAACAATAATGATATAGAACAATGATACAATTCAGCAATGTCAAATTTGCATGCTTCTAACATTTTTGTTTACTTTTCATCCATAAATAGGTGGAATTCACGCTAAATGAAAACAGAACTGCAATGAACATCAAGATAAATAGGACTGAAATGGTTGATGTGCTTACTTTAGAGGAAGGTAAATAATGATATGCAATACTTTTATAATGAGGAAACTTGTCCCATGATACGAAAATGATATTTGTTTATTTGGTCATACCATCGTAACATGCCGTTGTATAATGTTAGGCCTAATATTATTTTTTTTCTATATAAAAATAAATTATCAGATTTGCGTCGAATATCAGCGTTAATAGCTGTAGATCAGATTAAATCGAATACTTTTTCTTTTCTTTCTCAACATATTTCACAGAGGCTACGTCACCCAAGTGAAATTTCCATAAAAAACTCTGTTCCGATTTTTTTTAAGGGAAATAAGTAACGCAAAAAGTAGTTTAGATATTCTGTGAATGCGTTCCCGCCACCCCCAATTTGCAAACACAAGATCATTCGTAATATGTTGTTTTTTCAATTATTCTTTAATCAAGATTACATATTATGAACTGCACAAAGATCAGAAATCTAACATTATATATGTCTTTACAACTCGTCAAGTCGTGGGTAAGCGCCCAGAAAAGGGCGATAAAAAGACCCAAAAAGGGCGCCAAATTGACTTTAGAGGGGCGACAAATTGAGCAAAATTTCAAAAAAAAAAAAAAAAAAAAAAAAAAAAAAAAAAAAAAAAAAAAAAAAAAAAAAAAAAAAAAAAGAATTAAAAAAAAAAAAATATATATATACATCTGAAACGTACCCCTACAGCTTATCGCTCGGCCAGCGTGACGTGTAAAAAAAAAATAATGTACCTTCTCTCCCGGTGTAACGGGGAAAAAATGGGGTATACGTTTCTGGATCCATCACTGGGGGCGCCAAAATGAAAATCACATCGGGCCCCGGGGGTGCGAATTCCTGATTACGCGCCCGAAAACATAATACTTATTAAAGTGTTTTCAAAAATATTAATTTTAGGTATAACTTATTTACATTTGCAAGCGTTCCACTCAACAGATTTAACCAAAAAAAAAAAAAAAAAAAAAAAAAAAAAAAAAAAAAAAAAGCATCTTACCAGCTTATTCATTCAGCACTTACATGTATCAGAAGGAAAATTCGGGATGAAATAATAGAATATACCGGAATTATTTCTCCTTTCTTATCTCCTTGTTTCTCCACTTTTATGTTTCCAGATGGCTACAATTCCGCCAGATAGTACTTTGAACTAACATACGAGAAGCAGCACCAATGCGGATGAAACTAAGCGTTCAACGCATTTTTCCAAGTAGGGAAATTTCTCAAGCACTTCCTTTACAGTGACCTTCCTGAATCGGGAATACTCGACCTCTCAGTTGAAAGCATCACCTGAACATGCTTGATATGTGGAGTTGAAGGAGGACTTCTTGGTATGAAATTCCTTCCTGCTATTTTAAAGAGACTTTTTCACAAAAGGGCAAACCCATCTTGTGGTACTTCAGAGAGTTAGAGAGAGAAGACAGACAGACAGAGAGAGAGAGAGAGAGGGAGACAGACAGAGAATTGTAAATTGTATCAATCAAATCAAATGAAAATCATATCAGATTGGTTCAAAAAGTTTTTTTTGTAACTTTTTATGACTCGCACCATCCCTTCCCTTCCCCAAGACGAACAGCAACGAACCTGTATTTAGAAAAATAGGGGTGGTGGTGCTTGTTGCCCCCCCCCGCTCCCTTAATGTCATCCATCACTTACAAGAAGCTCTATAAAATAATTATTGATGTTTTAATGAATTTGCTGCATGTCGTACAGTCCGTTCCAGTCTCAAGCAGTAAACTAATTAATAAATGATACATTATTTTGAGGACAAATGTATTTATAATTAATTTATTATTACAGGTCACATAAAATGGAGACAGTCGGGATGATTTCTTGCTGAGAAATGGCACCACATTCGAAGATTCAGAAACAACTAACCTCACTGGACAAAGAATTATTTGTATTCGGACAAAGTTGTAAGTCAAGCCAACTAAAACTTTGTTTTGTTACATGAATGTGATTAACGCTGAAATCACATAAAAATTTTTATGGCTGACTTTTTTGGGAAAATTATGATAAACGAAATTGCATTTACATTGATTTTAAGTTTCTTTTCGCCACCACGGTCGTGTTCTGGCACCTATTTTCAATTTTAACTCCCCTCAAACACGTTTCCATTTTCCATGTAACGCGATGGATTTAATCTGCTCAGCGATTATGAAAATTTCGACTTGGATTGGGTGGGGTTAATTGACTAGTTTTGCAGGCACAAACCATGTTTGTTCGCTTACTAGGGGTCTGAAGTAAAGAACTAGATTCACTCGTTTGTCTGTAGCTCATAGACAGTGGAGTTCGTTGTGGCTAGTCTGCCAGCTCTAGACTGAAATTTGTTTTAAGATGTCAATGGTGAGTTCTGTTGCTTGACAGACTATTACGTGCGTAATGAACATGGATATAACAGTCCAAGGTTTATCACATGCTTTTATGTATCGTTTCAACCTTTGTTGAAGAGTATCCCTTAGTAAAAGAAGGAAAAAAAAAAAAAAAACCAAGGAAAATTGTGGATTCCTAAATACTGGACAGAAGCTTGCTTTCCCATTCAAGGGCAAATAATGCATCGGAATCTCTGGTTTGAATATCGATGGCATCAGGGGATTTATGGAGATTAATCTAACAACCCGCAGAACTTCAATCATCATATTTTTCCAATGAGCTGGATCTTAAGGCCTAGGACTCCAGAATAGAACCGCGTGGCTGCATGAAGACGAGCCTAGCGGCGACATGACAATGTGCTTGTTGACTACCTCGCTAGTAACCCGGAACGTTTGGACGGAACAGAGCCATGGATAAACCCTGTATGACTGACTATCTAAATGACCTCTGCGCAATCCGTGGGTAGTTGATCATTAACATATTACAGCACACAGCCAATGGTTTTTTTTTTTAATTGATATTTTTAAACTTTTCATTTTGTACCTACTTCTTTGAAGAAAAAAAAAAACAGGATAGATAAAAAAATAATAGAATAAGATAGGGAAAATAATTATCATAATATTATTGTGGTATTATGTCAATTAATACTAGCGTCCATTATCGACTTTTATCTATTCCTTCTACAGCCTTCATCTTAATTCAATATTTAGTGAACCTTTTATGAAAATCTTTTATGTTCAATGAATATTTTATGAGTTCTAAATCTGACTTGCCAATCCATTCGGCTAGTGTCATGAGATGCCCCATTCCCTCTCTCTTTATCTTGCTCTCTGTCTTCTACATGGTCTTTCCCGCCAATTTTTGCAAATGGGGTACGGAGTCCGGAAAGAAAAACCTCATTGCGAAGAGTATTATTGTTTTTTTAACGGTTCCTGTTTTATAAAACAATTTAGTTTACTAAGATATTTATTTACGGCAAAGTTAATAAAAGTAGACATTCTCCTTTTTTTTTTTTTAAATGACTCCCGTGTCAGTAATTCGGGCGAAAAAGAAAAACACGATTCATTTTGTAACCCATTAGTGCATATAAACAATGAAGAATTTTTCAGACAATTTTTACGCCATTCTGAAATTTGATTATCATATTAGTTATAGTTATGCTTTGTTTTACAAACCGACTTTTCCATGAAATCAAATTAATTTTTGCCTTGTCCATTAAACAAAGCATACTTCTTAGAGCTACGGTTGGACTAGGCCTTCGGAGTGCATCCATAAAAAATAAAAATAAAAACAAATATGTATTCCTACCATTTTCATCGATTTTTTTAGAAAACTTCCCACCGAACGTAACGTCGATTACGGAAACAACGTCTACTAACGCACTTCAGGAAGGTGACAATGTCCTCTGTGTCACAGTCAATCAGACCTTGATGATTCAAATCAACGTCGAGGATCCAAATGCGGGTGATATCGTTAATTTTACACTAGGCGACAATGCTCCTGAGGGTACCAATATATCTGCAACTGGTAAATAGTTTTTGTCTAACTTAACTTTCTTTTCTTAATTTCATTGAAGTAAATATTATTTGAAACATATTACATGTAACACGATGAACTTGATCATGCAATGAAGTACCTCAAAAGAGGGGAATAATGGAAGCCAAATAGTCGATTTTTAGGATGTATCATAATAAATTTGTAGAGGTCTTTATACTTTAGTTATGTTTGTCTTACTTTGAGAGATATTCCGGGAATTTAGCGAAATAGTTCTAATATTCCCCATAGATAGCAAATCATATTACACCGATTTAAATCTTTTCGGAAGTAAAATCTTTTCCTCAAAAACATATTCCAACATTGATATATTGATTATAAAATTTTTAAATTTTTTTTAAAGTAAAGTACACACGCGCGCACCCATACTCACGCACACACCCACACACGCACGCACACACACACACACACACAAACACATACACACTCAAATAGTAATACAATTTTGCATCTGAAGCAGTAGAAATATTGTTAGAAATATAGAGGAAATGTTGGTTGTATTATAGTTCTCCAGGTTATTTGGGGTAACGTAATTTATGTAAGAAGCAAGTGTGCATTGGCTTTTTTGGTTTTTAACTGGGGTATAACTAACAATTATCACTTGTTTCAGCTGGCCTACTCGAGTGGACCCCATACAGTCTGAACGTATCTATGATCGAGGTGGTGATCAGTGACAGCCGTGGAGCACAGACATCGGTGGCCTTTAAGGTGAAGATCTGCCAGTGCTCGAAGTCCGCACTCTCCCCTTTATCACACGCAGATGCCTTCACCTTAAAGCACCGATGTCTTATGTCTCCAACGCTGTCACTATCACCACACTCGATCATAAACGTTCAGCACTGTATGGTCCATTCGAGTTAGCCGCAACAAGTGATAATGTTTGTATACCCAGTTAAAAACCAAAAAAGCCAATTCACACTTGCTTCTTACATAATTACGTTACGCCAAAAACCTGGAGAACTATATACACAACATTATACGAACGAGTTGAACGGATAGACACGACGATACGATTCTTCTCCGAAACCAGATAATTGTATTTTAAACGAAAGAGGTTTAGACGATATTAAACACGCTATCGACTTAAGGACGTATATTGATAACATGGGGAATATCACCTTATTCGGTGGAAAATGATACATTCCAATCAGAGCGGCGTGTTGCTAATCTCCAGCTCAGGGTTTGGATTAATCCTTATGTAGACTAACTAACAGAGCGAATAAATCTAACGTATGTTTTTTTGAAATGGGATTATAAATCTCTCTTTGAATTAATACGAAGACGCCGTGAGATCTATAAACTATCCGAAGCTAATTTCTCTGACTGAGCTGGAATTGGCCAACTCGTGTGTCTGCTGCCGAATGTTAATCCCTAGTGCGACCTTGCGTAGCTCACTGTAGATTGTGATATGGAGCAATGGAGCTTAAAAAACGCGCATCCCCACGATCTCGACGTTGCGAGGGCTTAATCGAGAAGGCGAGATAACACTTAGATACCAGTTTTGTGGATACTCCCGGGATTTTCGTGATTTTTACAGATTTACTGTGTGCATGACTATGTATCGGAGATGGCAACGCCCAAATCAGACCCTACATGCCGCGTGGACCAAAACCGGTGTTTTCGTCCGAGATGACCGAATAAAGAAATCTAATTACAATGAGGAATTGTACTGTGCTTATAAGCAAAGAATATACGCTGCTGAGGGTTAATGGGATTTCAAAGAATGCGTTCTCTTGGAGAATTTACATAAATAATCATGATGGATAGAGTAAGGTTGATAACAAGGACTGATTTAAAAGAGAGATCAACAGTACTATCACAATAAGCAGACTCCTACCCAAAGCAAGAAGTGAAATCTACTCGTGTTAATCCAAGACTGTCCCCTTCTCTGTAGGGGACGGATCTAATCAAGCAATCTACGAACAATAAATGTACAGTCAGAGCGATATCTTGACATAAAGTTAAGAGTGATGCCAACTAATCAACTGTCTAAAGAGACTAGATATCTATATCGACCCAATCTCAACCTCTCCCGAGATCTACTCCATCGGCTAACGCTTTTCTAGAGCAAGACTATTTCATACTGGCAACTGAGAGAATTACTTCGTGCTCTAAGTTCAAACAGGTCACTTTTCTATCAATTAACACCATAACTAGTGGAATGCAAATGGCGGTCATGTGAGCGGCTTAACTGTACGTTTTTTTTTGTTATATTTCTCACCAAGATGTAAACCGTGCGCAGCCCACCCACAATACACTGCACGCGAACCCCGACCCACAAACACCCAAATAACTCAGCATACCGGCTAAAACACAAGAAGGAGACACCCACTCAGAGCCGATACTTCCAGCGCCAACACACCCACTAGCGGCCGCGACTGATGTTGACATCAAACAGTAACAACCGCGATTCTCGAATTCCATAGGAGTGTTGATGCACATTAGGAATCTTACACACAAGACCACGATATGAAGAACATGGAACACGCAACAGGAGGTTACGAGTAGTGAATGGAAGAGTCTTCACTGTCACTCGAGTACCAAACTCCAGCCAAGAATTATGCTAAAAACGAAAGAAACCTCAAGAAAAGGAAGAAAAAGAGATTATGGGACTTGATAATGGATTGAAAATATTTTGAATAAGAGGAACCAACTTTGTTCACCGGAAGCCTAACTTACACTATACCAAATGCGAGAGGATTATGGGACAAAAAAGGAACTAATATCTCATGTTAACTTTTCAAAAGCGACATATTTTGTTACAAGAACTTTCTTACATCTTACTTGAATCTGTTTAGAGCAGAGTGTGGTGAGTTTCTTCTTCAACCACCTGGACATACCATTCAAAGGTGTTGTAATATTAAAAGATAGATGAATGAGATAATGAATTTGCTAAAATTCGATGAAGAGCAATAGTTTGTCGAGTTAACACAAAAATAGGTATATTTATTTTAATGTGTATCTCCACTGTAAACTGAAAAAACTGTTTTACAAAAAGTTCAATTGACTAAGAGTATTAAATCAAGAAGGATTTCTCATTTGGGGTACATGGAATAGTGTTCAGACGCTCACATTATACTAGAGTTGTCTGTGTAAACAAACCTATCAATGTAGACTAGTTAAAGAAATTTAGTTAATTGAGTTTGAGAGAAATGAATCCTCAACAAACATAACTGGTCAAATTTGGGATTATTCAAGATTGATATGTTAATTCGTCACATATTGGCAGTGCAAACCACCGATACTGACCAGCAATAAATGTGCATTTCCAATATCTTAAATTAAACGAGAGAATGAAAGGTAAAGTCTGGGTAAGTTCAATTCATTCTCATGTAATAACGTCAAAATCCAAATAACATATATCCATTGAATCACTAGATTAAAAAATTAAGCAAAAGCCAATGGGCATATTAAATAAAATAAAAGATCTCTATGAGAAATTTCAAAAGAAGAAGAAAAAAGAACAGTCAAAAATTACAGAAAATGTATGTACGAATATATAAAGTGTGTAGAAGTCGATAAAGACAACCCAAAGAATATAGAAGATGACGAAATTGAGAAGAAGATTGACAAATGGCATCATTTATAATGGTATTAGAATCCAGGAAGATGGGATGGAAGAGGGGAAATCAACCAAGTATTCTAGTTGAAAAGGAACGGTAAAAGAAAATTAGATTGTAACTTAACAGAAAAATAATATACTGGTAAAAAATATTTAAGAGAAATAGTAAAAATTACAGTAGCGCTCAAACAATCAAGATTACAAGCTGATATCAATATGTATTGAAACTCTATATTAACCATCCTTTCGAGAAGCGCCTTGCTTGTAAGACGATAACAGAAAAGAATGTTTTAAAGCCTTATAAATGGAGAAACAAGTAATTAGTTTTTTCCAGTATTCTGGGATGGATCTAGTTATAAAGTTTATGGTATGTTCTGATGTATTGAATGAGCTTTGAAAAAGCATTGTCAGAAACCAAAGGCAAGGTTTATACATTTTCTAAAAAGAATAATGAAGAACTCTTTGAGATACATCAGGAAGGAGGAGGCAAATTTCAACAGATCCTAATAAAGACTATAACCTAAGAAATCCCCAAACACCTTCCACGCTTGATAACATCTTTATAAGAAAGTTATTTCAGCTGATCAAATGACTAATTTACCAACTAACGTAATCCTGTACAGAATATTCGCCTAGTTTTAGATGTCTGAA
>CALNVZ010003426.1:36605887-36622315 GCA_940671915.1 Paracentrotus lividus
AAATTTGATATGTGGGAATAGTTTATACTACTATCAGCTGAGTTGGTTGAAATTTTCTTTATTGATACGCACTACAATTCCAAATCATCCTACATTAAAACCATATAACTGTTAGTTTGTGTATTGCCCAATATTTTGTGGACAGAAATAGAATAAGCCAAAAGAAATAATGAATTAGGCTCGAGTAAAAACAGTGTTGCCAAATAAGAACAGCAATTGGGAAAAAAAATGAAATACACTTTATAGCACTGTTGATATAGACAGACTGGGTTAAAATGAAGTTCTAAAAATTAATGAACAAAATTATAAAAAACAAACCCCAGCAAATTGTATACATTATCGCTCAAAAACAGATTTTGAGATTCAAAATCTAAACCGTGGTTTACACACCGAAATCATTTGTTATAGAAGTTTTGTTAATTTATTTTAATCACTCGTTCTATTTCGTTTTTAAAAATCGATTGGCAGTTATAGTTTATTTGATTTTCAATATTTCAATATCAAGCTAAAATATTTAAAACTGAGAAAAATAATTTGAAAAAAAAAAACACTATTAATATCAATTTACTAACGATAAGGATGCCAGTGCAATAATATAGGTTTTCCCGCTCAGTTTCATCTTTCTTTCACTCAATTTCCCATTTGGATCAAACGATTTAACGCAAGTTGCGATCGCGCTACCGCATCGTCAATCAAATTCATTTTTATTCACTCAAGTTCCCTATATTTCCAAACGATTCTACAAAGCATTCGTGCGAATTCACATTAGGAGCATACGATTTCAGGTATGTGCACTCATTTTAATTTACAGCCTGGCTTCGGCATAATTTGTCTTCCTTCGTTCAAACAAATTCACGAATAGGCAATCGAATTATAACTAAGTGCATACAATTTGAAATTTTAGTGACACTTCAGTAAAAGCTTACGATGGTGTCTAAATTGTAATGAGACGGATTTTAGACTAGTTCAAAACAGTTTTGAGACGGTTTTGAGAAAGTTGTGGAGACGTTTCGCAGACGTCTCGGAGATGTATCCAGAGTCTCCGCGCCGTTTCATGAGTCGCAGAAAATCGAACATGCTTAAAACTGTGAAGTTTTGCGTCGCGACGGAAAAAAAAACTATCGGGGACGTCGAGTCGCAGAGACGTCTCCTCGAAGTGAGATACTTATGATTTCGAGGTTCTTACAGGCGTGTAAAATAGCATTTTTGTTTATTTTTGTTTTTTCTTTACAAGTCTTCATGCCAAGATGCCTTGCTTGTCAGGAGATTGATGGCTATAAATTATCAACCATAATGATCAGAGGGATTTTCAAGAACAAAGTAATCTATTTATCTATTTATCTGTATTGCGTATGATACAAAATGAATGCACATCAAGAAAATTACAAACACTGTCTTGTCTAATTATTTCATATTGTATAATTTGTACGCATCATGCATATGATTGAGTCATATTTCGTTGTGAGTGCTAGTTTGTGTGTTTAATTTCAAAATTAAAGATGAAAAAATCCAATACAAATCATTTCAAAGTAGAAACTCGATTGAACATTGAGCATTTTGCACATGATTTATGGGCTATGTGATGAAATTGATATGGAATATTTATTTTATATGGGAAAGAGAGAGAAAGAAAAAGTTTGTGAAAGGGATATTTGATATCATGAATAATTTAATTTTAAAGGGTTTAAATAAGTTTATATGATAGGTAAGATCACAAAATGGGAGATTATATTACCTCCAAATCTCACTCCAAAAAATTGAGATGCGTATATGTTCTATTGACCATTTCAGGTGTGGATCCAGGGGCCCAGCGGGGAAAGCCCCCCACCCCAGCAACAACAAAAAAAAAAAAAAAAGAAAAGAAAAAAAAAAGAGGAAAATGGTAGAAAAGAAAAGATTGCCACCCGACTGACCAATCTACCCCCCCCCCATGGCCGTTATATGATGACCTTGTTGATGGCCGAAGGCCGAGAAATTACACCACCCCCCCCCCCCCCAACCCTCATGTTATGCAAGTTTCTAAAGAATAGAGTGAGGATGGGCTGCAGCCCCTATTCGGTTTATACACATTAGTTTTTGTTTTATTGTATTTTTTTTTGTAACATTTCTTTTCGCAAGCAGACATAGTTTTATAATTCATTCTGATAAAAACGCAAACATTATAATCAGCTTGTGTCTTTTGTTTTTGTTTTGTTTTGTTTTGTGTGCGTGTGTGTTTTCCAAGCTCAGGCTTCCCCTTCCCCCATGATCAGCCTCTGTTCTGACAAAAACACTTCACGGCCCCTCCCAAATTTTATTTTCCTTCCCGAACCTAACATTCCTAATTTGTATACAGATTTCTAAAGTGGATGCCCCAAAACGAATTTAAATTCACCAGAATACGGAAATTTTACGAATGGACGAATTTGAGCGAACATTGACGAATGCGACTGCTCACAACAGCAAATTCGTCGGCGCAATTTGCAATTGGATTGAATGGTGTTTGATTATGGCTACACATAAACGAATTTCATTGCAGATTTGTAATCGCGATCACATTCCGGACGAAAGCGCTCGAAAGAAAAGTCAAATTGATCGGAGATAGTTTAAACTTGACCGGGAAAACCTATAATACACATCCATACCGCCATGCAAATTATATGTTACAACAGCCTGTCATGAAAGGTGACATTAAAAATTACACATTAATTATTATATTGTACAAACCTCATTCCCTTCAAATGAACCCGGACTCTGTATATTCTTCCATGTGATTATAACGGCAGTCCTGAGTGAATTGATGACGTCATTTGTGTCAGAACCCCACGGATTTGCAGGCGACGATCTCAGTTCGTTCTTCAGTTGCGAGAAGAAGTTATCGGATAAACTATCGGAACTTTCGTGCAACTAAACGAATGCATAAAAATTTATTAAAATGTAAACAAACGATGAAGTTGAAAATTGGAAATAAAAAAATAGACTTAGTCCTTTTTTAAATTAAACTTTTCATATCATCCATTTAACATAAGCAATTTAAATTATCACCTGTCAGTGAAGATTAATCTAATGGATACTAAAGACATGATCAGTAGTTTATATAACGACGTTAAAAATCGACATGGATTCTTGAAACAAACCTTGTAATACACGCAAGGGGAACCGATGCTAGTGTTGACAGGTGCACCAAAAACGGCAATTGCAGGATCAGAACTGGTGAGGTCTTCAATCTTAAAGAGAGCAGGATTGATGAACTTCGACATCGTCATTGTAGTCGGAAGTTGGTTGGAAAATTGAATTATTCCTGTAGTCGTGCACTGTTAATTATAGTTAATAAAATTGATCACTTCAGGCCAACTTAGCGAAGTATACAAGAAACGTTATGTACAGAGGATTAACAAAAAGTGAAATTTGGCATATTTTCATTGTTCATTTTTGTCCATTTGACTGCGAGTTTTTTCATGAAACTTGGCACATTGCTTAAACTGATTTCTAACTAAAATGAGCGAATGTCATATTACGTATGCGATAAGTCACTGAACCGTGACGGAGTCCTAAACCTTCTTCATACATTTAAGATTTTCTTGCATCTTGTGCCCACTGAGGCGTGAAACATCGGGATTTTCGTGAAAAAATAAAATGTAATTCCCTAAGACAAACGTGTTGTTCATTAAAGTAAATAATTTGATTTTTTTTTAGGCGATACATGAAAAATAGCATTTCCAGTCTCACGTGCTCACTGAAGCATGAATTTTGAAATAAGTGCCATAGTATCATTGACACATGTATAAGTGTTATAAATATAAGCAAAAAAGTGTTAACTTATTGAGATGAATTTTATTGCTTAAAATTACTGCAATACCTGATCATAGTTTAAAAGTTGCGTATTTTGATTGTTTGATGTGTTCATTCAACCGTGAATTGCTAGCAAACGTTGAAATACACTTCCAAAACAGGAATTCTATCATTATTTGTTCGAATATACCACGTAAAATTCACAAAAACGGCAGCTTTTGCAATTCTAACCCAGTGCTCACTCAACCGTGAAATTTGACCATGAACTTTTATTGTATGTTAGCGAACACATGTGGCATTCTTTTTTTCTCTCGACAAGTGTGATCTTGAAAAATTTAATATTGTTCCGAAATAATTTATTCAAATACGCGGCTTGTGAACTTTTTTTTTTGCATTCAACCATTACTCACTGAAGCATGACGTATATAATGATTCTTCCTAAAAATCGGTCACATGGTAGATAATAAAATTACCTACAAGGACATATAATTCGATTTTCTCAGTTCCTCTTGGCTCAGAAATTATTGAAATCTGAAATAGGGGGAACTTACTTTTTGTGTTGTGTTTATATATATATATATATATATATATATATATATATATATATATATATATATGCATTATTCTTTATTTTCCAAAGCAACAAGACATAATTTTCCTTATTAAAATTAAGTAATATTATATATTTGCATTGAGCCTGGTAGATCGCATTTTTTTTAAATCTCGGTTTTATCATCCTTGCGAATAAGTACTTGTGGAATTATGAATGCAGTTAGGAACAAAATCGCAATGATCTTCTCCTGGACAGGACAGGATAGCCATTATGCACTCTATAGGCCATCATAAAATTGAAATAAACTTCAGGAAATTGCAAGGTAATCATGGTAATTAAACTTACTGTTACGAAGTTATACAAGGTATTATCGCCGATCGGTATTCCCGTCTGTATTTCCAGCGTCAAGAAATCCAAAGAAGGTGAACGAAAGGATGAGATCACAGAGCCATCTTCATACGGAAAATAGATCCTTGTTTGAGGACTGGACGTTGAAGGTTGAGGAGTAGTAGCGACAGGAGTGGTCGAAACAGTAGTGGTTTCAACTGGGGTGGTATCAACAGGTGTGGTATCATTAGGAGTGGTATCAACAGTAGTTGTATCCACTGGGGTAGTATCGACAGGGGTGGTATCAACAGGGGTGGTATCAACAGGTGTGGTATCAACATGAGTGGTATCAACAGGAGTTGTATCCATTGGGGTAGTATCGACAGGTGTGGTATCACTAGGAGTGGTATCGACAGGGGTGGTATCAACAGGAGTTGTATCAATAGGGGTGGTATCCACTGGGGTAGTATCGACAGGTGTGGTATCACTAGGAGTGGTATCAACAGGTGTGGTATCTACCGGAGTGGTATCGACGTGTATTGGTTCATCACAAGAAGAATAGTATCAACAGAGGTGGTATGATCACAGGAGTAGTACCAACAGGGGTGTATCAACTGAGAGGTATCGACAGGAGTGGTATCAACAGGAGTTGGTATCAACAGGGCTGGTATCAACAGGGTGGGTATCAACAGGAGTAGTATCAACAGGGAGGTATCAAGCAAGTGAGTGGTATCGAAGGAGTGGTATCAACAGGGGTTGTATCAACAGGAGTAGTACCAACAGGAGTGGTATCAACAGGGGTTGTATCAACAGGAGTAGTATCTACCGGAGTGGTATCAACAGGAGAGTATTAACAGGAGTGGTATCGACAAGAGTGGTATCAACAGGTGGTCTCAACTGGATGGTATGAACAAAAGTAGTATCAACAGGAGTGGTATCGACAGGAGTTGTATCAACAGGGGTGGTATCAAGTGGAGTGGTATCGACGGGAGTGGTATCAACAGGGGTTGTATCAACAGGAGTAGTATCTACCGGAGTAATATCAACAGGAGTGGTATCAACTGAAGTAGTATTTACGGAGTGGTATCAACAGGAGTAGTATCAACAGGAGTGGTATCAACAGATGGTATCCAGAGGGAGTGTATCAATAGGGTGTTATCTACCGGAGTGGTATCGACAGAGTCATAATCAACAGGGGTGGTTTAACTGGATTTTATCAACAGGAGTAGTATCAACATAGGTGGTATTAACTGGAGTGTATCAACAGGAGTTAGTATCAACAGGGGTGGTATTAACTGGAGTGGTATCAACAGGAGTAGTATCAACAAGGGGTGGTATCAACTGGAAGTAGTATTAACAGGAGTGGTATCAAATGTGGAGTGTATCGACAGGATGGGTATCAACAGGAGTTGTATCAACAGGAGTGGTATCAACACGGTTGTATCAACAGGAGTTAGTATCAACCTTGGTGGTATTCAATTGGAGTGGTATCGACAGAAGTTGTATCGACAGGAGTAGTATCTAGCGGGAGTGGTAGCACGAGAGTGGTAGCAAGGAGTAGTTTCAACAGGGGTGGTATCAACTGAGTGGTATCGACAGGAGTGGTATCAAAAGGAGTTGCAATCAACAAGAGGGTATCAGTAGAAGTGGTATTAACTGGAGTGGTATCATTAGGGGTGGTGATCCAGGGTGTATCGACAGGAGTGGTACCAACAGGAGTGGTTTAACTGGAGTGGTATCGACAGCAGTGGATATCAGCAGGAGTGGTATCAACAGGAGTGGTTTCAACAGGAGTAGTAATCAACAGGAGTGTATCAGCTGTTGTGGTATCAATAGGGTGGTTTCAAGAAGGGTGTATGGACGGGTTGTATAAGCAGATGTGCTATCATTGGAGTAGCAGTTGGAGTGGTATCAAAAAGTGTGGTAGCAACAGGAGGCTCTGGGAAGAATTGAAAGCGCGGGGGGGGGGGGTTTAGTAACATGAATGATATAATGATAATGATAATATTAACAATGACAATAATACTTATAATAGCAAGAATAATAAATTGATAATAGTATATTATATAAGAAAGAAACACACAAAACCCTTTTTTTTTTTTTTGTAATCTTCATAAGGCCACAGTTTAACTTGATAGAGAGTAACTTGATTTCAAATAACAACAAAAAGTAGATTATTTATATTATAAATGATCGTGTCTGTTGCTTTAGCTGTGGATGCAGACTCTTTGCCAACATTTATTTTTTTATTTTTTATTGTAGTTTATTTTTCATTATTTTCATTGTGTATGATAGTATTAATATAATTATTAGTAGAAGTATTAGTATTATCATATTATAATTATCATTATTTTTATCATCGTTAACATTACTTTTGCTATTGTTGCTATTGTTATTATTATTGTTATTACTGTTTTTGTTGTTGTTTGTTGTTGTGTTAGTGTGGGTCTTTAATATAATTACATTAACTTACATTAAAAAAAAAAAAAAGTGAGGAACTCCGCCCAATCAGCTTCGTACGTCTTTCCATGCAAAATCTGTGAATCAATTCTACGTGATGTGATAGTTGGCTCATCTGATGGAAAAGACCTGTTGTGTGATGAGCAACATGGATTCGTCCCTGGCAGATCATGTGTCACGCAGTTCTCACTGTTATAGAGGAATGGACTCATAAACTTGATGAAGGAGCGTCTATAGATGTAGTGTATCTAGACTCAAGAAAGCCTTTGACAGTGTTCCCCATCAGCGCCTTCTGTCAAAACTGGGAGCTTATGGTATAACGGGCCCGATCACGGCATGTTAACAGACTTCCTCTAATGAAAGACGCCAGAGAGTCAGAGTTAACTCAGATCTATCAGACTGGACTAGGGTAAGAAGTGGAGTCCACAGGCAGCGTCCTCGGACCGACACTGTTTGTCGTCTACATCAACGACTTACCCGACGCCTTGAAACCACTACCAAATGTATGCAGGAGATGACACCAAAACTGTACGCAAAGCCTCCACAAGAGATCAGTGTCCTCCCTCCAAAACGATCTGGAAAATACTGATGACTGGAGTAATAATGGCAACTTCACTTCAACCAACAAAAGTGCACAGTGCTACACATTGGGTCGAGTAATGCCAAACTCAACTATCCCTTGGAGAAGATATGCTACAACGTAGATCAGAAGAGAAAGATCTTGGCATTCAAGTTGACGATGAGCTGAAGTTCCATAACCAGGTCGCATATGCTGCTACAAAAGCAAACAGGGGCTTTCCTGCATCCGCCGCAGCTTCGAATGCAAAGACAAAAATACAATTCCAAAGTTGTACAAAGGGCTTGTCAGACCCATCATCGACTACGGAGACTCTGTATGGTACCCTCGCTTCAAGATCATGGATACAAAAGTCATAGAGAGGGTCCAGAAGAGAGTTACGAAGATGGTATATGGCATCCGAAACTTATCTTACACAGAGAGGCTACAAGCCCTAAACCTTCCTTCTCTGGAATACAGGCGTCGTCGAGGCGACATGATCCAAGTGTTCAAAATCATCCATGGGCTGGATAGGATCCCTAGCGACACCTTCTTTGAACACTCAGCTGCTACCACAAGGGGTCATAGCCAGAAGCGGATCAAACAAAGATGCTCTACAAAACTAAGACAAGACGCTTTCAGTCATCGACTTGTAAATGACTGGAATGCACTCCCTGAAGAGGTCGTCTCTGCCCCCTCAGTAATGATCTTCAAGACAAGGCTTGACCGAGTATGGAAGGCAAAAAGATTCTGCTCCCCATACGAGTAGAAGAGGAGAAAGAACACCCAGCTAGACAACATGAAAGGGATAGAGCAAAGAAAGAAGGAAGATACAGGCAGAAAACCATTAGAGAAGGAAGAAAACTGAGCTGGAACTGGAAACCTGACTGCTGAGCCTACAGCATTTGTCCAGAATCTCGGGTAAAGGTAAAGGTAAAGGTAAAGTGATTTTGTGCTTTCCCCCTCTCATTATTAATATTAAAGTGTTTTTAATCTTATTATAGAAAACAACACATTAAATATGAAATAAACCCAATATTTTAAAAATTCCATGTGGTTCAACGTCGGAGGGGAGCAGGGGAGGGGGGGGGGCATAGGGATGAGTGGGGTTTTTTTTTTCTGATGGAGTATGGGCGGCGGTGTGCATGTAGCAAGTTAGAAATGAGTTACAGGGGTATGGGCATAGGTGGTAATAACGAAAAAAATATCGACCAAAAAGATACATAATTATAAAATGGCTTGAAATTTATCTTTGATATTTCAATATGATAGATGAGAATGAGCAAATATAGATCATAAGCAAAGGAAATTGACATAATGCGTCCCTTCACATGAATTTGCAGTGAATTTCATTCTAATAAAATTGTATAAGATTGTATGCTTATACCATGTAAATATTGACTTTTTAAACTGTGGAACAGACTTGGACTGTCGATCAAAGGGTACATGGTCACATCTCAGTCATTTTATGAGTATTCGTTGGGAAGACGCCAAATTAAGTTAAACAATTTAGGCGAAGTAAGTCAGTACCGAGAGAGAAAGACATCCAAAGTTAATGTTATTACCTATATCCGTTATTTAAGTAGTTAAAAATATTTGCGGAAAAAGACACACCGGTTATCGAATTTTAGAAAGGCTAATCGAGCAACCAACTTACTTGTGAATCATGAAAATGCTCCACGATAAGGCAAAACACAATTAATATTATTTGAAAACAGCTATCGGGACAATATCTTAAAATTCTGCAATAACACATTCATGGTAAACACACATTGAATTGAATTTTTTTTTTAAAGATCATGAACAAAAATTAAACTAAGTCCTCAACATACCAATCGTTATATTAGAAGTGGTACTTGAAGATGACGTCATAGTTGTTGAAGATGGCGTCATTGTGGTACTTGAAGATGGTGTCATGGTGGTTGAAGATGGTGTCATAGTGGTTGAAGATGGTGTCATAGTGGTTGAAGATGGTGTCATAGTGGTTGAAGTGAGATGGTGTCAAGTGGTTAAGATGGCGTCATGGTGTGAAGATGGTGTCATAGTGGTATGAGATGGGCGTCATGGTGTTGAAAAGGTGTCATAGTGTTGAAAGATGGTGTCATCGGGTGAAATGGTCCATGGTGGTTGAAAATGTGTCCATAGTGGTTTGAAAGATGGCAAGTGTTGAAGATGGTGTCATAGTGGTTGAAGATGGTCATGGTGGTGAAGATGTGCCATAGTGGTTGAAGATGGTGTCATGGTGGTGAAGATGGTCATAGTGGTTAAGATGGGCAATGGTGTTGAAGATGGTGTCATAGGTTGAGAATAGTGTATGGTGGTTGAAGATGGTGTGTAAGTGGTTAAAGATGGCGTCATAAGTGGTTAAGATGGGCGTCATGGTGGTTGAAGATGGCGTCATTGTGGTACTGAAGATGGTCTATGTGTTGAAGATGGTGCATGGTGGTGAAGATGTGCATAGTGGTTGAAGATGTGTCATAGTGGTTGAAAGATGCGCCATGGTGGTTGAAGATGGTGCCATGGTGTTGAAGATGCGTCATGGTGGTTGAGATGTGTCAATAGTGGTTAAGATGGGTCATAGTGGTTGAAGATGTGTCATGGTGGTTGAAGAATGTGTCATAGTGTTGAAGACGGATGTCATAGTGTTGAAGATGGTGCATGGTGGTGAAGATGGTGTCATAGTGGTAAAGATGGTGTACATGGTGTAAAGAGTGTCATAAGTGTTTGAAGATCGGCGTCATGGGGTGAATGTGCATAGTGGTTTTGAAGTGGTCAGGTATTTGAAGTGGCGCAAAGTGGTTGAGAGCGTCATGGTGGTTGAAATGGTGTCATAGTGTGAATGCGTCTGGTGGTTGAAGATGATCATGGTGGTGAAGAGGTGTCATAGTGGTGAAGATGCTCATGTGGTTGAGATGGTGCATAGTGGTTGAAAGATGGTCAAGTGGTTGAAGATGTCATAGTGGTTGAAGATGGTGTCATGGTGGTTGAAGATGGTGTCATAGTGGTGAAGATGGTGTCATGGTGGTGAAGAGGTGTCATAGTGGTTGAAGATGGGTATGGGTTAAGATGGTGTCATAGTGGATTGAAGATCGTCCATTGTGGTTGAAGATGTGTCATGAGTGGTGAAATGGTGTCAGGTGGTGAGGTTCTAGTGTTGAGATGGTGTCATGGTGGTTGAGATGGTGTAGTAAATGGTTGAAGAATAGCGCCTGGTGGTGAAGATGGTGCATGCGTGGTTGAAGATGGCGTCATGGTGGTTGAAGATGGTGTCAAGTGGTTAAATGGTTCATCGTGGTGAAGATGGTGCATAGTGGATGAAAGATGGTATGGTGGTGGAAGATGGTGTCATAGGTTGAGAATGGCGTCATGGTGGTTGAAGTTGGTCATAGTGGTATTGAAGTGGCGTCATGGTGGTATTTTGAAGATGGTGTCATGGTGGTGAAGATTGTGCATAGTGTTAAGATGGTGTCATGGTGTGAAAGAGGTGTCATAGTGGAAATAAGAGGCGTCATGTGGTTGAGATGTGTTCATATGGTTGATAGAGGTGAGTGTGAAGATGCGTCATGGTGGTTGAAGATGTGTCAATGGTTGAAATGGGTTCATGGTGGTTGGAGAGGTGTTCAGTGGTTGAAGATAGTTGTCATGGTGTTGAAGATGGTGCATAGTGGTTGAAGATGGCGTCATGGTGGTTGAAGATGTGTCATTAGTGGTTGAAGAAGGCGGGGTGTCATGGTGGTGAAGAGTATAGGTTGAAGTGTGTCATGGTGGTATTGAAGTTAGGCGTCAAAGTGGTTAAGATGGCGTCAGGTGGTTGAAGATGGTGTCATAGGGTTGAAAGATGTGCATAGTGGTTGAAACGAATGGTGGTTGAAGATGGGCATATGGTTGAAGATGGTGTCATGGTGGTGAAATGGTGTCATAGTGGTTGAAATGGTGTCATGGTGTTGAAGAGGTGTAGTAGTGGTTGAAGATGAGTCATGGGATTGAAGATGGGCCATGGGTTGAAAGATGCGTCAATGGTGGTGAAGAAGTGTCTAGTGGTTGAAGATGGTTCATAGTGGTTGAAGATGGTCATGGTGGTTGAGAATGGCGTCATGGTGGTTGAAGATGGTGTCAAGTGTTAAAGATGGGTCAATAAGTGTTGAATGTGTCAATAATGGTTGAAGATGGGTCAGGTGGTTGAAGATGGTGTCATAGTGGGTTGAAGATGGCGTCATGGTGGTTGAAGAAATGGTGCCATGTGGTGAAGATGGTGCCATGTGGTTTGAAGATGGTGTCATAGTGGTGAAGATTGGTGTCATAGTGTTGAAGATGCGACATGGTGTTGAAGATGGTGTCATAGGGTGAAAGAATGGTATCATAGTGGTTGAAGATGGTGTCATGGTGGTTAAAATGGTGTAGTTAGTGGTTGAAGAATGGGTCATAGGGTTGAAGATTGTATTGATTTTGAAGATGTGTCATAGTGGTTGAAGATGGTGGTCATGGTGGTTGAAATGGGTCATAGTGGGAAGATGGCGTCATGGTGGTGAAGATGGGTCATAATGGTGAAGATGGTGTCATAGTGTTTGAAGATCGGCGTCATGAGAGTGTTGAAGATGGTGTCATAGTGGTTGAAGATGGTGTCATGAAGGATTGAAGATGGTTTAGTGGTTGAAGATGTGTCATGGTGGTATTTGAAGTTGGCGTCCAAAAGTGGTTGAAGATGGAGTCATGGTGGTTGAAGATGGCGCATGGTGGTACTTGAAGTGGGCGTCATGGTGGTATTTGAAGTTGGCGTCATAGTGGTTAAGATGGTGTCATAGTCGTTGAAGATGGTGTCATAAGTGGTTGAAGAATGGGTCATGGTGGTTTGAAGAGGTGTCATAAGGGATGAGAATGCGTCAGGTGGTTGAAGATGGTGCATAGTTGGTTGAAGATGGCGTCCAGTGTGAAGATGGTGTCATAGTGGTTGAAGGAATGGCGTCCATGGTGGTTGAAGATGGGTCCATGTGTTGAAGATGGTGTCATAGTGGTTAAGATGGTGTCATGGTGGTTGAAGAGGTGTCATAGGGTTGAAAGATGGCGCATGGGTTGAAGATGGTGTCATGAGCTGTGAAGATGGCGTCATCGGTGGTTGAATTGTGTCATAGTGTATGAAGTTGCGTCATGGTGGTATTTGAAGATGGTGTCAATGGTGGATGAAGATTGTTGCGCATGGGGTATTGAAGTTGGCGTCATAGGGGTTGACGATGCATCATAGTAGTGGCATTTGTATCTGTGAAATAGGATATATTACCAGTTCTGAAAATATCATTTTATTTTTTTTTTCAGTTGTTAATTTAATTTAATTTCAACTAAATTGCCACACCAGAACCTAGGTTTCACTAACTTAATCTGTCCCATTACGAACTCAGAGTGCTACACTATTCATGGGAACTAAAGTCTTTTAAGTATAGCCTATTATTGCCATGAAAAAATACACATTCCTACTCATACTTTTATATATGGCAATTATATTATAAACAAAATTTGTAAGCAAGTACGTTTTATTTTGTGTTTTTTATGTAATAATTTATCTCAAAGTAAATATTTTTATCTCAAAGGTATAGTTATAGAATTGTTTTATAAACCCGTAAGCTATAAGAGCACACGCAAGGTCCGCGACGGTGCGAATCGTCTCTGAAATGTTAATTTTAATCGTCCATGGCTTTGATCGAATCTTCGTACGCCCTTTCCTACCGATGTGGTATAATCCCAAAGGTGATCAGAAAAACAATATAAACTTACTCAAAATAATTCTTCAGAAATGTGTCTGGAGCTGCTTTTACTTTTTATTAAAGCAGATCAAGTTTTTACACAAATGTTACTAGATAACTCGTAATTATATAATCTATACATTTGACTTACGAGTGTCACTTCTAGCGTAATGTTACCGTAATCTCGCTTTTTACCAGCTGTACATCCCTCCATCTTCTACATTGCGATCGTAAATTGTCAATGATGGAAACACTTGGTTTGGAGATACATCGATAATTGTCATACTTGGTGACATGCTAATTTGATAGTATCATTAAATAGGACTATTTCTGTAGCGTTTGGTAAAATCTCGCACCAGAACTGCGGAGATTGACTGCATGTAAGTACCGCCTCCATTCCTTCTTCACACGGTTACGTAACATATGTAGTAGCAGTAGTTATAATGGTTGAAGATGGCGTCATGGTGGGTATTTGAAGACGTCACATGGTGTTGAAGATGGTGCCAATGTGGTATTTGAAGATAGCGTCAATGGTGGTTGAAGATGTGTCATGGTGGTATTTGAAGGTGGTGTCATGGTGGTGAAGACGGGTGTCAATAGTGGCTGGTTGAAAAGATGGTGCATCGGGGTATTTGAAGTTTGGCCGTCAAGTGGTTGAAGATGGTGACATGGTGGTTGAAGATGGTGCATAGTGGTTGAAGATGGTGTCATGGTGTGAAGATGCGTCATGGTGGTTGATATGGTGTCCATAGTGGTTGAAGATGGTGTCATGGTGGTGAAGATGGTGTCATAAGTGGTAAGATGGTGTATGGTGGTTGAAGATGGTGTCATAAGTGGTTGAAGAGGCGTCATGGGGTTAGAAGATGTGTCAATGGTTGAAGATGGTGTCATGGTGGTTGAACGATGGTGTTCATAGTGTTGAAGATGGTGTCTGGTGGTATTTGAAGTGCGTCAAAGTGTTGAAGATGGCTCATGGTGGTGAAGATGGCGTCATGGTGACTTGAAGTTGGTGTCATGGTGGATTTGAGTGGCGTCATAGTGGTTGAAGATGTGTCAAGTCGTTGAAGATGTGTCATAGTGGTTGAAGATGGTGTCATGGTGTTGAAGATGGTGTCATAGTGATAAATGGCGTCATGGTGGTGAGATGGTGTCATAGTGGTTGAAGATGTGTCATAGTGGTTGAAGATGGTGTCCATGTGGTTGAAGATAGGCGTCATGGGGTTGAGATGGTGTCATAGTGTTGAAGATGGCGTCATGGTGGTTGAGATGGTGTCCCATAGTGGTTGAAGATGTGTCAAGTGTTGAGATGGTGTCATGGTGGTTGAGATGTGTCATAGTGGTTGAGAGATGGCGTCAATGATTGGTTGAAGATGGTGTCATAAGTGGATTGAAGATGCGTCATGTGGTGAAGTTGGTGTCAATAGTGGGATTTGAAGTTGGCGTCATGGGTGTATTTGAAGATGGTGTCATGTGGTTGAAGATTGGATGGTGGTTTTGAAGTTGCGCCATAGGGTGACGATGGCATCAAATAGTATTGGCATTTGTATCTGTGAAATAGGATGAATTATTTTCAACAGTTCTGAAATACTTTTTTTTTTTTTTTCAGTTTGTTAATTTAATTTAATTTTCAACTAAATTTGCCGGCCCACCAAGAAACCTGAAGGTTCTCAAACTATAAACTAATCTGTCCCATTTACGACCTCCAGAGTACTACATTATTCTGGGATAAGTCTTTACGTATAGCCCCTACTATTATTGCTGAAAAAATACACATTTTCCAACTCAATCTTTATATGGCAATTATATTACAAAATTTTAAGCAATACGTTATTTTTTGTGTTTGTGTAATATTTTTATCTCAAAAAGTAATATTTTATCTAAAGGTATAGTTATAACGATTAGTTTATAACCCGTAAGCATAAGAGCACACCACACGGTCGCGACGCGGTGCGAATCGGTCTCTGAAAATGTTAATTTAATTCGTCAATGGTCTTGTTGATCGATCCTTTCGTGAGCCTTTTCTTCCCGATGTTGGGTATAAAATCCCCCCCCCAAAAAAAAAAAGGTTGGGGAAATTTCAGAACAATATAAACTTACTCAAAATATTTTCTTCAAAATGTGTCTGGTAGCTGCTATTTTACTTTTATTAAAGCAGTACAGTTTTAACAATGTACAGATAACTCGTATTATATAATCTATACATTTGACTTACGCAGGTGTCACTTCTAGCGTAAATTTTACCGTAGATCTCCGTTTTTACAGCTGACACCCTCATCTTCTAAACATGCGATCGGTTGTCATATGGAAGACACATTGGTTTGAGAACATCGAAATTGTCATACTTGGATGACATGCTAATTTTTGATAGTGTCATTAAATAGGACTATTCTGTAGGTTGGTAAATCTCGCACCAGAACTGCGGAATTGAGCTGCATGTAAGTACCGCTCCATTCCTTCTTCACGGTTAACTGTAACATATGTAGTAGCAGTAAGTTTAACTGGTGAAGATGGCGTCATGGGTGGTATTTGAAGATGGCGTCATGTGGTTGAAGGATGTTGCCATGGTGGTATCTGAAGATAGCGTCATGTGGTTGAGATGGTGTTCATGGTGGTATTTGAAGTGGTGTCATGTGGTAAGACGTGTCATATGTGGTGAAGATGGTCCTGGTGGTATTTGAAAGTTGCGTCAAAGGTGTTGAAGATTGTGACATGGTGGTTGAAGATGGTGTCATGTGGCTGAAGATGGTGTCATGGTGGTTGGAAATGGCGTCATGGTGGTTGAAATATGGTGCATAGGGTTGAAATGGTGTCAATGGTGGTTGAAGATGGGTGTCATAGTGGTGAAGATGGTGTCATGGTGGTTGAAGATGGTGTCATAGTGGGTTGAAGATGGTGTAATGGTGGTTGAAGATGGTGTCATAGTGTTGAAGATGGCGTCATGGTGGTTGAGATGGTGTCCATAGTGGTTGAAGATGTGTCATGGTGTTGAAGATGGGTCAAGTGGTTGAAGATGTGGTCATGTGGTT
>CALNVZ010003426.1:36622415-36641620 GCA_940671915.1 Paracentrotus lividus
GTTGGTGTCATAGTAGTATTTGAAGTTGGCGTCATGGTGGTATTTGAAGATGGTGTCATGGTGGTTGAAGATTGTGCCATGAAGGTATTTGAAGTTGGCGTCATAGGGGTTGACGATGGCATCATTGTAGTGGCATTTGTATCTGTGGAAATAGGGAATTATTTTACAGTTCTGAAAATATCATTTTTATTTTTTTTTCAGTTTGTTAATTTAATTTAATTTCAACTAAATTGCCGCACCAGAACCTGAGGTTCTCAACTATACTTAATCTGTCCCATTTACGAACTCAGAGTGCTACATTTATTCTGGGAACTAAAGTCTTTTAGTATAGCCTATTATTGCATGAAAAAATACACATTTCCTACTCAATACTTTTATATGGCAATTATATTACAAAATTTTTAAGCAAGTACGTTTATTTTTGTGTTTTTGTGTAATATTTTTATCTCAAAAGGTAAATATTTTTATCTCAAAAGGTAAATATTTTTATCTCAAAGGTATAGTTATAAGATTATGTTTTATAACCCGTAAGCTATAAGAGCACACGCACACGGTCGCGACGCGGTGCGAATCGGTCTCTGAAATGTTAATTTAATCGTCCAATGGTCTTTGATCGAATCCTTTCGTAGCCTTTTCTTCCGATGTTGGGTATAATCCCAAAGGTGATCAGAAAAACAATATAAACTTACACAAAATATTTTTTTCAGAAATGTGTCTGATAGCTGCTATTTTACTTTTTTATTAAAGCAGTATCAGTTTTTAACAATGTACTAGATAACTCGTATTATATAATCTATACATTTGACTTACCAGGTGTCACTTCTAGCGTAATGTTTACCGTAGATTCTCCGCTTTTACAGCTGTACATCCCTCCATCTTCTAACATTGCGATCGTAATTGTCATGATGGAAGACACATTGGTTTGAGATACATCGAAATTGTCATACTTGGATGACATGCTAATTTTGATAGTGTCATTAAATAGGACTATTTCTGTAGCGTTTGGTAAAATCTCGCACCAGACTGCGGAGATTGAGCTGCATGTAAGTACCGCCTCCATTCCTTCTTCAACGGTTACTGTAACATATGTAGTAGCAGTAGTTATAATGGTTGAAGATGGCGTCATGGTGGTATTTGAAGATGGCGTCATGGTGGTTGAAGATGGTGCCATGGTGGTATTTGAAGATAGCGTCATGGTGGTTGAAAATGGTGTCATGGTGGTTGAAGATGGCGTCATGGTGGTTGAAGATGGTGTCATGGTGGTTGAAGATGGTGTCATGGTGGTTGAAGATGATGCCATAGTGGTTGAAGATGGCGTCATTGTGGTATTTGAAGTTGGCGTCATAGTGGTTGAAGCTGGCGTCATGGTGGTATTTGAAGATGGTGTCATGGTGGTTGAAGATGGTGCCATGGTGGTATTTGAGGTTGGCGTCATAGGGCTTGACGATGGCATCATAGTAGTGGCATTTGTATCTGTGGAAATAGGGAATTATTTTACAGTTCTGAAAATAACAATTTTTTTGTATTATTATCAATTTGTTAATTTAATTTGATTTAAACTAAATTGCCGCACCAGCGTAATTTTTGTCTCATACAATTACTGTAATTTAGTTTAGTGTTTTTACGATGTTAAATTATAACTTGAATCCGTTATGAGGCTTTTGTTTTATTTCCAATGCTTGAGATCGTATATTTGCGCATAATATGTAGTTAATGATTTTAATTGGGAGCTAAGCGTTAAAGTGCTACAAATTTGAATAGTTGTCAGGTTACTTTTTTTAAGAGATATATTATTATTCAATGCATTTTTTTAATGTTTATCATTAATACGTGATCGTTAGATTCCAAGATGTTGTCCTAGTTGCTCTCTTTATAAAACTCTCTTTGGTGTTAAGTAATTCTTACTGTCTTTGGTATTATCCCCGAGTAATTCCCAATTTTGGTAGGTTTCTCCAGCAACCTTTCTAAAGTTTTTTTTTTCGACAACTTCTAAAACGAATCGTTGCAAAACTTGTTCACGTGTTTCTTTAAACTGTCAATGGGTTGCAAAGAGCTTCTATGTTCACAAACGTTTGCAAATCTTTTATAAATTGGTGAAGAAATTTTACACATATTCAATTTCTTTTTGCGAAAAAAAGTGCATGCATTAGCAAATAATAATTATATTACCAGTTTCTCATAAAGCGCTTAACAAGCTAAAAACAAAGTGCGTACAAAATATTATGACCTCGGTCATTTGGTTGCTAACTTTGGCAAAACATTCTTGAAGCGCTTTAATACAGTGTTCTTGTACCATTTATAATATCGCCGATGTTAAAGGCCACATTATCATTTCGGAGACATATTAAAAAGAAATCGCTTTTGACAGAAGCAAACCCTCACTTTCACCAACATTCGTCGGAAAACTTTTTGCGAGTATTTTGTGATACTGTCATAATCCGTCCCTTTTAGTATACATGAAGTAAAGGCAAATACGGACCATTAGCACACCAATTACCATGACCTGAGGTTCTCAACTATATTTAATCTGTCCCATTTACGAACTCAGAGTGCTACATTTATTCTGGGCGCTAAAGTCTTTTAGTATAGCCTTAATTGCATGAAAGAAAATACACATTTCCTACTCAATACTTTTATACGGCAATTATATTACAAAATTTTTAAGCAAGTCCGTTTATTTTTGTGTTTTTGTGTAATATTTTTATCTCAAAAGGTATATATTTTTATCTCAAAGGTATAGTTATAAGATTATGTTTTATAACCCGTGAGCTATGAGAGCACACGCACACGGTCGGTGCGAATCGGTCTCTGAAATGTTAATTTAATCGTCCAATGGTCTTTGATCGAATCCTTTCGTAGCCTTTTCTTCCGATGTTGGGTATAATCCCAAAGGTGATCAGAAAAACAATATAAACTTACTCAAAATATTTTCTTCAGAAATGTGTCTGATAGCTGCTATTTTACTTTTTATTAAAGCAGTATCAGTTTTTAACAATGTACTAGATAACTCGTATTATATAATCTATACATCTGACTTACCAGGTGTCACTTCTAGCGTAACGTTTACCGTAGATTCTCCGCTTTTACAGCTGTATACCCCTCCATCTTCTAACATTGCGTTGGTAATTGTCATGGTGGAATTCACATTGGTTTGAGATACATCGAAATTGTCATACTTGGATGACATGCTAATTTTGATACTGTCATTAAATAGGACTATTTCTGTAGCGTTTTGAAAAATCTCGCACCAGACTGTGGAGGATGAGCTGCATGTAAGTACCGCATTGCATCCTTCATCAACAGTTACTGTAACAAATGTAGAAGCAGTAGCCATAGTGGTTGAAGATGGCGTCATGGTGGTATTTGAAGATGGTGTCATGGTGGTTGAAGATGGTGCCATGGTGGTATTTGAAGATGGTGTCATAGTGGTTGAAGATGGTGCCATGGTGGTATTTGAAGTTGGCGTCATGGTGGTTGACGATGGCATCATAGTAGTGGCATTTGTATCTGTGGAAATAGGGAATTATTTTACATTATTTTTTTTTTTATTATTATCAGTTTGGTAATTTAATTTAATTTAACCTAAATTGCCGCACCAGCGTAATTTTTGTCTGATACAATTACCGTAATTTAGATTAGTGTTTTTACGATATTAAATTATAACTTGAATCTGTTATTAGGCTTTTGTTTTATTTCCAATGCTTGAGAATCGTATATTTGCGCATAATATGTAGTTAATAATTTTGATTTGGAGCTAAACGTTAAAGTGTTACAATTTTGAATAGTTGTCACGTTATTTTTTTTTAAGATATATTATTATTCAATGCATTTTTTTTTTTTTTATCATTAATACGTGATCGTGATCATTAGATTCCAAGATGTTGTCCTAGTTGCTCTCTTCAGAAAACTCTCTTTGCTGTTAAGTAATTCTAACTGTGTTTGGTATTATCCCCGAGTAATTCCCAATTTTGGTAGGTTTCTCCAGCAACCGTTCTAAAGTGTTTTTTTTCCGACAACTTCTAAAACGAATCGTTGCCAAACTTGTTCACGTGTTTCTTTAAACTGTCAATGGGTTGCAAAGAGCTTCTATGTTCACAAACGTTTGCAAATCTTTTATAAATTCGCGAAGAAATTTTACACATATTCAATTTCTTTTTGCGAAAAAAATGCATGCATTAGCAAATAATAATTATATTACCAGTTTCTCATGAAGCGCTTAACAAGCTAAAACGAAGTGCGTACAAAATATTATGACCTCGGTCATTTGGTTGCTAACTTTGGCAAAACATTAATACAGTGTTCTTGTACCATATATAACATCGCCGATCTTAAAGGCCACATGATCATTTCGGAGACATATTAAAAAGAAATCGCTTATGACAGAAGCAAACCCTCACATTCACCAACATTCGTCGGAAAACTGTTTGCGAGTATTTTGTGATACTGCCATAATCCGTCTCTTTTATTATACATGAAGTAAAGGCAAATACGGACCATTAGCACACCAATTACCATGACCTGAGGTTCTCAACTATATTCAATCTGTCCCATTTACGAACACAGAGGGCCACATTTATTCTGGGCACTAAAGTCTTTTAGTATAGCCTTTATAATTGCATGAAAAAATACACATTTCCTACTCAATACATTTATACGGCAATTATATGACAAAATTTTTAAGCAAGTACGTTTATTTTTGTGTTTTTGTGTAATATTTTTATCTCAGAAGGTATATACTTTTATCTCAAAGGTATAGTTATAAGATTATGTTTTATAACCCGTGAGCTATAAGAGCACACGCACACGGTCGGTGCGAATCGGTCTCTGAAATGCTAATTTAATCGTCCAATGGTCTTTGATCGAATCCTTTCGTAGCCTTTTCTTATGATGTTGGGTATAATTCCAAAGGTGATCAGAAAAACAATATAAACTTACTCAAAATATTTTCTTCAGAAATGTGTCTGGTAGCTGCTATTTTACTTTTTATTAAAGCAGTATCAGTTTTTAACAATGTACTAGATAACTCGTATTATATAATCTATACATCTGACTTACCAGGTGTCACTTCTAGCGTAACGTTTACCGTAGATTCCCCGCTTTTACAGCTGTACGTCCCTCCATCTTCTAACATTGCGTTCGTAATTGTCATGGTGGAATTCACATTGGTTTGAGATACATCGAAATTGTCATACTTGGATGACAAACTAATTTTGATACTGTCATTAAATAGGACTATTTCTGTAGCGTTTGGTAAAATCTCGCACCAGACTGCGGAGGATGAGCTGCATGTAAGTACCGCATCACACCCTTCAACAACAGTGACGTATGTAGAAGCAATAGAAGCAGCGGTAGTGGCGTAAGACATTGAATCTGTGACATTAGAGGGTGACATCACGGAGATATCTGAAGATGCTAATGTAAAAGAGAAACATATAATTATATTGTAGATGCCAAAATATTTGTTTTATATAACTTGGTATGTCATAGACGCATGTCAAAACTGTTCATTAACAAACATTAAAAACAATAAAATACATTAGAAATCGATTTAGTTACCTAATTTATTTGTTTCATTTACAATTGTTAAGAAAGAAATTTGTATTTAGAAATTCTAAAGAATATTTTCAGCAACAATTAATTTTCTAAGAGCTTTATTTTGTGAATTAGAGCAAAAAGTATGATTTAATTAATAAATTAGCATAATTAATTCAGCCAAAATAAAATATATATTAATTCATTACAATTATTGATTATGTTATTCTCTACCTTCGTGCAAATTTTCGTTGCGATCGCGCGATCTGCGGCTGAGCTAGGCCTTAAGGGGGCCATAATTTAGGGTTAAACTGTTTTTGAGATTGGACGCAAAAATTTGCACGATAGTAGTGGGTGATGTAATATATATTTTTTTGGAGTTTTTTTGGAGAATGATGTATTTTTTTAAATGTTGATTAATTAGGTCTATGCTAATACTTTTTGCTCTAATCACTGAATAAAGTTTATAGAATCCTATATTTTTGTGAAAATATTCTTTGCAACATCCTAAACAATTAAACCTGAAAAAAAATCTTGTATCAAAATTAAAGTCTTTTGTATTTCAATGTTTCATGAATTGCTTATGTACTTCTTTGTTTTGGAGGAAAGATATATTGCCGAAACTTTTTTGACATAATTTCAGCTAATGAAATTTAAAATAATAAAACAATCTTTATGAATTTGGTGATAAAACTGCATTTGCATTGACTTAAGTACACAAAATCGCGCTTTTTAAACATTTTCGGTCCGACGAATATTTGTTTAAAGATTTGTGCGATGTCATAAAGGTATGCTCAATTTTCGCAAAATTGCGCGAGACTTGAAAGTAAAAAGTCAGCGAGCAGTGCCGTCAAAAGACTTCTCCCGAATTCAAATTCTGACCGGTCTGGTCGCAACAATAAGATTATTCGAATTATCGAATAAATCCATTTGCGAGAGAGTGCAGTTCTCAAGAGAATGGGCATATGGATAGCAATATACTGCCCGCCAAAATTAAAGCGTACGAACTTGCATAGGCGGGAAATTCATGAGAACACGCCCCCAGCTACAAGTCAATGATTGGCTAATAATGGCTTAGTAAGTGACGCGAGGTTGCGTCCTTAGTGATTGCTTAGTAATGGCTCCGCGGGTACCTCCCCTACGCGGATAAGAGCCAATGAAAGGCGTTGAATGATTGTGAGACGCGCGCAATACGCGCTTGATTGGGAAACTGGAGCTCATTCTCAATTCAGCCTTGGGGGATATCGGACGCTAATTTGCCCTCCCTCCCACCCAGTTATAGAATATTTTGTTATTGAATTTAATTGAATTGAATTTATTGGCGCTATATATCATGTCAGTGTACAAAACATTATATGTCGATTGGTTGGATGGGCTTGTTATGTTCGCCTGGATGGGCTTGACTTGATATTGACATTATATATAAGTGTACAAAATATTTCATTTTGGTTGGCTGGATGGGCTTGAATTGAGTTGTATTATTGACACTATATATCATGTAAGTGTATAACATAATTTAATTCGGTTGTTGAATGGGCTTGTTATATTTGCCTGGATAGGCTTGAATTTAATCGAATGTATTTGACACTATCATGTAAGTGTACAAGACAGTTCACTTTGGTTGATTGGTTGGGATTGCTCGGTTGGCTGGATTGGCTTGAATTGAATTGAATTTATTGACACTATAGATCATGTAAGTGTACAAAAGATTTCATTTCGGTTGGTCGGATGGGCTTGTTTTGTTGATCGGTTGTGCTTGAATTGAACGAGTTTATTGACAATATATACATGTATATCTTGTAAGTGTACAAAATATTTCAATTTGGTTGGTTTGAATTGAACCTATTGACACTATCATATAATTGTACAAGATATTTATTTTGGCTGGTTGGTTGGGCTTGTTTGGTTGGCTGGATGGGCTTGAATTGAGTTGAAATATCGACACTATATATCATGTAAGTGTATACAAGATTTCATTTTGGTTGGTTGGATGGGCTTGTTTTGTTGACCGGTTGTGCTTGAATTGAACGAGTTTATTGACACTATATATATCTTGTAAGTGTACAAAATATTTCAATTTGGTTGGTTTGAATTGAACCTATTGACACTATCATATAATTGTACAAGATAATTTATTTTGGCTGGTTGGTTGGCTGGATGGGCTTGAATTGAGTTGAAATATCGACACTATATATCATGTAAGTGTACAAAAAAAATTCATTTTGGTTGGTTGGATGGCTTGTTTTGTTGACCTGTGTTTTGTGCTTTTGTAATATGTAACGAGTATTATTTTGCAACTTTATTTTATCTTTGTAAGTGTACACAAATATTTTCAATTTGGATTTGGTTTGAATTGAACTATTGACACTAATGAATAATTGTACAAAGATAAGAAGTTAATTTGCTGTGTGCTATGTGTTGTTGGTAAATGATGTATGTTTCTTGTTTATCTTTTTGGGATAGTGGCGGAATGGGCTTGAATGTGAGTTGAAATAATCGACATCTATATATCATGTAAGTGTATACAGATTTCATTATCGATTTTGGTTGGTTATGGGCTTGTTTTGGTTGAACCGGTTCTTGGACTTTGAATTTGAACGAGTTTATTGACACTATATATATCTATGTAAGTGTATCACAATATATTTCAATTTGGTTGGTTTAATTGAACGCTATTGAACACTATCATTAATATTGTACAAGGATCAGTTACTTTTGTGGTGTGTTGTGGTTTGTTGGTGGCTGGAATGGGACTTTGAATTGAGTTGAATATCGCAGCTATATAATCATTTGTAATGTAACAAAAATATTCATTTTGGGTTTGTGCTTTGGATTGGGCTTGTTATTGGTTGGACGTGTTGGGCTTTGGAATTTAGAAACGAGTTTTATGACTACTATTAGTTATAATCTTGTGTGTTACAAATATGTTCAATTTGGTTGGTTTGAATTGATAACCTATTGACACTATACATATAATTGTACCAAGATATTGTTATTTGGATCCTGGTTGTGGTTGGCTTGTTGGTTGCTGGATGGCTTGAATTGAGTTTGAAATATTCGACACTCATATATTATGGTAAGTGTACAGCAGAAAGTTTCATTTTGGTTTTGAATTGATGGCTTGTTGTTGCCGAGTTGTGCTTGATTTGAACCGAGTTTATTGACAAACTAATATATATCGTTGTAGTGTACTAAAATATTTCAATTTGGTGGTTTGAATTGGAACATTTTGACCATCTATCATATAATTGTATCATAGATATATTTATGATTTGCTGGGTTTGGTTGTGGGCTTGTTTGGTTTGGACTGGGAATGGGCTTGATTTGAATTGAATTGATTGACACTATATATCTCATTAAGTGTATACACAAATTTCATTTTGGTTGGTTGGATCGGGCCATTTGTTTTGTGGACGCTGGTGTGTGCTTGATGTGAAAGTTTATGAGCACTTATAGTTATCTGTCATGTCAAATTTCATTTGGTGTTGAGATACCAGACACTTCTAGTAATTGAAGTTATATTTTGGCTTGGATGGGCTTGGTTTGGTTGGCTGGATAGGGCTTGAATTGAGTTGAATATTCGACTGATATATCATGTAACGTGTACAAAATTAATTTTGGGTTGAATTGATGGGCTTGTTTTGTTGACCGGTTGTGCTTGAATTGAACGGTTTTATTGACACTATAGTAGTAATCTTAGTAGTGTACAAAATAATTTCATTTGGTTGGTTTGAATCTGAACCTGTTGAGCACTATCGATATAATTGGTACACGATATTTTTGATGGTGGGTTGGTTGGGCTTGTTTGGTTGGCTGGATGGCTTGATTTGAATGAATTGTTGCACTCTATTCAGTAGTCATGTAAGTTGTATCAAATATTTTGATTTGTGTTGTTGAATGGGCCTTGTTTGGTTGGTGGAATGGGCCTGAATTGAGTTGTTTATTTGCACTCTATAGTATCATGTATAATGAGTGTACAAATTATTAGTTTTGGTTGGTTGGATGGGCCTTGTTTTGGGTTGGCTGGATAGTGCTTTGAATTGAGTTGAATTATTGACACTATATTCAATGTAAATGTTGACATATTTTTAATTTGGTTGCTGAATGGTGGCTTGTTATATGTTTTGCCTGGATAGGCTTAGAATTATCGAATGTTATGCACTTATCACATGTTAGGTGTAAAAACAGTTTCTATCTATTCGGTTGGTGTTTTTTGGTTTGGGCTTGTTTTTGATTTGCTTAAAGATTGGCTTGAAATTGATTAACTGACACTATATTAGTTACGTAAGTGATACTCAAGGTAATTTTAAATTGTTGGTTGGAATGAGCCTTGTGAATTGTATTTTATTTTACATTATACTCGTAAGTGTAACAAACAAATTTTGCTTTTGGGTCGGTTTCGGAATGGGCTTGTTTTGGCTGTGGCTGGAGGGCTTGAATTGAGTTGAACTATCATACCACTTTGTATATCATGTAAGTGTACAAAAAGATTCATTTTGGTTTTGTTGGATGGGCTTGTTTGACCGGGTTCTGTGCTTTGTGAATGAACGAGTTTATTGAGATACACTATATATATCCTTGTTATAGCTGACACTATGAATACATTGAATTTGAGTTCTTACTTTTGAAGTTGAACCTATTGGCAGCTTATCGAATGTAAATGTACAGGTAATTCTTTTAATTTTGTTGGATTGTGTTTTGGCTGTTTGGTTGCTGGAATGGCTTCGATTTGAATGATGTGGTTGGCACTAAAAACTATATATATCCAGGTAAGTGTAATAACATATTTTAATTGTGAGTTGTTTGAACTGGGCTTGTTGCGTTTGCCTGGGGAGGCTTGAATTTAAACCGAAATGTTATTGGTCACTTACAATCATATTGAAGTGGTACAACAGAATTCGTATCACATTTTGCTGGTTGGCTGTTTGGGTTTGGCTGGATAGGATTAGGAATTGAATTCATTAATTGACATCTATATATCGTGTAAGTGTAAAAGTATTTTTGTTTGGTTGGTGGGAATGTGACTTGAATGTATTTATTTACATTATAGTAAGTGTATACGAAAATATTTTATTTTGGTGGTTGGCTTGGATGGGACTTTAATTGAGTTGAACTTATGACACTATATATACATGTAGTGTACAAATTGGTCATTTGGTTTTGGTTGGATGGGCTTGTATTTTGTTGGCCAGTTCCTGCCTGAATGGAATGAGTTTATTGATCCGATGATATCTTGTATAGTGTAACGGAAATTTCAATTTGGTGGTTTGAATTTGAACCCATTGCAATATCATTGAAATGTCAGATAATTAATTTTGGTTGTTGAGTGGGGCTTGTTTGTTGTTGGCTGGGTTGAATATAATTGAATTCATGGACAAAATACATATGTAAAGTGTACCACAAATAATTTAATCTCGGTTGCTTGGAGATGAGGCTTGAATTGGATTTATTGACGCTTATTATGTAAGTGTAAAAAAAAAAAAACATATAATATAACACTTCATTTTTGGTTGCTTGGATGGGCTTTGTTTGGATTGCTGGATGGGCTTGGAATTGGGATTGATTTATTGACGTTGTATATCACGTAAGTGTACAAAAGGCTTTACTTTGGTCGGTTGGATGGGGCTTGTGTTGTGTTGCCTTGATGGGGCTAAATTGCATTGAATATATGTGACCATTATATTCATGGTAGTGTATAAAATATTTCAATTTGGTTGGTTGCATGGCCTCGTTCCTGGTTGGTTTTGATGGCCTGTTTTGATTGATTTATTTGGCTTGAGTCTGTCTGCTTCGACTAAGTTGGTTGGGCTTTTTCTGATGTAGACCCAGATTTGTAAAACCAGGAGGAGGGAGCTGTATACTTTGGGCAAGAAAAGTATTGGGAGGGGAACCCAACGTTCTAAGTCTCCTGTCTTGGAACCCCCGGCTGGGATGTCTTCCTCCAGAAGGTCAATGACGCATTAGGTTTCCCTCCCAGAATTCACGTTCAGGTCTTGAAGCTCTCCTCCTCCTATATTCCTGAACACATGAGATAACCTTTTATATGAATTCATGATATAATGGAAAATGTATGTTTATATACAATGTTCAGGGATGGAAATTAGCATAAACTGAATTGGAATGATCTATGTATAAGGGAACCGCGCCGGGAAACACCTGTCCTGGAATTCGGTCGGATATCTTCCTTATTCCGAGGTTCACATGGACGGGTCCTCGCCTTTCATTGGGGCCTCCTTGGAGTGAGCGATGCCGTTGGTTGATTTTGACTTGATGAATATTGTTGTGTTGATATAGAATTGACAAGTACACGTTGTAAATGATTGCTATGACTGGGAATATCCCCCAGTGGCAATAAAAGTTGAGAAATGGCAATATCAAGTGTGAACTGTATTTCTTCTCGCAATATACAGAATATTCTAAAGCGGCATCAGGGCCATTATCATTCACAGTATGATAACATGAACTCACCAGTTGTTTGCATCATGACAGGGGAAACAACCTTTAAAGAAAAAGATAAAGGGGAAATGTGTCAACAGGTGGGTATCTTCCTGGGATGTAGGGTTCATTCCAACCCCCTCCCCCCCCCCTATACAAATTATAATCATGATAATCTCTGGTAACCAAAGGGAATGCTAACAGAGGGCAAGCAGCATAATAAGAAAAAGCATAATGCCATTACATCCCGATTCGTCTGTAGTGTGCCATTTTTTTCTCTCAAGAAGGTCAATGTCAGTGACAAAGTATACTTTATAATTGCGATTTGTCATGCGAAAGGTTTCTAATGGATTCTGGTAGATTCGCAAACGATTCACGTTATGTGATACTGGGATACCAAAATAGTTTTTGTCTTATCACTCAGAAATATATTTTATGCTGTCTATTATATTTCGATCATCTGGAAAAAGTGAAAATATAGTTATTATATCAAACAAGTATCAGTGGCGTATCAAGGGAATATGAGGTCATAACAAAGGAGAAGTGAACATAAAGTTAAGAATGCAATTATTATTGAGTTTCTGTCATCTAAGTGCAATTATTGATTTGTCATGAAATTGAAATGTGAAGGCTTTTTCTAAAAGTCCATTGGAAAGGTTGATAACATTTCAACTAAGAATAAGGTTTTTTTTGTTATGAGGTTTTGGAATCACCAAATTGATTTGAAATTAGCCCAATTGTCTGCTTAGAGTCACATGCATTATACAATATATTTGGCCTGGACAGTTCAACTTTTTCTTTAATTAGTAATGTACAAAATTAGTAAAAGGCTTGCACCACTTACCATGGAAAGGATGAGAACCCATGGAAGGCCTGAATTGAATCGCTTTGTATCCATCCTACTAGCATCAGCCAAGGTGCTGTAATGATAGGAAAATAATTACATCAATGATAATGATAGGAGTTAGATAAAACATAATAAAATGTGATTAAAGTAAGTAACTAATGGCAATATCGAAACCCTTGTTTGAATATTATTATGTGTTCGTAAGAACTGATATATATCACTATGAAATTAAGAAGGACCAAAGGTTCTTGCGATCTCTGTGTTTAAAAAATATATAAATTCACGATATTGGATATTATTGTCAAAATAATTACAGGGACATAATATTTCATTTACAGGGCATCAATGTAGTTTTTCTTATTTTCTTACTTAATTTGTTTAAATGAATCAGTTTTATACCAACCACAACCCTATGCGGGTGTGGATGTTAAGAGCACCGATGTTGTATGGCCCACTTTAACCACACACCCTCGAATTATTATTATTATTTTTTTTTTAATGTATTATTTTTTTTTTATTTTTTTTATCTTCATTTAATTTTTTTTGCAATGCTGAGCAGCAGGATCATTTTTAAGGTGCGGGTTTGTGACGTTATCAGTTATATTATTATTGTCAGAATATGAACTCTGTTAACTCTGTTTTGAATGCCCTACCACCTCTCCTTCTCTTTCACGTTTATGTGCACACATGCATTTGTCAAGAACAATAGGCATAGATTTGGGCGTTCCGAGTTTGTCCCAGATATTTACAAAAGATGATCGGATGTTTATGAAATCGCACAAAAATTCCTGGTTTCATTGAGGTTTATTTTTTTTTTTTTTTTTTTTTTTTTTTTTTTTTTTTTTTTTTTTTGTCGAGTTAGATAATGAAGCTCTTATGTCCCGAAACTCGATGAAATGAACGATTTTATTCATAGTGAGACTTGTTTTTCTCGTTCAAAGATTTTGTTAACATGTGATAGTAAAAGATAACAATGCTTTGTTAGACCCTTGATGTGTTAAGCATACCCTCAGCTTTATCTACAAAATTCAAATCCCTGGGGGATATCATATATTAATATTATGCTTTAAAAAAAATCTGTTCAAATATTCTTTCGTGGTCTTTATGGATTAAAGAAATAACGACATTTATGAGGTTCTTCCCATATGAAGTGTGGGATAAATATATGCTCCTGTTAAATCTGGAGTCTGGGTTCTCGAATATTTGCTCAGTCTTATATCACTGCCACACATGGCCTCATGACCAAACGTACAAAATATATATGACAATATCACCATTATTTTTGTCCTGTGAAATGGTTCGCATTTTCTCTATTTTAGGACACTCAAACTTTTAGAATTGTTCTTATTTGTTTCCCCTAAAACCTGAATTTTTTTTTCTATATCGAAGGGGGAACATGCATTTTCTAGTACAACGAAATTCACAGTATTAAATGCCGCTTTTTTTCAAGAAACCCGTTTTTATATTTTAATTAGATAATAATAAAAAGCTTGAAATAAAATAGTTCTTCTGCACTTTTAGGTCGTTAAAATTCAGTTATACAAACGCTACCATAAATTAGTGAATGCCGTAATCACATCTCATACAGATTTTTGCAATGATTTACCATAAATATTTCAGAAGTTCGAAATATTTCAAGAAGCTCTCGGCTTCAAATCAGTAGTAAAAATAAACTTTATATTATGCGGTGGTCACAAGTGGGTTTATGTCTATTCTGCACCCCTTTACGCACGTTAAAATTTCTTTGACATTATGCAGATGTTTTTTCTTTGAATTTTTTGTTTCAGCGACTTAATTTTGCTCTGGCTTTAATTTCTTTAAACCGTCCAAGGGCATTGGAAATTACAAAAGTTGGTCAAGCCCCCTGTGCCACCCGCGCCGCCCCTCCATCACCTCGCTAGACGAGGCCCTTTGGTCCTACCCCTATGTAACACGTCTGAGGTGTAGTGTTAAATCTTGGTTGAAGGTTACGAATTTCGATTTCATGTCTAGAGGAGGGCTTGACATAAAAAAGGGAAAACAGAAAAAAATGAAGCTCTTAATTTCATCATTTTTGGCAGAATTTTTTTTCAGCCTTCATGACATGGGTGTTAATGGTAATTTTAGTTAATATTTTCATCATAATTTATGTTTTGCTGAGATTCTTCAATACTTTTTAGGAAGTAAGAAGTTTTCATGTTGTAAAAATGAATCAAATCAATTTTCAACCCCAATCAAAATGAATTTGGCCCTTCCCCTAGACCAAAGACCTAAGCCTGCAACCATAAACCTGGATTTAGCTTGAAGTACAGTAACCTCACACGCGTTTCGCGAGGGTAGAACTGAAGGGGCCTTGGTTATAGCATGGTAAACAAAAAGGGACCAAGAATAAGAAACAAAAATGCAAAAATGGGCATTGTGGGGGTTAACAAACTTTTTTTTTATTTTTCAATTCCCGGGGATGCTTTTGGGAACTTCCAAAATATAGGCAGATTCACGCAAAGTGAAAGCGGTGACAAATTCAAGAAATTAAAACCGGAGCAAAATAATTTGGCTGGAGCAAAAAAAAAAAAATCAAAAAAAAAAAAAAAATCAAAAAAGTTAATATTACTAATAATATCAAAACTTATACAGTCTTACACCAAGAGTGTATAATATCGCTTGAGAATATTTTATCGTTATGTTCATTCCTATAGTTACACCATGAAGTCTGTTTAAAAAAAAATACTAGTTTAACTATTTTAAACAATAGAATACATGGAAATGAAAATGATATTCAATGTGGGACTTTCAGTTTTTAAAATGTGGACAACAATGCCAGGTCCGTAACTCTTTAAAAAATGTCATGCTCTTGAAAATAAATATTTGACAAATTAAATCAAAACTTGTCTACAGCATTTGTTATCTGATATAAATCATTTTGAACCTAAAACTCACATATTTTTGCAGAAAGTTACGTATAGTCAAGCGTTATAATTTAAAAAAAAAGCTAAAAAAGATTCAGACTGATATAGTTACAGACTGAAATTTATGAAAAAAAACTTTCCTTAATAAATATTATATTGTGTTAATTACGGATTTTTAGATAAACGATAGACCTAATACATCTGTCAGAAATAAAGGGTACATGGATAAACATTGGGGAAACTTATTTATCATACTGCTTAAGTATTGAAAGCAGTCAAATTATTTGTTTATGTCCGTAACTTCGGAATTAACTCTAAATTACCCTAATCCTGGTAATACAGACCCTGTTATTTCGGAATCTTTTTCCCCCTTTAATACCCTGGGCATATACAGCCCTCCTTGATTGTTTTAAACAAAAAGAGAATTATAAAAAGTCTTAAAATATACCTTTTGGGATACATAAGTATCAATTATACCTGGAATAGATTAGCCCATAATTACTTGTATAGAAAAGCTAACATGTTTTGAGTGGAAATATATTTTTTATATCATTTATCGCGGTATGAATGTATTGAGAAGTGAATTAGTGTGTTAACTATCAAGTGGGCCCATACGCCAAGTCTACTCAAAATGTTGCATTATGGGTTAGGAACCAGGGCAGATTTGGGTAGTTTAGGACTTGAGGTGGTGCTTGTTCAAAGCTGCTGGTTCATTTACTAATTGATATAAATTTTCCATAAATTGCATCGGGCCTGTGACATTTTTGTTGACGCTCAAATGGTTGATGAAGAATTAATTATTTAGAAAGGATATCGATTAATTGTAACTTTTGTGATGCATAAATATTTAATTGAATAGACCTATATATATCAACTCGCTTTTTCTAATTAAGCTCTTTTTCCTAAATGCATACAAACTAACCAAGGCGAACTGTGATATTTTTTTCCCTCTATATTAAACAAAATGTAAGTGGATTAATTGTGAGGTTATTTATTGCTTAACTCCAAGTTATCCTCGAGAAATTAGTCCTCGAGGATAACTTGGAGTTAACTTAGAGTTAAGGCCCATTTGGACAGTTTATGTTCTCGACAGGTAAGGTTCGAAACTCCAATTGGTGGGTGGTTTCCGATCGCGCGTTAGACCGTATGGACACGATTTTAACTTGGAGTTTCGTGTTCTCGAGGATAACCTGATAACAGTGATGGGTACCCCAATGGAGCGGCTTGCATCGCTCCGGTCATCGAGCTTCTCGCTTATCCTCGAGGATAAGAACTCCATGTGAACCCTACTCGAGAAAAAGCGGTCAGGGTTTAAATTCTTAGGGATGCAATCCTCGAGAACTAAAACCCCCGATGGTATCGGGTAAACATAGCTATTACTTTAAAACCCAAATTGTACATTTCGTATATCAGTAGCGCCAAAGAGGATTATTCAAACTTAAATTATGAGTGAATAGCAATTTACAAATATATAGAAATCCCTTTTCGTTTATTTCGATTATTTCCTAATTCCCGTATTCATATTAAAACACCATCACCTGTGTTTTTTGCTTTAACTAGGTGAACCTTTGATAAAGTAGAATCATTCAAGTTGTTTTATTGATTCAAATTTAGTATCAAAGCTACAGTTTCAAGCGTTTGAATATAAAATAATTAAAACGGCTTTACCTGCTATTCTTTTCAGCCTACTTAAGTTAATACGTCCTTTCCAAGTACGCAAAAAAGGGGGAAAGGTGATAAAATATTTGATTTCTAGAAATGAACTGTAAAATATGCATTATACGTTTACAAATCTGTTGATAAACTAGAGTCGCTCTATACTAAACCTCAAACGGTTAAAGCTGAGATTAGGGATACGGTTATTGTTAGATATAGCTTTGAAACTGAAGTTAAAGTGAAGGCATCAGGGGCATCGATTATTAAAAAGGTGCCAAGTAAAATTGTCAGATATAAAAATGACATCTCTAGATGATAGAGGGTTAAGATGAGGATAAGGACTGAGGTCAATACGAGGGTGAGGGTCTGCCATTTTTACCCATGGCATTGTTTCCTCTGTCTTTTTTACCTCTCACATTTTTACACAAAGCCATTGATATTCTTCCTACAATAAATGTTGCAAAGATATATTATTTCACAGTATATCCGTGTTTCTATTCAATATTGATTTTTGTTTTATTTACTTTTCTCTGTGCGAGAGGCATTCTATAAGTAACTAGCGCATTCTATAAGTAACTAGCGCTAAATCATAGTGCGTGATACCCCTTGTATTTTCTTTTCTCTTAATCTTCAATCGATCTCCCTTAAAATACAACAATTAACAATATTGCTTTGAGTCAAATACGTTATTATCAATTTTAATAATAATAATAATAGTTACATTCATATAGCGCTTAATACATATATCCACTTTGGTGTTCCTAAGCGCTTATAGTGTTAACTAACTATAATTTTACATGTGATTTACTAAATATATGGCAATCACCAATATTGGCACTTTATTTGATTATTGTTGCTTGTTGACTGCCTTTAATATTCTGCATTGAAAAGCATGATGAACTTACTTTCCCAAAATAAAATAGATTTTTGATAAAGAAATTTTATGTTCTTAAGCTATATTTTGTGTATTAATGTTTATTTCAAGAGATTTTTGAACGAAGATAAAATTGGGATCATGTAAAATCTGATGAAACTGTATAATATATATATAAATTTATATATATATAAAACAAAGCTTTTATATACAGTGGTGGCCAACATTATTAGAACACCAAGGAAATTTAAATGATTTTAGTTGTTTTTATTCTGCTGACCATATCTTTAAAATGCCTGGAATGTCTACAAAAGTCATTGTTATACTTTCAAAACTAAATAACATAGTCACGCGTTTTGAACTCGCCTCCAACCCGCCCCCAAATCGCCTTTTTTGTGTTACGCTACCAATTGTAAAATCTAAAAAATCTTGCCCATATCAGGATCAAAGTGTCATAACGTTAAAAATATCAAGTATACATTTTATGAGAGGAAATTTCATGAGAATGCCAAAAATGTCATTCACAATGCGATAGGGTGAAGTAGTCACATGTTCTGTGGGAAATTTTGAATTATTTGTGAGGGGCCCCAAATTTTTCATTTAGAGCCCCCATTTAAGTCCCCTTTTCCTCTGCCCCTTAATATTTCATCATGTTTGAATTGCTCATGAAATTCCCTTCTATAAAATATACATATACAAGGAGTGCCTTCATTTAATGAAAAAATAGTCTTATCCTTCAGGGGGCATGGTTATTTTTGTCATCTCACCACCAAGGGAGGGGCGAATCCACCCCTCCCCATTTGACCAAATTTTCTGAAACTTGGCAGGTATTTGAGGTCTATTAGAATTAATAAGCCTGCAAAGTTTCATACTTCTACCTCAAATGCTTTTTGAGCAATCGGCATATGTAATTGGCATTTTACTTTTTTGCATTTGGACTACATTTTTAATACACAAGTCTATGGGGAAACCAAAA
>CALNVZ010003426.1:36684160-36705004 GCA_940671915.1 Paracentrotus lividus
ATTTTGTTAACTGGTCGTTTGAAGATACAGTACAGAGCACGCAAAGTCTTTCGGGATTTTATTTCAGATTATTAGCTATGGAGGTATGGGTATATAACACCGTCTACTCTAGACCAACACTCAGGGTGGTATCTCACTTCGCAGAGACGTCTTCGCAACAGAATAGAAAATTTCGTCTCCGCGACGGATAAAAAGTATTAGAGACGTCTCCGCGACGGATTTGGGACTACTTCAGACTTTTTTTTTTCATAAATTGTCGCGGAGACGTCTCTAATTCTTTTTATCCGTCGCGGAGACGAAATGTTCTATTCTGTCGCGGAGACATCTCCATGAAGCCAGATAACACCCAAAGTGACAAGACTATATATGGCAAAATCACTAAAAGTGGCTTTGTATGACTCTCTTACACTAATAACCAAGAATTTTAGAGGTTGTGAACAAACTTCTTGAGTAGCTCTATTAATCTTTAACAAATCATTCATGTTTTGGGACAAGATTAGGCTATTAGCGAATAGACAGATGGTTGAGATGCCATAACGCCTCATTTGAAAAATAATTTTTAAATTTTGAATAATAAAATCGCTAATAAACTTTGCGTTGAATAAAAAACAAGAACAAATAAAAATCGAACCTGTTGACGTTTCTGGTGTAGCCGCAGGCACCGTGGTATTGTCAGCTGGTTGAGTTACGATGGGTCCTAGTCATATGAATATAAACCAAAACAGAAAATGCTATAAAAGTTTTTCATTCTATTTGAAAGTAATGGAAGCAAGACACACGATCCTTTCAATTGTTTTCTGTGATATTATGATTGGTGATTGTGGAGGAGGATATGGGCAAACGCAATATTCATTACATTATGTTGCATTTAACACAAGTTATTTTTCCAATTGTTAACTTTAATTACAAAAAGAGATGTTTCATTTCTATATAAGTAACCAATATGATTGAACCAAGACTCTTAACATAATATAAATGAAATGACCAGTAATCAACAAGCGCTCGATGATATTAAAGCAGCTGTTGCAATATCACTTGATATGCCAAATGAGAGGCAAAGGTTGAGGATAACAGAGTCGTTAAACCTGGCTTTAGAGAAATCATTTTAATAATGATTACTTTTTCTTCCTTTTTTATTTATTTATTTATTTATTTGTATTTCAGAAGACCAGAAATAAAGCTAAATAATGAGACTTCACTTCAATATGTTGAATGGCATTCACCTCTAAAAAGTTGGTACACGAGACAAATAATCATATCAAACCTTATTATATGGGCCGATTCATTTCACATAAACATAAATGGGTGCATTTATAATATTGAACATTTACACCGCGTCATGTCTGTTCAGAATTGACACTCCTGGCGCATAATTTTCATTTCTTAGTAACCTCCATTATTTATTATGAAAAATATAAGTTGTTAAACCTTAGGTTAAAAAATATACAAAGTTTGCTTTTTTCAAACTAAATCAAGTAGTGACAATACACTTCAATGTCATGGAGTGGAATCAACTTTCACGTCATGTTTAAGTGCGGGGGGGGGGCGAGGTTATAGCAAATTGTTACAACTTCTATTGGGCTCATTTTCTGAAGAAATTGAAAAAAATAACCCTCCAAAACCATATATTAGTTAGAAAGGCTCTAGTATATCATATACGAAAAAAAAAAACATTACCAAACAATGCCCTAATTAGCATTAATGTACTGCAAATTAGCCCTTTTGCCCAAAACAAAAATATCTCAAGAATGAATGTATGTTGCTGTTCAAACTTTGTATGCTAATTGGTGCAAATGTGTCTCCGGATATATGAATGGATTAAAAATTCTAAATTAAATTCTTAGTTTTTTCTGCCGTAATAATGTCACATGAATTATATAATTTAGATAAAAAACAATAAAATAAAAAAAAAGAAGAAATGCATTCTTTTTTTATTATTTTATTTCAGCACCATCCATCCCCCGACATATGTTTACGAGAACATCTCGTTGCAAAAAAAATGGAGTTCATTTGTGTGTAATGTATTCAGTAGTGTGGGAAAAAAGGCGGCTAATTAGCCATTTTTGGTGCCCATTCCTTGATATACAACCTTCTTCTACTGATATATGGTTTTGAGCGATTATTTCTTGTTCTCTAAACATATGTCGGGGGAAATGTATGGTCTGGGATAAAAAAAAAAAAAATAAAAAAAAAAAACCTTTCGTATTAAAATAGCATAACATTTTCAACGCTTGTTTTTGATCCAATAACCTTGGCAGGCGCTGCATCCCGGATACATTTCTATGGGGAATTGAGATAATCTGTAGAGTCAAGCCATGGTAAGCAAACGCACAAAGACAAAATAACAATTCTTCAAAAAGTATTAATAGAGACATATTAAGGTTGTATAAGTGACCGTTTACTCTTGATGTGTGCCTCACTCATGGCATTACTTGATAAATCAAGCCCCATTCTTAAACAAGAATCTCTTGCTATTGCAGTTAAAGTTACTTAGTAACATTTAGGTAAAATGCTATACCAATTTTTTTTCTCTTTCTCTGTATCTGAAAAAAAAAAAAAAATATATGTTACGAAACCTGTTCACTACGGCCATCGTTGTCGATTCAGTAGTTTACGTTGGAAATTGAAACTGTATTAAAAGCTAATAATAATTAATAATAATAATATACACAATCATTATTTATTTTATAACAACTTTGTTTTATCTTGATGAGGGAATAGATATAATATTATATTGTTAGGAAAGATCTGTTTTAATTTCGAGTTCGAATTTGATAGCCTGCAGTTTGTTATTTCAAAATCTATTGGTGTTAACGAAAATGGCCTTCATTCCAATAGTCAAAATTTTTTTTTATATATGTGGCAAACAGCACAAAAAAGATAAAAATTAAAAATAAAAAATCCAAATGTATTGTTTTATAGTATTAGCACAGAGTAAAGTCATTCGTTTATGCTCGTAAGATCACAGTCGAGAGGGTCCCGTACGTTTTGGCCCAATCCACGGGCTTTTCGTGTGGGTATTTAGAGACTCCACGGGTCTTGTCTTCATGCAATGACTGAGTTATTGTGCAGGTCTTAGGTGAGTAGCCTGCTATTGCTGGTACAGTATTCGCGATGACCGGTCTGGCCCGGTCCGGTCTTAAAAGTATAAATAGTGAAATTGAAATGAAATCGCGTCCGTGAAGAAGACCGTAAGTAGTGCCATTCGCGTGTCGAACCAGATGTTTTTCGGTGTCCGCGTCTGATGAAACAGGGTGGTTATTATTAGAGGCTGACCAGCATGTTCCTATTTGCAGACAGTTGCAGAAAGATCGCCTTAGGGGCCTTAGGAACCCTTGGGGTGCCTTTATGGTCGCAGGAAGCCAAAAGTAAACCCAACATCGCAGACACTCTATCCTTTTTTACGATCACATACCATTCTGGGGCCCGTTACGGACGCAGTCTTACAGGAGGTGGACGTACATAATTTGCCGATTTCGGAAGGTGCCTGTCGGCGTCTCCTTATGATTCTCGGGCGCGAGGACTTGGTTTCATACCCGTAGAAAGTAAGGCCGGAGAAGGATACTATATGGCAGTGTTCTCAGCAATTCTCCGCGCCGCGTTTTCATGAAATCGGCTAGCCAGTAGAAACCCGGTAAAAAGCCGCGGTGGACGTAATGAGGTGGCCCCGCCACAGGCACGCTGCAGGTGACAGAAGAGGGTTCCGCACCAAGTTTTCCCTTTTCAATCTCATTGTTAAAAAAATGACTACGCGTCTTGGCGATGTTTAAGGTTTTCCCCTGCGGCCTACCTGCGGCCACATACCTGGCAGGCTCCCTGCTTTGTAAAGTTTTTGTCTTTCAGCTCTTTTGAGCCTATAACTGATTTACATTATTTTACGTTTTCAAAACCCACAACATACGACATGAATACTGTAAAATATAAATTTAAATAAGGCGGTTTTGATCAAAAGACAAACATTCTATATGAAGTCTGAAAACCATCGACAGTTAGGGAAGGTGGCGGCATCAACGGACCCTAGGGGCAAAACGAACTTTCTCATAGCTTGACATCAAAAGTATTTCTTTCTATAAAATGTATTGCAGTAAATGAGCATTGCTGCACCAATTTACCACTGAAGTTTCATCGAAAAAATCAATACCTACAGAGGGGGTGCCATTCAAAAATTGTACCCCTCTGATGTAGGGTGTTTCTGCTGGGGCAAAATGAACCCAATGGGTGTGGGGCAAAAAGGACCATAATTTGGCTGACCCTTGGGGAAATTGGTGTGCTCGCATCCCTTCTGAGACTTCCACAAAGTACATTTATTTTGCCAACTTGAGCAAATTTTGACAAATCAGTCCCCAGGAGTTGATTATTTCTTACGGGGAAAACGGTACCCCATAATAGGGTTACCATTTTGCCCCAACAAAATATGCACGGAGTCAATTTTGCCCCACTAGTGGCGCAAAACGGACCTTTTCCGAAATTTTTTTCAGCTTCATTTTGCCGGAAGTATGAAAGAGATGAGAATTATTGATCGATTGTTTATCAAACTTCAATAAGAACTCGTCAAGGAAATATCCATTTTTATAGTCTTGCTCCTATCTGTGACGTCACAGAAGCCACTTGAAGTTACGTGGTCCGTTATGCCCCACCTTCCCCTATCACTCAAAGCATATATATATATTAAAGACATTTATGTGGGACTTTTTAACATTTTGAAAATCTGAGCCAATATAGAGCACTGTCTCAAATAACTATACACTTTGAAAAATGCTCCCAATAAATAATGTATTAATGTATTCAGAATGCTCATGATCTTCAGCTATCATTTGACAAATACTAAAAATATGTATACAATAGGATTTGGAAAAACTTGTGCGAAAGACCACATGAAACCCAGTGGGAATCGGTCAGGCGCCGTGCGGAACACGACCGGGTACCTCCTGACGTCCTTGCGGTGCATGTTGCACCCGCCCGACACCCTCCCGGCTTGTTACAAGAATTGACAGAAAAAACGTGCGGAGCCTACTCGGCCACCGATAGGAGGCTGATCAGTCCCCTTTAGTGACTCCACGGGCTTTCCAAGGGCTGTAGGCCGTCTACCGATTTGATAAAAACGCCGGGAGAATCGAGAACATGAAAGCAATAATCTAGGGGCCCGCGCGATCTGTAAAAATACACCGGTACCCGTAGGATCGTAAGGGACCCGGCCAGTAACCTTACGAAAGTGACCGAATGGTCAAAAATGTCAATTTTACACGCCGTACGGGTCCCGAAACGGTACTGTGATCGCGGCATTACTGTCTATGTTTTCCCATTAGTAATATTTCTTTTAATTAATTTTGTTACATTATTGCTGTGTGCAGAAAATAGTTGTATGTTGAAATATAAATTGCCTTTTAACATCACGGTGCAATCATTTAACAAATGTTGATTGTTGAATAGGTATGTTTAAATGCATGAAATTTGAGGTGTACAGTCTGTGTCGAATAAAAAAAGAAGTAAAAGTGAGTACGACTTTCTGATAGTACAACGATAAATAAAGCAGGAAAAACAAATTTTATCATGCATTTTTTCTTTTTTTTTTTTTTTTTTTTTTGGTGTTGTACATCTTGCGGCATGAGTAGTTTTCTACAATCAATAAATATCTATTTTCGGTATGTTGTGTCTATGGCTTTGTGTAGGTTTCGCAAATAATTTGCTATGAACTCGGCGGGATGAACAAAGGATTGATTTGTGTGTAATTCTGATTCTGAGGAAATTGAAAATAACTTTTGTTTTTACTACAGCAAATTCTCTAAATTAAAGTCTTCAAACATGAAATAAAAATTAGTTTTAATTTGGTATCACAAACACACACTGTTCGAAGATTATATCATACCTAAATTATTGTTTACCCACTTGTAACATTTCTCTTATAAGTGTGCGGATAAAAAGATATATATCAAAATTTCATACCATTTGAGTTGTAGGAGAGGACGTTGTACAGCACCGTACCATTCTCAGCTGTAATGTTCCCTACGTTTGCCAAAGTGACGTTGTTGGCACTATCCATGACCGCTGCCGCCTCAGATGTGCTGTTGACAGGTATGGTTAATTCAACATCTGCGTTTACGCTGCCTGATGTGAACCGTAGCACAACGCATATGATGTTTTGACGGAGTACTCTTCTGTAGAAACGTATCAACTGTAAATTGGGATAAGTTCAGTAGAGTCTTGAATGGGATTACGCAAAAATAATATACATTTTAAATATATCAAAATTATAGGAGATGGATGAATACGTATAAGAATGAATTTATATTTATACATGCATATATATATATATATATATATATATATATATATATATATATATATATATAAAAGGGCCGAAAATTTGGAAACCGACAAAAACGGACATTGCGGGGATGGGAAATTCATTTTGTGTTATAGTTGCTTTTACATTCACAACGGGAATGCTTTAGGAAAGGACACACGCATTTATGAAAATAATGCCCGAATAAAATTTCAATTGAGGAAAATTTTCACTTGGTGCAACCAATTTAGTTGACAGTATGTTGTGAGAAAGAGGTGGATAATGAAATATAACTTACAAAATTGCAAATTGCGTTTGCCAGATTGATGAAGGTGTCAGTCGTTCTAGTTTGAAGATCGGAGGTGAACATAGTATCAACACCGATGGCAACGACAATTAGGACATCTGAAAAAGATGAAGAGAAACGAATATTCTATAATAATATCATTTTAGATCGGTCAATTAGATATTTTATAAATACATGTTATAGTAAAACGTATTTCCTTGTCGTGATAAGTAGGCAAGTGATGAGCCGATTATGAATGATTGAAATCCCCCGAATAAATCACTGACCAGTATTCTTATAACAGTAATATCTAAATTTCATTAAATACTGTATGAGGGGTAACCATAAATCTAAACGTTATTTGCTTTACATAAAATCTTACTTATTTCGGGAGCCATAGTAGATTGAGTCATTGCTATATCGGTTGTAGTTGACGGTTGGTCTGTGACCGCTGCATTTGTTGGGTTTGTCTGTGAATCAGTGACAGGTGTATCGGTTGCATTAGTCGGTGGCTCTGTGACTGGTGTATCGGTTGCATTAGTCGGTGGCTCTGTGACTGGTGTATCGGTTGCACTTGTCGGTGGCTCTGTGACTGGTGGTAGGTGTGCATTAGTCGGTGGCTCTGTGACTGGTGTATCGGTTGCATTAGTCGGTGGCTCTGTGACGGGTGCATCGGTTGCATTAGTCGGTGGATCTGTGACTGGTGTGTCGTTTCATTACTCGGTGGCTCTGTGATGGTGTATCGGTTGCATTAGTCGCTGCTCAGTGACTGGTGTATTGGTTGCATTAGTCGGCGGCTCTGTGACTGGTGTATCGGTTGCATTAGTCGGTGGGTCAGAGACGGACATATCGGTCGACGAAGCCGATGTTGCAGTCTCCATGGTCGTAACACTTGGCACAACTTTGGAGGCAACCATAGAATACTGTATGATAATTTTAATATGTTAAGTTTTAAGTGTTTCAACACAAATTGTTCAGCATTACCCGTTTTCGATATTAATGAAACTTTCTTTCAAAGTTCATTTCAAAGCATAGAGCTTTTTGTATGAAACCGACATTCTTTATTAGAAGCAAAATTGAATTGTGATCATGTGATGCCCTCGTCATGTCTAATTTAGCTAATATGTAACTATTTTTTTTACTTGTATAAATATGCATTTATTACAGAAAATTTATCAGTCACAGTTAAAGTGATTTTTGCTTTAGAAATCACACTGTGGTTTCCTTTCATTACTTATTTCAAATGATATAATCTAAAAGGAGGCAGTAACCTTCACCGACTCAAAACCGATCACGAGCTTGCCATTCATGGTAATGTCATTTTTTGGTCGGTCTGGTTTCGGTTTGGAGTCGGTCTCACCGGAGTGACTACGGTATAATCTAAATCGCCACCCATTCAACATCTATGGCATATAAAATGTTCCATCATTTTATAGATTGCTCTCTTACCATTACATGTGGAATTATCGTTAGCCAGTTCATATCCGTCGACACACGAGCAAATGTAGGATCCAATGGAGTTGTTGCACATTCCGTTCATAGAATCACACTCTGATACGTTTCGAGAGCATTCATCAATATCTAAACAAATTGAACAGATTTTAAAGTATATTGTAGAGTGCCATGTGATGATTTTCTTGAACACCTTTCAAATTATATATTAAATCATATTAAAACACATGTTATTAGGCCTATTTCATAAGTAATCGGTCTTATTTGAAAACTTATTCAAAACTGGAAAACGTGTATAAGCTTATGATTTTTCTTAAAGCATTATAGAAAAAAAACGGAATACATTTTGAAGCAATTAATGTTCCTTGAAAATTACATAAAGGTATCGAGTATAGCTTAAGAAGTCACAAGGTAAGTTTTTCACGTTTTTTTTTTTTTTTTTTAATATAAGTACAATTTTTTTTCAAACATTATACAATCTGAGTCAATGTTTTGAGACACAATACAATGATCTAACAGCGTTTAGACTGTTCGTCTGATATTTTTTGAGTAAATATAAAGGTAAAGAACATAAATACCAAAACGGATACAATTTTTTCTGTCATGACTGTCATGTTGACCCCTCCATTTACGTACTTTTTGGAATTAGTTTGCCATGTGTCTTCAAGAAGAAAGGGAAAAGAAAAAGAAACACTCAAAACTAATGTTTGAACCAACCTGTACAATTGAATCCTCCATCGTCCAACTCGTATCCATCTGAACATGCGCAGGAGTATCCTCCTGCTTCGTTATTACAAATGTCCTCACAGTCATGATCACGCAGACACTCATCAATATCTGTTCATCATAAGTAATATAATGGCAAATTTCAAGAGGTATAACTTTTAGAACATTGGTTAACAGTTACCTAGTTTAAATAGCCTAATTGTTATCACGAAGGTTTATATTTAAAAGTTTTTTAATATGTTTTTTTTTTATTTTTATCATATTCTTGATATAATATTCACATGATGTAGGTCTCTTAGTCACTTGTATCTTAATACCTGTGCATGAGTCTGTCCCATCTCCTTCGTAGCCCATGTTACACGTGCAGTAAAAACTTCCATCAGTATTGGTACAATTTCCATTGTCGCACGCAGCTTCGAACTCCATACATTCGTCTACGTCTAAATAGGAATTTCATATAAAGAGGTATTACTAATAGATGCATCGATGCATCGATATATGTTTTACAGGGGGCATGGGGTGATGCAAGACATTTATGTCCAAATGGACCGTTAAACAAATGTGGAGAGAAGGAGATCATGAATCATCTTCAAGAATGCCACTTTCTCCCAAACCCGTATTTCCAAGCTGATCTTACCTCCCAAACTTAATGGCAAAAATGGGGTCGTCTGCTTGCAATACTTTTTTTCTTGGGGGGGGGGGGGAGAAGGAGAGGGGGAGTGGCTGAACATGCAAACAAGAATAATTTGAATTAAAATATTCAATCAGGCAATCATTCAAGTATGCGAATGTAGGTGGGCTGCACCCCATCCCCGTTCCCTTTTCCCCACACAGTATCAGGGGCCCTGTGTCTTGAAGTTACAAGTATCAGTGTGTTCACGTCAATACCGGAAAATTGGGTAACGGATTTCCCCTCAAACCTTCAAAATCATCTTATGGAAATCTCGATCAATTCCATACCTTGTTCAGCAATGCGATTATTTGAACCAAATGTTCGCGAAGACGGAAGAGCGTCGGTGAAGACTTCTTTTACGAAGGACGAGTTGACACCCCCTTGGAACGTGTCGACCCTGAACTCAACAACGGCGAACATGCCAGTGACGGTATAGTTGGTCACAAAGACGTCGACTAGGTCAGATAATACAGTACCATTCAGGAATGCAAGCACCTGCATATTACAGAACACACACACACAAAAGAAAATAAAGAAAGAAAATCCACCACGATCCAACTACGAATTAAAACATGTGATTTTTAAAGATTTCTGATTATTGGTTAGAGCTTGACAAGTCAAATCCATTAAGATAGATTAGTGAACTAATTTTATATTCATGAATGATTAAAACATTTCTATTCGATTACCTATTGATAATTCCCTCCACGAAGACAAGAGGAGCAGAACATATTATCAAATCCCTTGGTATACTTACACCTTTGCGTATTGGCTCCAGAATAATAAAATAACAGTTAATGTATTAATTGTGGCCAATTAGCTTTTATTTTACCTCAAAAAGAGGAGGATGTCGGAAATTCGAGGTAAAATATATTACATATATATATATTAGGTGAAAAAAACGAGAAATTTAATTTAAAAAAAAACCCAAGAATTCATGCGTAGCTGAGCTTAAAAATTGTAACAATTAATTACCGCAGATCAAAGGAACGGCAATCGCACTGGAAACTTGCACCAAACTTAAATTTGTATTCACTATCATTTAAAAACTCGATTGAAGAAACCTACAAAAACATTATAGAAATGCTAATGAACAAGGTTCTTACATTCTTCGAAATTCCACCAACTCATTTTAGGCAATAAAATTTTTTTTCTTCTTTTGTTGGTAAAAATTCATTTAAAAAAATCCGTACTCAAAATTTGCGTGTATCTTTCGAGGTTTTTTTTTTAACATGTCGAACGAAAGAAGAAAAGATGCACTTCTCATATAATTCCTTGCTTTCAGGGATTAATATGAGAAAATATTCGGGTTCTCCTTTTCTCTTGGGCGCAATGAGTATAAATATATCATTATATATATATAAATATATATATATATATATATATATATATATATATATATATATATATATATATATATATATATATATATATCATTGCAACGTATTTGTGAGATTATTGCTATTAAAGGAAAGATAACATTATGAAAGGAAAACAAGGGACCCGTTTACTTACCTCTTCGGCAAGTTGATTCCTATTTTCTTCTGACTCTATAGTCTCTGGGTAGTCAATCACAGTTAGCCCTCTTATGAAATCGAACCGCTCATCAAAAAATACCGTTGTAGCAGCTGTATTGGTCGAATTGAATATTTATACAATAAAACCTTTTACTTTGAATAGGTCCGTCAAATATGATACATTGTTTTGATAATACATGGAGATTTCAAATTGGAATATGTGGAGATTAATCAACAAATTAAGAGGTTAAGGGTAAATGTCGATGAAAACTCGTAATCCATGGCATTATTTGTTCATAATGTATTGAAAATAATTCATAATCTCAAAATATTTTAATCATAAGTTATCATCGTTAATCATATCATCTTTCATATGCACACTTATTTCAAAAGAACTCTCGTGTAGTAAACACGCTATTAAAATGAAAATAAGATGTTTAAAAAATTCACCCTTTACGTAAAGTGCCCAGCTATACCTCTCATGGTTTAATGATGAGACTTCTATAACATTACAAGTCTTATATTCAAGTATATTCAAGTATGAGTATTTTGAGGGATTAGGTCTAAAAATGACTGCAAACTCTTCATTGGATGTTTCATATTATCAGCTTATAATTTGTATCAAAACGCACCTCTACAGAGTCCAGCCATCTCGGCAAAGTTCAGTTTGCAAACGCAGGTAAAGTTCCCTTCTGTATTCATGCAAGTGCGATTCATTGCTTCGTCACAATCATCCATCATTGTTGAACATTCATCGATATCTAGAGATAAAGTTAGGTTGGGAACAGATCATATGTGGTAATACTTATAGATTTTTATTATTTCCGTTAAAAGCAGGTAACAAACCCAATGTGGTGCATAGATTTGATGTCTGACATACAAACCAATTACACAAATATCGTTTACAGCGATGAAAACATTAATAAAAACAACAACATAATATTACACATAAATTAAATGAAAAGCAATTACAAAATATGTTTGTTTTTAATGACTGAGAAACAGGTAGCCTGTATAACAAATTAACGGAATTAACAGTCAGGATGTTTGACGTTGTAACATTCAATTCGGAAAGCATGCGTTACTATTTAGTCATTTCGTTTCTATTTAGGCTCGTGTTGCGCATTCAATTAGAACTTGGTTTCCCTCATTTTCATTTAACACCAACAAAATAATTTTGAAAAAATAAATAAATTTAAAAAAAAGGCGCATTACAAAAATAAAATCTAGAATATCAGATTTCTTTTAACATTCACCAGCCCCCCCCCCCAAAAAAAAAAAAAATAAAAAAAAAATTGAATAATCGTTTTGCTGTTTAGGAATCTTAGATACAAATGTGTTATAACTGCCCCTCCCACCCGTTTCATAAGATTATGGAATATGCCTTACCTTCACATGTCTTAGTTTCATTATTGGTATTGTAACCCTCTATGCAATCACAGAAGTAATCTCCATCTGTATTGATGCAGGTTGATGTGGTTGGGCAGGCGTCGACTTCATTGGAACATTCGTCAAAGTCTACACGGACGTAGGAATAACGAAAATATGTCATAGGAACAATGAATCACATCCCATGCATTTTCATGATTGAACTTTTAAAAAAGCAAAAAAAAAATGAAGAAAACTTTAGCATGCTCAGCCAAAGAGAACTGACTTCGAAGCAACACATTACCTTGATTGAACTGATAAAAAGATTTTTTTTTGTTTCAAAATTGAGATAAACAGACTCTATTGGAGCGAAGACAGGGTTCCATAATGTGTCCACAGTCGACTCTGTGAAGAGCCGAATATAAGTATGAAGGTGACTCAGAGATGGAAGCGTTTACCGAGGCGTAAAAACTGTATGCCTACTACACCTACAAGCATTTCTAGTACGAAGTATTCAATAATACGAAAATAGGAGTCTGCGACTATACCTCACCTAAACATGTTGCATTTTCAAATTCATATCCAGGTTCACATGTACAGTTTAGGGACCCAGTATTGTTTACTGCCATAGGTGTGCATCCTGCGTTATCTGCATTTAAACAAAAACATAGAAAACATTAGGAAAAAAAACAAAACATTTTATTGTCTAGAAAGATTTTTCACAACACTTTTCCCCGTTGTTAATACTATGTTTTTAATCACTTGAAGTTGAAAAAAAAAAATTGTGTCCGTGTAGGTAAAGCCTGGCTAGTGAGTGAAAAGTGGAAGGAGTAAATAGGCAAAAATGTCACGTTTTGAATTTCATGACACTAATGCCGTCATTTTAATTCAATAATACAAGGACAAATTTCAGATTTGAACATCATGCATTTGTATTTCAGAATTAATGCATACTGCTCAGCTTTTGGTTGGTGTTTTTACTTTTCTGCCCTACTTTGGCAAAAGGAAGCAAGTGACAAATGTCAAAGAGCAAAAGTTGTCCGTCATTTACACTGATGTCAATGTAATTGCCTAATGTCTTACCTTTATTCAAAGATGGGTAAACTTTGACACATGAAATTTGGACAGCAAAAAGATGGCACCACATGAAATATGTAAACATTTAAAACTCAAATTTGATAAGTATGTCACTTGCTTCCTTTTGCCAAAGTAGGGCAGTTTTGTAGAACTTTAATATGTTTCTTAATGTATAAAGCTGCAATATTGTGTTACAATGAATGCTCAATCAGCATAATATAGATGAAAATAAAAACAAAATGTTAGACACAGGGGGGAATTTAAACCCACAATTTATATTTCTATCCGGGAAGCGACTTAACCAGTTTGCCATCTCTGGCACGTGGAGAAGAGAGGAAAAATTAGAAGCAAAAATTATAAGGGCTATTCGTTATGATGCATTAATATCAATTAATATTCAAGGTCCGACATAATTTTTTTCTTAACATTTATTATATTTATTTATAAAAAAAAAAAAAATCCTATGCCATGTCAAAATTATAAACGGGTGTCCTTTTTTTAATGATTGTTTATGTTTGCTATCATGAATTCGAAAGTGTATTATTACAGGTTCGTGTCTTTCATTTGTTTTCTTAGTTAGACATGCAGGCATGTCCCTACCATGAAATTAAATTAAATGAATTAAATCATACCTATACACGAACGTTGATCCAGGGAGAGTGTAAATCCGTCGTTGCAAAAACACTCGTATCCATTGAGGATGTTATGACAGTTCTGATCACATTCATTAGTATCGTTGCTTTCGCATTCATTCAGATCTTTAAAGAAATCAGAAATATTTTGATGAGATTGTTTTAATTCCGTTCAGGATCTTTAAAAAGACCTCTTCCGGTTAATGTTGATATTATGATCGCAAACATTGGCCCGTATAAAAAGGTGAAGCCATGGCTTAAATCTTTGTTTTAACAATGGGTAGCAAATTATGACACAATCTCGAATAGTATGTTTTTTTAGGGAGCATGGAATTCCTAATATTTAGAGAATCTTTTAATGGAGAAACCGAATAAGCCCGATGCGAAAACTCACAGAGAGCTGTTTCCAAGATACCGACTCCATACTTTTGAAATAATGCGCGGGGTGAAGTATATGTTACTGGTGTGTTACACAATTGCACCCGCAAACACACACACTCACGCACACAAACTCGCACGATAACGCGCACATACCCACACACACCACGCGCGCTTATGTAGGCCTATGTACATGTATATCAGGGAGAAGGCTGCTGCATGTGAGGTTAAGAATGTGTATTAAATTCTGTCTCTTCTCATTTTATAAGCAAAAGATGACCGAGGAATAAAGGAATAATTACCGTAGCAAGTTTGACCGTCGCCAACTAAGTTAGGTGGACAGGGATCACAGTCATACGGGGTGTCCGCAGATGGCAAGTTGTCAGTACAGAGCACACCAGTGAAACAGGGAGACACGGCGCATGAGTCAAAATCTGTGTCACAATGGTCCCCTGCCCAACCATCCGTACAATTGCACGTGACAACCTGTGACATGAAGGAACAGATAGAGGGAATCAATAGAGACAAAATTCAAAACATTTCACGATAAAAAAAATAAAAAAAAGGAGGCTGATCGCTCATTGTATATTTCCATTTCTAGATGAACATTTGTTTGTCGTGTAAAAATTAAAAAAAAAAAACATTTGGTAATAGGACGTATTAATAAGAATAGTCCATCCTGAAAATAAGTTTATTTACTAAAGGAAAATAAATAGAGATACAAATTTTAAACAATTAAACAATTCTACATAAATTATACCTAAATAAAAGTAAATTGTCTGTAATATTACAGTAATGATGAATGAGAATTGTGCATGCTTTCGATATTACATTTTTTTCTTTGTAAATGGAAGGAATACATTTTTGATATAATGTGATTAGATCTACAATAACATATTTTATTAATTTCATACATTAAATTTGGGTAGGCCTACAGGCATGAACAATATTAGTCTCTCTATGCGTGGAAATATGTAATAATATTGATAGAACCATTTGGAAAATAAATGCTAGTTACTTATGACGCCTGTTATACCTGTTGCAAATTTTGTGATACACACTGCATAGTGTTAAGCTATTTTTAAATAAGCATATTCATGGCATTCTTAATGTGTTATTTTCATCTAACTTGATTCTATTTGTTTCTCTGTTTTGTTCTGCTTTAGATAAAAACAGCTTATATTATTTTACTACTGAATCCATTATTACCTAGATTGACCCAGAATTTACATCTACCCACCGCATATCCATTAGCATTGAGGTTCTCGCCGATTGCTAGCGTCTCGAAGTCGCACTCTCCTCCGTTATCACACTGGCAGATCTTCACCTTAAAGGCCACCGATGTCTGTGCTCCACGGCTGTCACTGATCACCACCTCGATCATAGATACGTTCAGACTGGATGGGGTCCACTCGAGTAGGCCAGCTGAATCTGGTGATGATTTTTAGTTATACCCCAGTTAAAAACCGAAAAAGCCAATGCACACTTGTTTTTAACATAAATTACGTTACCCCCAAAATGGTACGGAGAACTGGTGTAACTATAATATAACCAACATTTCCTCTTATTTCTATTTTTTGATGCAAAATTGTATTACTATGTGAGTGTGTGTGTGTGTGTGTGTGTGTGTGTGCGTGAGTGTGAGTATGGGTTAGAATATGTTTTTGAGGAATAGAGTTTACTTCCGAAAAGATTTACATCGGTGGAATATTATTTGCTATCTATGGGGAATATTTGTTAGAGCTATTTCGCTAAATTCTCGGAATATCTTTCAAAGTAAGACAAACATAACTAAAGTATAAAGACCTCTACAAATGTATTATGATACAAAATGTATCCTAAAAATCGACTATATGGCTTCCATTATTCCCCTCTTTTGAGGTACTTCATTGCATGATCAAGTTCATCGTGTTACATGTAGTATGTTTCAAATAATATTTACTTCAATGAAATTAAGACAAAAAAGTTAAGTTAGACAAAAACTATTTACCAGCTGTAGATATATTGGTACCCTCAGGAGCATTGTCGCCTAGTGTAAAATTAACGATATCACCCGCATTTGGATCCTCGACGTTGATTTGAATCATCAAGGTCTGATTGACTGTGACACAGAGGACATTGTCACCTTCCTGAAGTGCGTTAGTAGACGTTGTTTCCGTAATCGACGTTACGTTCGGTGGGAAATTTTCTAAAAAATCGATGAAAATGGTAGGAATACATATTTGTTTTTATTTTTATTTTTTTTTTTATGGATGCACTCCGAAGGTCTAGTCCAACCGTAGCTCTAAGAAGTATGCTTTGTTTAATGGACAAGGCAAAAATTAATTTAATTTCATGGAAAAGTCGGTTTGTAAAACAAAGCATAACTATAACTAATATGATAATCAAATTTCAGTATGGCGTAAAAATTGTCTGGAAAATTCTTCATTGTTTATATGCACTAATGGGTTACAAAATGAATCGTGTTTTTCTTTTTCACCCGAATTACTGACACGGGAGTCATTTTAAAAAAAAAAGGAGAATGTCTACTTTTATTAACTTTGCCGTAAATAAATATCTTAGTAAACTAAATTGTTTTATAAAACAGGAACCGTTAAAAAAAACAATAATACTCTTCGCAATGAGGTTTTTCTTTCCGGACTCCGTACCCCATTTGCAGAAATTGGCGGGAAAGACCATGTAGAAGACAGAGAGCAAGATAAAGAGAGAGAGAATTGGGCATCTCATGACATTAGCCGAATGGATTGGCAAGTCAGCTTTAGAACTCATGAAATATTCATTGAACATAAAAGATTTTCATAAAAGGTTCACTAAATATTGAATTAAGATGAAGGCTGTAGAAGGAATAGATAAAAGTCGAAAATGGACGCTAGTATTAATTGACATAATACCACAATAATAGTATGATAATTATTTTCCCTATCTTATTCTATTATTTTGTTATCTATCCTGGTTTTTTTTCTTCAAAGAAGTAGGTACAAAATGAAAAGTTTAAAAATATAAATTAAAAAAAAGACTTTGGCTGTGTGCTGTAATGTATACCTACCAAGGTTGGCGAGGTCATTGTCAAAGTCATCATCGGTGTTCATGGTCTGTTCACCAAGTTCCGGGTTTACAGCGAGGTAGTCAAACAAGCACATTTCATTGTCGCCGCAGGCCTCTTCTGCAGCAGCGGTTCTATCAGGGTCCTGGGCCTTAAGATCACTCAGGAAAATAGGTGTGAAGTTTGCCGGGTTGTAGAAATCATAATCCCTGATGCCATCGTATTCAAACAGAGATTCCGATGCATTTATTTGCCCTTGAATGGGAAACAAGGTTCATGTCAGAAGGAATCCACATATTTTCCTTGTTTTTGTTTTTGTTTTTGTTTTTTGTATTTTTTTCTTATAGGGATCTCTTACAACAAAGGTTGAAACGATATCATAGCATGATGATTTGGACGTTAATCCATGTCATTACCTAGTCTGCAAGCACAGACTCAATTTGACACTTAACACAAATTTCAGTCTAGAGTGGAGACTAGCCTCCGAACTCACTGTCTGAGCTACAGTACACGAGTGAATCTAGTTCTTTACTTCAGACCCTAGTAAGCGAACAACATGGGTTTGTGCCTGCAAACTAGTCATTACCCCACCCAATCCAAGTCGAAATTTTCATAATCGCTTAGCAGGTTAAAACGTGTTTGAGGAGTTAAAATTTGAAAATAGGTGCAGAACACGACCGTGGTGGGAAAAGAAACGTAAAATCAATGTAATTGCAATTCGTTTTATCATAATTTCCAAAAAGTCAGCATAAAATATTTTTTATGTGATTTCAGCGTTAATCATTTCATGTAACAAAACAAGTTTAAGTTGGCTTGACTTACAACTTTGTCCGAATACAAATAATTCTTTGTCAGTGAGGTTAGTTGTTTCTGAATCTTCGAATGTGGTGCCATTTCTCAGCAAGAAATCATCCGAACTGTCTCCATTCATGTGACCTGTAATAATAAATTAATTATAATACATTTGTCCTCAAATAATGTATCCATTTATAATTAGTTTACTGCTGAGACTGGAACGACTGTACGACATGCAACAAATTCATTAACATCAAGAATTAATTTATAGAGCTTCTGTAGTGATGGATGAAATTAGGGAGCGGGGGGGGGGCAACAAGCACCCCTCTTTTCTAAATCACGGGTTCGTTGCTGTTTCGTCTTGGGGAAGGGGAAGGGATGGTGGAGTCATAAAAAGTTACAAACAAAACTTTTTGACAATCTGATATGATTTCATTTGATTTGATTTGATTTACAATTACAATTCTCTGTCTGTCTCCCTCTCTCTCTCTCTCTCTCTCTCTCTGTCTGTCTGTCTCTGTCTCTCTCTCTCTCTCTGAAGTACCAAAGATGGGTTTGCCTTTGTGAAATAGTCTCTTTAAAATAGAGGAAGGAATTTCATACCAAGAAGTCCTCTTCCAACTCCACTATCAGCATATTCAGGTGATGCTTCAACTGAGAGGTCGAGTATTCCGTTCAGGAAGGTCACTGTAAAGGAAGTGCTTGAGAAATTCCCTACTTGGAAATATGCGTTGACCTTAGTTTCATCCGCATTGGTGCTGTTCTCGTATGTTAGTTCAAAAGTACTATCTGCGGAATTGTAGCCATCTGAAACATAAAAGTGAGAAACAAGGAGATAAGAAAGGAGATAAGAAAGGAAATAATTCCGGTATATCATATTATTTCATCCACGAATTTCTTCTGATACATGTAAGTGCTGAATGAATACTGGTAAATGCTTTTTTTTTTTTTAAATCTTGTGAGTGAAGCTTGCAAATTTAAATTAAGTTATACTAAAAATAATATTAAACACTTTAATAAGTATTATGTTTCGGGCGCGTATCCAGGATTTCGCACCCCCGGGGCCCGATGTGATTTCATTTTGGCGCCCCCAGTGTGGATCCAGAAACGTATACCCATTTTTCCCGTTACCGGGAGAGAAGGTACATTATTTTTTTTTACACGTCACGCTGCCGAGCGATAAGCTGTAGGGTACGTTTCAGATGTATATATATATTTCTTTACTTTTTTTTTTTTTTTTTTTTTTTATCTGTTTTTGAATTTTTGCTCAATTTGTCGCCCCTTAAGTCAATTTGGCGCCCTTTTGGTCTTTTTATCGCCCTTTTTTGGGCGCTTACCACGATTGACGAGTTTAAAGACATATATAATGTTAGATTTCTGAGTCTTTGTGCAGTTCATAATATGTAATCTTGATTAAAGAATAATGAAAAAAAACAATTACGATGATCTGTGTTTGCAAATTTGGGGGTGGCGGGAACGCATTCACAGAATATCTAAACTACTTTTTGCGTTACTTATTTCCCTTTAAAAAAAATCGGAACAGAGTTTTAGGGAAATTTCACTTGGGTGACGTAGCCTCTGTGAAATATGTTGACAAAGAAAAGGAAAAGTATTCGATTTAATCTGATCTACAGCTATTAACGCTGATATTCGACGCAAATCTGATAATTTATTTTTATATAGAAAAAATAATATTAGGCCTAACATTATACAACGGTATGTTACGATGGTATGACCAAATAAACAAATATCATTTTCGTATCATGGGACAAGTTTCCTCATTAAAAAAGTATTGCATATCATTATTTACCTTCCTCTAAAGTAAGCACATCAACCATTTCAGTCCTATTTATCTTGATGTTCATTGCAGTTCTGTTTTCATTTAGCGTGAATTCCACCTATTTATGGATGAAAAGTAAACAAAAATGTTAGAAGCATGCAAATTTGACATTGCTGAATTGTATCATTGTTCTATATCATTATTGTTGATGTCATTACCAATATGTCTTAATACTATTGCTGTCATTAATATCGTTATTGTTATCATGATTCTAACTGTTTTATTAGTACTAACAATTGCATTCATTTGTTATTATTGGTTTTAGTAGTAGTTGGTGTAGTAGTATTAGTAGTAGTAGTAGTAGTAGTAGTAGTAGTAGTAGAAGTAGTAGTAGTAATAGTAGTAGTTGGTGTAGAAGTGGTAGTGGTAGTAGTATTAGTAGTAGTAGTAGTAGTAGTAGTAGTAGTAGTAGTAGTAGTAGTAGTAGTAGTAGTAGTAGTAATACGATCTTAGTTATACGGATTTGAGATAAATCCTGAAAGACTGAAGATAATAATAATGATAATAGTAATAATAATGATAATATTGAACATTACACCGCACCATGTCTGTCTGAATTTACTCTCCTGGTGCATTGAATAGGACTTTGATATCGATTTTTAGTTCGAATTTAGACCCTTAAAGCTGATGTATATTTTTGGTAACAGAAAAAGGAATCAGGATAAAACCGATTAAATTTAGCGACATGTTGTCCACGTTGCACTAATATGTGAGAGATCTTGTGATATTCCTCTTACGATTACCGGTGAATTTCTGTGAAAATGTTTGAAAGAA
>CALNVZ010003426.1:36706458-36745297 GCA_940671915.1 Paracentrotus lividus
GGCAGGCCCTGAGCTTGCCATATGTTGGTTCGCTGGGTTACCTCTTTATCTACCCTAGACCTTCAGAACAATCAACTGCTTATAAAAACGGTTACGTCTAAATAATAATAATGATACAATGATTATCATTATTAATTTTCTTATTTTCATTTTTACTAATTTGATTTTAAATTTAATCTTTTTTATTTTATTATAATCATTATTATTATTATTTAGTGTTATTATTATATATCTATTTATTTATTATTATTATTATTATTAATATATTTATTTATTCATTTATCATTTTTTAAATTAATTTATTTACTTACTTATTTTTTATTTTTTTATTTATTTTTTTTTTGTATTAATTTAATTATTGTTATTTATTTATTTGTATTCTTATTTTATTTTATTCTATTTCATTTTATTCTATTTTTTTTATTCATTTATTTATTTTTTTATTCATCTATTTATTTATTTATTTATTATTTTTTTATTATTTTTTTTAGGGGGGGGTCTATAGGCCCTGTACCAGCATCATGCATCAAAACCTTTTATGACCAAATGCAATCACTATTCCGTGTAGGATACTTACCAAACCTCGGAGGTCTATAAAAGGCACATGTTGAGGGAGGTCGCCGTTCCTCGTACATATCGCAGAAATCCCCACCCGCTAGTTGACAGCAATGGTATCTTGGGAGAATATCCCTTGCTGTAGGCATGGTAGGAAACAATTGCAAACAGAATTTAGTTGATAATATTGGAACATGTTAATTCATCTCCTTTTTCCGGAAGGGGGATTAAAGTAGTTAAATTTTAAAAAAATTAAAAATATCGTATATGAACGATTTCTTACATTAACATGGTGAAACAAATAAAAGACGAATGTTTAAAATATTTGATTTCTGTGCTGTACAATGCAATAAACCATTAAAAAAAAAAGGATGACCCTTAATATTATTGTTTTCATCTTTATTGTAATTGGCATCAGCACGTTATTCTTACAATTATTGAAAGATCTTGGTAAAATACATAACGAATGTAAAGTAATAAAATACATGTACCTACCGAGCCATATTTCATAACTGAAATATGCATATGCCTCGTAATGACTAGACAACCATAAACCTCTGTAACCCCGGATGAGTCCTAATCCGTATGTGCACCGACGAGCGTCTCCAAAAAACGTCCGACGATTTTCAAAGCAGAAGACTGGCAGGAAGAAACCTTTATTTAGGATTTTAAAGAAAAGTCAATAATTTTAAATACAGAAAGGAAAATCAACCCTGAAATGAAATTGGCTTTGATAAAAGAACAATTGGGATATAGTATCAGTGTCCGTAAGACCAATATTTTTGTCAAGTAGCACATCTGCACATAAAGGCCATACCCGGGGGGCAAAACCCATATTTTTAGAGTTAACTGCATCGGCGAGATCTAAAAAGTAGTCCTATGTAATATGATTCTTTGTACCCATACCAACACCGCTAGGGTGGACTACCCGGTGGTTAAGTGACACGAGGGTCTCTACAGGCGGGGGCGCCCAAAATAGCCGCCCTTTTTACAAAAAATAGTATTTTAAAGGAAATGACTAGAAATAATTATCTAAACTCAATGTGTTGGGTCTCATATGAAAGAGTATTAAATTTCCTTTACAACAATGCTAACTTTAGTGAGAATTGAAATTCAATAAATTCAGTTTTGTACTTAAAAACGTCATTTTTTGCATTTTTTACCAAAAATAATTTTTTTTACTTATTTTTTAATTGAATGTATCAAAATTTCTAAAAAGAGCTGAGAGGTGTTACTTTCTGAAAAATTGCCCATTGGTATTTCCTATGATCTGTAAAAAGATTGGGGTAAAATCTTTTTTCCGTTAAAAGCTATTAAACGCTATACCTATGAGCGTAATATACGAAAAATCCAAAATTTCGCCCAATTATAGCGCAAACCCGTATATTCACGTGTTATACCGTACATACTGTATACGTATACTGTATTGTGACTGACTAGGCTTATCTTTCAGATTAATGCTACAGTCACACAGACACTTACGTATAGTTACGTCTAGTTGCGTTCAAAAATTATTTTCTTTTCTTCGGACCCCCAAGGGTGCCTTCCCGTCGTCAGCAGAGGAAATAGTGATAATTTCGTACATCAAATAAAACAAAGAAATACATAATAAATGATAAAATAGAAGATGAAATAAGATTAAAACAACAAAAACTTAACTATACGTAAGTGTCTGTGTGACTGTAGCATTAATTAACTTTTGGGAGCATGATAAAATTTCCAAATGGATTTAATAAAACACTACCAAATTTTCTGGTATGTATATAGAAGTGGAGCACATGTGCGTTAATAATAATAATAATAATAGTGGCTTCTTATATAGCGCTCAGGTCCGTTATGCATGACGCTCATGGCGCTTTAATGGGGGAGGCAGGTTTTATTATTATTAATATTTTTCATATACTTTTATGAAGAATATATTGCTCTAATATCCTTAGTTTTATTATGCATTTTTTTACCTAAACGAATATGTTCATACTAAAATGATTGGATGAGTGTCAATTAAATTATCATAGGAGTATCCGGGGGTGGGGGTCTGACAGTTTCACCCGAACCCAACATTTAGTGGGAAATTAAAACGGGAATTTTGTGCTGTTACACCCCAGGAAAAAAGAAATCAAAATAAAATATGAATAGGTGACCGACAAAATTGATTTAAATATCTTTACCACCCACATGGTTCTTATTTATTTATTCTATTTATTTATTAATTTATTTATTCATTTATTCATTTGTTTATTCATTCATTCATCCATCCATTAATTCCTTCTTTTTTCATTTATCTATTCATTTATTCATTTGTTTATTCATTCATTCATTCATCCATCCATTAATTCCTTCTTTTTTCATTTATCTATTCATTTATTCATTTGTTTATTCATTCATTTATATATATTCATTCATTTATTCACGTCTTATACAGGTTGGCCTCTGAAATAACGAATATTGTTCTTTCAAGGGGCAATTCTATACAGTTGAGAAGAAGTAAATCATTGCACGTAATGTCAGTGATGGTATACATACAAATAAGATCTATATAAAGTTAATACATATACTCTCATTTGGAAATTGATGACTCATTATAAGAAAAAAGGATGATTTCCTTTTCACAACACAACACCCCCTCCCCACCCTGAGAGCAATTTTATATCCTGTGACCTAAAAAATGTGGGCGTACGTTTTTACTCGGCACGTGTGTCCTAACAAATTTTTGGGTTGTCGAGTTTGATAAATCTAAAATTCAGATTTTGGCATCCCCCACTCAAGAAATCTGAATCCGTGCCCAATTTATAAGGGAATTTAAATTTTAACACCATCAGGGAAATCTGAATCACTGTAAACTCCTTATTAATAGGTCATGGGGCAGTTTTGGGATTAAATACCTTTTACAATAAAACACATTTTAAAAAATGTAATAAAATATACGGCCTCCTTTGTCTTTTTATATTGCTTTTTACGACATATTATATTTAAAGCTACATTATCGAAAGTCTCTCATGAAAATATGTTCCCTATATAATAATTTCACTGAGGGAGATAGAGTCATTAAATTTTTTTTGCCTCAAAATTTGAACTTCATATTTATCCGATATATATATTTTTTTCAAATTGAAATGATTATTGTGTAAGCAAAAATGATTACAACTGTTTACAATCTTAAACTGGATACTGACCGCAATTTAGAAGCATGTCGTTCATGTCATTTGACAGGTAGTGTCATTTTTATTAATTTTTTATTTTTATTTAGGCCTATTTTTATTTTTTATTTATATTTTGTATTTATTCATTTCTTTATTTATTATTGTTATTATTATTTTATTATTATTATTATTATTTTTATTATTATTATTTTTTTTTTTGGGGGGGGGGGAGTGCGACTGTTGGACCATGGGAAAACCAGGGGGTGGCAAAATAACTGAATTTTAATTTTAATCAATTTGTAATCATAAACCAGTAAAATTGGGGGAATTATGTCTTTCAGGCATTTTTTTTTTCACTTACATAATTGACCAAAAAAAAAAATGAACTCACCACGGCTCTTGGCATCAGGCCCATTTGGATACGCCACTCCGTGTCAAATACATTTATTATGTGGGCCTTGACAGAGCCCCCGCCCATTCATTATTTCCATAACTTATCAAAATTTTGTCAATGTCCGTGTTTATACAGAGTTGTGATATGCGTGATACATGTATAAGGGAGTGTCAGTCTCCATATTTTATATAAAAAGGGTCCAGGGGCGAAGTTGTGGCGGTCTACCCTATGGATACTACAATTTTTTTATTATATTTTTAAGAGCTGAAGATAATATAACTTACTTAAAGTGGCTAATGAAAAGCATAAATTCCCCCATGCCTGCCTGAAAAGCATCAAGTGGTTATTTAAATGAAAAGCAATGAACTAAAGCGTGTTTCTTTTTATCGCCCCCCTCTCTCTCTCTCTCTCTTTCATTCGATACAACCATGCTGAAGCCACGTAAGGTGTTGCCCCCGCCCCGCCCCTCCCCCCCCCACCCACTCAGGAGGTCAACTTACACGTATGCTTGTTCCCGATTTCTCCGGAAAGGGGTATATTTTGGGGGCTCAGGTCGTTGAAAAATCCCCGATTGGGGATAATTTTCAATTCTTTGAGGAAAAATCCTGTAATATGGGCCTAAATATGGTCCAAAAACTTGTGAAAAGGGAGTATTTTTCCTTGCTCCCCCTCCAAAAGCCTGTAATAGGGGGTAATTTTGATGCAGCTTCCCCTCAATAAAGCCTCTAATAAGGGGTAGCTGAATTTTGACACAGTTTCCCCGACTGATAGGGGTATCTCTAAAAATCTGGAACGGGCATACGTGTATGGTTGACCTCCTGAGTAGGGGGGGGGGTGTTGCCCCTTCTCGCTTGAAGTGTATCCCTTTTAATGATAGGCGAAAATTAAATTTTGAGATCATGCCTTTGACTGTCGTTATTGTACAACATGAAAGAGCAATCTTTATAATCTAAGAACATTAAGTATGCACACCCACATTTTTAAGGCTACGTCGGCTAGAATTTCTGTCAGATTTGTGGAAGGACAAGGTGGTAGGGGGTAGCATAAAATAAAATCGTCCTTCGGCCTTCCAATATTTGTCACCATTATTCAAATAAAAGTATTTTAATTTACTCTTTATGTATGCATACCATACTTAAGTACATTGTTTATACTACAGTGCAATTACTTGCTTTTAACCGTATAGACAGGGGCCCTTGAAGAGTAATATTCCTCATTTAAAGGGCCACCTTGTATAAAGAAGATATGAATGAATAAATAAATTAATAAAAAAAAAGAGCCATGGGGATAACCCACTTCACTTTGGTCGGACATCCACATATTCTTTTCTTTCCCCTTTTTCCCCCGAGGAGGGGGTGGGGGGTTAAGCACCAAATTCCCGATTTTAGGGATTTCCCCTAATTGTTTTGGTTGGGGCGGACCTATGAGCCACCCCCCCCCCCCCCAGGTTCCTCGTTGATAATGGACCCCATTTCATTATTCTTGTGCCGTGACTTTGATTGAAATTGTACGATGTACATGCATTTTACAGATATGCGTGCACAAGGTCAAAATGTATTATCAATGTATTCTTTATGAAAAAAATAAAAACTGCCGCCCCCACACATGGGCTCCATTTCTAAATACAAAACATTAGATGTTGTCGGGTTTTATTTAGTCTCTTTAGAAGCTTTTATTTTGCTCCCAAAAGTTCAGTAAATCTGTAAAGGAATTGTAAGATAAGCCACGGTCAGTCACAATGTTTCGTACCCATACATCATATATACGTTAAGTACTGTATAACACGTATATAATTATGCGGGTTTTCAACATAAATAGACGAAATTTTGATTTGTTTGTATATTACATTCATATATTAAGCGGATTATAACTTTTTTTAGAAATAAGTTTTTGCTCAAATTCTTTTTACAGATGATAGGACATACCAATGGGCAATTTTTTAGGAAGTAACAACTTTCAGCTCTCTTTAGAGATTTTAATACATTAGATTAAGAAATATGTAAAAAATTCATTTTTGGAAAAAAATGCAAAAAATGATGTTTTTAAGTACAAAATTGAACTTATTTAATTTCAATTCTCACTAAAGTTAGCATTGTTGTAAAGGAAATTTAATACTCTTTCATATGAGACCCAACTCATTGAGTTTAGAGAATTATTTCTAGTCATTTTCTTTAAAATACTATTTTTTGTAAAAAGGGCGGCTATTTTGGGCGCCCCCGCCTGTAGAGACCCTCGTGTCACTTTACCACCGGGTAGTCCACCCTAGCGTTGTTGCTATGGGTACATAGAACCATATTATATAGGACTACTTTTTAGATCTCGCCAAGTCGGGTCCACACCTCTTGCCCCCTGGGTACCACCTATGGGCGCTATAAGATGCCTGGGCTTTCGTAAGAAGACGGGAGGACGTAGTGGTAGTGAAGGAAGTTAGCATATGGAAGGTGAATGAGGCTCAAAGCCCCGAACCAGTCTACCCGTACCTCTGCACGGCAAAAATTTAGGGAAACTTTACCTACGTAGCAAAATTGCTGTCGAGTAAGACATGTAAGAAGGGGATATGATGATTAAATGGGGGCCTTGCAACAGGATAAATACTAGTATGTCATAATGAAGTGGGGCAAAGAATTTACTGTAAACTTACCAAAAGGAGTATTTTGTACAGCGAGAGGAGATCCGGAATCAAACTCAAATCTGCATGATCTTCTGTATCTTCTGTCTCCGAATAGCTTGAAAGTAAGAGCAAGGGCAGGGCGGTGTGAAGAAAGGACTGAATCGTAAAAACTCCAAAAATAAACTTTGCTGATCCTCCCGGTACCAGTCTTGGCAAAACTGCGGTGAATTCACGAACGTATTGAGATTGGACTCCAGTCGATACAAATAGATTCCCTGCATTAGATAGAACAAATTAGCATAATGATATTGCTTATTGGTAGACTAACGTTAAAAAGCACAGTATATTAATTCAGGAAAAAGTGAATCGATGGAAAGCAATGAAAATATGTAGGCTGCAGAATTTACTCGATATTATTATGCAGAACAATCATCTAATCATAAAGTACAGGGCGTATAGTTTGTAGTCTCACCGCGTCAGACGTTTTGCTTACGCTTAGCGTAAAAACAAATACAATAGCCTAAATAAAGAGTTCCATCAGGTACTACGTCTATTGTCACCAAAATTTGTAAAATTCACGAATGACAAATAAATTGATAGATTTTTAAGAATTATAATTTCAATCCTCTCAGACATAAATACTATAATCACATTTAAAAAAATAAGATTATGCTATTAGTGAAAAGGGAATCGCGGTGAAAAAAACAGCAATTTCCTCGAAGTATCTAAAAGCGAATGTAGTACCTTTTGGAACTAATCACTTTAAATACGCTAACCGATAGTAGGCCCTTATGTATTTTTATTTTGCGATTCTGTTTGGAGCTCATTGTTTAGTCCGCATACTTTAAAACCAACCCACTCACATTTGAATAGAAACTTATCATATTTGACAATTCATCCACATCTGAGGGGCACTTATAAGTTTCGATCGTGTAAAATATTTTATCGGATTTTTGAAAAACAAAAGGTTAATTACCTAACACGTGATTGGTTAGTCCATTCATTCCTAATCCTAATCCTAAATCTTACACGTAATCGTTGACACTTTCGGTAAAAATTTGTTAGACTTATGTATACTCCGTAAATTGATATTTTGCATGCTTTTTCAACAATCCACGGTCATGACGAAAAAATAGAAGCACTTCCGTTCATATTAATGACTATTAATTATCCACATATTGAATCAAAGGAAAAGGTTGTACAATGGAGGAAATGAGTAGCATTAGGGGAGACCGGGGATGGAAGTTACACGGGTCAGTTGTTACAGTTCTCAGTGTGCTAAGTTGGAACAAGAGAGTTCGTGCTAACTTGAACATAATTATATACAGCTTACACATAGCTGTGATGAACTGCCGGTCGTGAGGTTTCTCCGTTGTTTTATTAAAAAGTAAATCAACAAAACCATTTTTTACAGTTCCAAGTGAATTTTTGACAAAAATTAAAAATTGTAATAGTTCTTACAATTGAAGGCACATGATGCTAGTGTGGTATTGTGAATATAGTACATGTTTGTCACTTATATACCCCTGAGCCATGCCCTGTAATTCTGCCTAATGGCTGTGCTATACAGTTGATTTTATGTGTAAAATCACCCATGGGGTAGGTTGTTACAACAACCTACCCCATGTCGATGTAACAATCTACCCCAATTACATTACACATGTAAAGTAATTTTGTTTCAATTTTCAGGTGTTAATATTTTGATATTTCTATTATTACTTTAGTCTATACTAGAGCTCTACTTGATCTACTGTTAAGGATACCAAGAAACTGGAAAGTTGAAACAAAAGTATGGTATAAGAGATTTACACATTGTCAACTTACCCCGTATGTTTAAGTAATGTAATAATTTACCCAATATGGTGTAACAACTTACCCCGTAGGCCTATACGGGGTAGGTTGTTACAAAAAATTGTATTCATTAATCAAGCTGTAGTAAATTAGTGTTTACATGTTTTCAAGGTTTATGTGCCTCAGGTTTTAGCCAACATAATAGGCTAACTACAGACCCAAAATGGAGTGTGTGAGTACTTTCATTCGAATTACCTAGCCCAAAATGTGAATTTTGTAACGTCCATCCTCGGTCTCCCCTACTGTTCAAAGTGAGTTGTTACGATTCAGACAAATTCAGTAGGTGTTCTACTCAGAGAAATTGAAGAGTTTAGTGGAAGAAGTACTTAAGTCACATAATGCTAGTTCTGAGATACAAGGGTTTGAATATTTCAAACTATCCTGCACATCACAAATTTTTGAATTTCAGATTCAAACTTCGTGGAGTTGATTTTTAAGGGAGGAGAAGCATACGTGGCTAATTTCAGCAATTTTATGCTTATCGATCTCCGATAATCAATAAGCCGGAAGTTGGACTTAGGTACTTCTTCCACTAAAACTATGGACTTAGGTACTTCTTCCACTAAAACCGTGGACTTAAGTACTTCTTCCACTAAAGATCATTCATTTTATGACATGGGGGTTTCCTGTTTGGGGCAATTCATTTTGTTTTTTGTCCTTTTTAACAAAACTAAACAATCCTCTTGATTTCATATGGTTTGTGAGTAACATTTCTGAATGTATATACCCTATATAACGGGGGGGGTTCAATACCATTAAAAAAATGGGGGCTCCTTTTAATAACAAAATAAATCCTGCGCGGACCCCCTGCATCTGCGCCTGTCAGACATAATTTATAAAAGCGGCCCATTTGCCCTTTTGTAGCACTATACTGAAACCTATTGGAATAAACATGTGGGGGTGGCAGTGGTATACCCATTTTAGGGCACTTTTTCCATTTTTGTGCTTAACGGGCAGCCCCCTTTCCCCTGGATCTGTGACTGTCTGACACCAAAACACAAAAAATCCTAATGAGTTAAAGAAGAAAATTTCAATGAACATTTCATAGGGGATGGAAAAAATGCCTACCCTACCATTTTTTTATTTTTTTTATTTTTTTTTGTCGGGGGGGGGGCTTTTTTTTTTTTAAGGGGGCGGGCACTTTCAGACCCCTCTCGTATCCGCGTAGGAAAATTCATCATTTGACTTAAAACTGCAACATTGCAGTGAAAACTTGCGTATATATATATATATATATATATGAACCTTGACACATCCCAATTTTGTTATTATTTATTTTAATTTCTGGGCCGTCGTGGGGGGGGGGGTTGAAAACTGATCCATAGCTCCTCCCCCACCTTGTGTCAGATTTTAAACGTCCATTTTTTTTTTGTTCATAATAAACGTACATTCCAACCCTACTCAGAAACACACTGCCTATGGGGTTGCTCTTACCCCCCCCCCCCCCCCCCCCTGCCCATAAAAAAAAGAAGTTTTTTTTACCGCCCCTACCACTAGACTTTTCAATTACAAGTACGTCTTAAGAGTGTCGGGGCTGTCCCAGTGGATCAATTCAGATGAATTGTGAATTTTCACCCTATCCAGACCAAGGAGAGGGGTTGGCATAATGTGCCCCCTCCCCATACCAAACTTTTTACGCCATTTCTATACGCTTGGATCATATTCAACAATGACCGACCAATACAATGTGACCCCCTGGGCCTGTGAACGATCAAAATACCTTGGTCAGGACAGGGTTAACGTAGAAGATGAGAACTTGTCCTGACTAGAGTGAAAACTAACCTGAGAACCTGACGATCCGATAGTTAGATCTGGTCTGTAGCTAGCAAGGCGATTCTCCTCCGTGTTTGATTGGTAGAGGTTCAATCTGGATTGTCCCGTGTTGAAACCAAGTCGGGCTGGTACCAGCTTAGTGGCGGCGTTCCATGTGAAACTACCTTCCTCATACAGAAGCATTACTCCCGTTCTGGCACCGTTGGTAAATACAACAGCCTGGTATGTAACCACCTATTTCGTAAATGAATTTAATTTCATTCATCAACAAACCTAATGATATAAACATCGATTCATATATTGTGGTGAAATTGAAGGAAAAGAAATCAAAATGGGACAAGTGTTATAATCAATACAATCGACGATTATCACCATGAGATTTAGGGGCTTTTGGGGTGCTGCAGCCAATCCAACCCATAGGCTTCGGAACCGGGGGGGGGGCTTGGGGGGCGCAGCCCCCCCCCCAAAAAAAAATATTGGGGGGGGCTTAGATATCATTGAGCCCCCCCCCCCCCCCCAATATTTTTGATGCCATAAAGATATCGGCCATCTCCCTTATGATCTTTTGATATAATCATATTTGATTCAGATAATATATAACCCCAAGATTTTTAACCTTATTATTATTTTTATTTTTATTTTTTGGCAGGGTGGGGGCCCTGAGACATCATTAAGCCCCTTCCATAATTTTAATGAGGCTGAGATATCATTGGATTTTCCACCATATTTTTTAATAAAACGCTGATATTTCAGGGCTTTATTGACAAAATTTTTGGCTCGCTCTGCGCGCTCGCACATTTTTAATAATAATTTCTTTTTTGATAGAAACAAGGGGTCCCTGGTGTTTCGAGAGGGGGGGGGGCTTCACTTTTTTTACCCCCCCCCCCTTCTGCTCATAATTTATTTTGAAATGCTCATATATCATTTTTCTCTTGACAATTTTTTTCAGCTCAAATTGCGTGCTCGCATGTCTTTCTGTTGAAACTTTTTTCTACATATAGGAACAAGGGGTCCTTCTTGGCGGATCCAGTTGGCCGAAGCGGCCGCCCCCCTCTATTGGCGGCGCAAAAATAAAAGAAAAAAGGGAAAAGAGGAGAAAAATAAGAGAAAAAGAAGGAAAAAGTAAGGAGAGGAGAAATAGGAAGATTAAAAGTGAAAACAGACAAAATAAAGAAGAAAATAAAGCCAGGTAACCATATCAAAAGTTTTTCGATCGCTGTTCGCCTCACATTAGCTGATTAAATCATGTTCATATGAGGATTAAAAAAAGTGCTTAAAATATTTCAGGTCTCACTCTGCACTCGGATTACTTTGTCTTATCTGTCTGATGAGATATTTTTATCCTCTTTTTGAGCACATTGCGCTCAAAATGTAAAGCTTTGTGGTCAATATATAACAAATTTCAGCCCGCGCTTTGCCGCTCACATTATTGTTCACTGAGAAGTGTCCTTTTTATGAGCATAGCACCAAAAAACGCTTAAAATGCACTATTTTCAGGTTGATATATCAAATATTTCCAGATCGCGCTTCGCGCTGGCATTATTTAATGAAATTATCTTCTTGACTTAAAAATGGACCGTTTTCTAGGTGATATATAAAAAAATTTCAGCTCGCGCTTCGCGCTCGAAATGTTTAAGGACTTTATCATAAGTATCTTTTTCATGAGCTGATTAGCGTAGCACAAAAGACGCTAAAAATGCACTGCTTTCAGGTTGATATAAAAAAAAATCGGCTCGCGCTTCGCGCTCGCATTGATTTTAGTAAGTATCTTCTTTATGAGCATAGCACCAAGAATGCACTATTTTCAGGTTGATATATTAACAAAATTTTGGGCTCGCGCTTCGCGCTCGCATTGTTTAAGGAGATAAGTAACTTTTTCATTAGGGTTGCACCAACAAAAACGATTAAAATGCACTGTTTTCAGTTGATATGTATAAAAAAATTCGGCTCGCGCTTCGTGCTCGCATTATTTAATTAGGTGAGAATTTTCTTTATGAGCATAGCACCAAAAATGCTTAAAAATGCACTATTTTCAGGTTGATATATCAAAAATTTTCGGCTCGCGCTTCGCGCTCGCATTGTTTAATGAGATATCTGTTTCATTAGGGTAGCACAAAAAACGCTTAAAATGCACTGTTTTCAGGTTGATATATATAAAAAAAAATCGGCTCGCGCTTCGCGCTCGCATTGTTTAATTAAGTGAGTATCTTCTTCATGAACATAGCACCGAAAATGCTTCAAAATGCACTATTTTCAGGTTGATATATCAAAAAATTTCGGCTCGCATCATTTATCGAAAGCATCTTCTTTATGATAGCAAACATGCGTTAAATGCACAGTTTTCAGGTTCAATTATCAAAAATTTTCAGCTCCCCTTGCGATTTTTTCCTAGCTCGCGCTTCGCGCTTGCATATCATTATTCATAAGGAAAATAATAAAGCGTACAAGAAGGTATTCATAGAATTTTAGATCATGATCAGCTTAGCTTGATTAGGCCTAGGCCTAGATCAACTAGTTTTTTTGTTTGTTTTTTTCTTAAAAAAAAAATTTAAAAAAAGATGAAAAGAAGACTTAGTCATTTTCAAAAACTCTGTCAGCGTCGGGGGGGGGGGGGGTAGGGGGTAATAAAAACAAAACATCCCGAAATAGTTGGTGCTGAAAAAAAAATGAGCCCCCCCCCCAATCCTGAAAATCTTCCGAAGCCTATGCAACCTGCTCTTTATTTTGATAGAAGAAAAAAGCAGCAGAAACGAATACTTGCGTATGTATCCCTTTTTTGTTGTTGTTGTTGTTGTTTTGTTTTTTTTTGCATTTTTTTTCCCCCTCCTTTATCAAAAAGAAAAAAATAGACAGTGAAAATAAATTTTATAAATATGTTGAAATAGTTTATACTACTATCAGCTGAGTTGGTTGTAATTTTCTTTATTGATACGCACTACTACAATTCCAAATCATCCAACATTAAAACCATATAACTGTTAGTTTATGTATTGCCCAATATTTTGTGGACAGAAATAAAATCAGCCAAAAGAAATAATGAATTAGGCTTAAAGTAAAACAAGAAAAGTGTTGCCAAATAAGAAAAGCATTTGTTAAAAAAAAATGAAATACACTTTATAGCACTGTTGATATAGACAGACTGGGTAAAAATGAAGTTCTAAAAATTAATGAACAAAATTATAAAAAAATAACCCAGCAAATTATATCTACACTATCGTTCAAAAACAGATTTTGAGATTCAAAATCTAAACCGTGGTTTACACACCGAAATCATTTGTTAAAGAAGTTTTGTTACTTTATTTTATTCACTCGTTCTATTTTGTTTTTAAAAATCGATTGGCAGCTATAGTTTATTTGATTTTCAAGATTTCAATATCAAGCTAAAATGTTTAAAACTGAGAAAAAGAATTTGAAAAACTATTAATATCAATAACAATAAAAAAAAAAAACTATGGTGATAACAACTATACTAACGATAATGATGCCAGTGCAATAATAATAACAATTATAACGATGATGATGATGATGATAATAATAATAACTTATTATAATAACAATGAAGAGGATACGTGTCGTTATCTTAATAATACACATCCATACCGCCATGCAAATTATATGCTACAACAGCCTGACATGAAAGGCGACATTGACAACACTATCAAATTACACATTAATTATCATATTGTACAAACCTCATTCCCTTCAAATGAACCCGGACTCTGTATATTCTTCCATGTGATTATAACGGCAGTCCTGAGTGTATTGATGACGTCATTTGTGTCAGAACCCCACGGATTTGCAGGCGACGATCTCAGTTCGTTCTTCAGTTGCGAGAAGAAGTTATCGGATAAACTATCGGAACTTTCGTGCAACTAAACGAATGCATAAAAATTTATTAACATGTAAACAAACGATGAAGTTGAAAATTGGAAATAAAAAATAGACTTAGTCCTTTTTTAAATTAAACTTTTCATATCATCCATTTAACATAAGCAATTTAAATTATCACCTGTCAGTGAAGATTAATCTAATGGATACTAAAAACATGATCAGTAGTTATAACGACGTTAAAAATCGACATGGATTCTTGAAACAAACCTTGTAATACACGCAAGGGGAACCGATGCTAGTGTTGACAGGTGCACCAAAAACGGCAATTGCAGGATCAGAACTGGTGAGGTCTTCAATCGTAAAGAGAGCAGGATTGATGAACTTCGACATCGTCATTGTAGTCGGAAGTTGGTTGGAAAATTGAATTATTCCTGTAGTCGTGCACTGTTAATTATAGTTAATAAAATTGATCACTTCAGGCCAACTTAGCGAAGTATACAAGAAACGTTATGTACAGAGGATTAACAAAAAGTGAAATTTGGCATATTTTCATTGTTCATTTTTGTCCATTTGACTGCGAGTTTTTTCATGAAACTTGGCACATTGCTTAAACTGATTTACGTATGCGATAAGTCACTGAACCGTGACGGAGTCCTGAACTTTCCTCATATTTCTAAGATTGTCTTGCATCTTGTGTCCACTGAGGCGTGAAACATCGGGATTTTCGTGGAAAAAAATCAAATGTAATTCCCTAAGACAAACGTGTTGTTTAATCAAAGCAAATTATTTGATTTCTTATGCAATACATGAGAAATAGCATTTCCAGTCTCACGTGCTCACTGAAGCATGAATTTTTAAATAAGCGCCATAGGATCATTGACACATGTTTAAGTGTTATAAATATAAGCAAAAAGTGTTATTGAGATGAATTTTAGTGCATAAAATTACTGCAATACCTGATCATAGTTTAAAAATTGCCTATTTTTAGTCGTTTGATGTGTTCATTCAACCGTGATTTTTTAGCAAAAGTTGAAATACACTTCCAAAACAGGAATTCTATCATTATTTGTTCGAATGTAAAATTCACAAAAACGGCAGCTTTTGCAATTCCAACCCAGTGCTCACCCAACCGTGAAATTTGACCATGAACTTTTATTGTATGTTAGGGAACACATGTGGCATCTTTTTTTTTTTTTTTTTTTTTTTTTTTTTTTTTTGACAAGTGTGATGTTCAAAATTTGAATATTGTTCCGAAATCATTTATTCAAATTTGTGATAATAGGCTTGTGAAGTTTAAAAAATGACATTTTTGCATTCAACATTGCATTCTTTTCTTCTTTTTTTCTTCTTCAAAACAATAAGACATTTCCTTATTAAAATTAAGTAATATTATATATTTGCATTAAGCCTGGTAGATCGTAATTTTTTAATTTCGGTTTTATCATCCTTGCGAATAAGTACTTGTGGAATTATGAATGCAGTTTGGAACAAAATCGCAATGATCTTCTCCTGGACAGGACAGGATAGCCATTATGCACTCTATAGGCCATCATAAAATTGAAATAAACTTCAGGAAATGGCAAGGTAATCATGAGAATTAAACTTACTGTTACGAAGTTATACAAGGTATTAGGGCCAACCGGTATTCCCGTCGGTATTTCCAGCGTCAAGAAATCCAAAGAAGGTGAACGAAAGGATGAGATCACAGAGCCATCTTCATACGGAAAATAGATCCTTGTTGGAGGACTGGCCGTTGAAGGTTGAGGAGTAGTAGCGACAGGAGTGGTCGAAACAGCAGTGGTTTCAACTGGGGTGGTATTAACAGTTGTGGTATCATTAGGAGTGGTATCAACAGGAGTGGTATCAACAGGAGTTGTATTCATTGGGGTAGTATCGACAGGTGTGGTATCACTAGGAGTGGTATCGACAGGGGTGGTATCAACAGGAGTTGTATCAACAGGGGTGGTATACACTGGGGTAGTATCGACAGGTGTATTCACTGGGGTAGTATCTACCGGAGTTGTATCGACAGGAGTGTATCAACAGGAGTGGTATCAACAGGAGTAGTATCTACCGGAGTAGTATCAACAGGAGTGCTACCAACAGGAGTAGTATCAACAGGGGTTGTATTCACTGGGGTAGTATCGACAGGTGTGTATCACTAGGAGTGGTATCAACGAGGTAGTATCTACCGGAGTGAGTATCAACAGGGAGTGGTACCAACAGGAGTAGTATCAACAGGGTTGTATCAACAGGAAGTAGTATCTACCGGAGTGGTATCAACAGGAGTGGTATCAACAGGAGTGGTATCAACAGGGGTGGTATCAAGAGGAGTTGTATCAACAGGAGTTGTATCAAACAGGAAGTGTGTATCAAACAGGAGTTGTATCAACAGGAGTTGTATCAACAGGAAGTAGTATCAACAGGGGTTGTATTCATTGGGGTAGTATCGACAGGTGTGGTATCACTAGGAGTGGTATCGACAGGGGTGGTATCCACTGGGGTTAGTATCGACAGGGGTGGTATCCACTGGGTTAGTATCGACAGGTGTGGTATCACTAGGAGTGGTATCAAGCAGGGTAGTATCAAACAGGGAGTAGTATCTACCGGAGTAGATCAACAGAGTGGTACCAACAGGGTAGTATCAACAGAGGTTGTATGAACAGGTAGTATCTACGCGAGTGTATCAACAGGAGTGGTATCAACAGGAGTGGTATCAACAGGGTCGGTATAACAGGAGTTGTATCAACAGGAAGTGTATCAAACAGGAGTGGTATCGAACAGGAGTTGTATCAACAGGATGGTATCAACAGGAGTTGTATCATGGTAGATATCGACAGGTGTTGGTATCACTAGGAGTGTATCGACAAGGTGATATCAACAGGAGTTTATCAACAGGGTGGTAATCCACTAGGGTAGTATCGAAGGTGTTGGTATCACAGGAGTGTGATCAACAGGTAGTATCAACAGGAGTAGTATCTACCGGAGTAGTATCAACAGGATGGTACCAACAGGAGTAGTATTCAACAGGGGTTGTATCAACAGGAGTAGTATCTACCGGAGTAGTATCAACAGGAGTGGATACCAACAGAGTAGTATCAACAGGGTGTATGACAAGAGTAGTATCTACCGAGTGGTATCAACAGGAGTGTATCACACAGGGTGTATCAACAGAGTTGTATCAACAGGATTGTATCAACAGAGTGGTATCAACAGGAGTGTATCGACAGGAGTTGTATCAACAGAGTGGTATCAACAGGGGTTTATCAACAGGGGTGTAGCAACAGGTGTATCAACAGGAGTGTGTCGACAGAGTAGTATCAACAGAGTTGTATCAACAGGAGTGTGTATCGAACAGGAGTGGTATCGACAGGAGTTGTATCAACAGGAGTTAGTATCAACAGGAAGTTGATTTCATTGTGTCAGTATCGACAGGTGTGGTATCACTAGGAGTGGTATCGACAGGGTAGGTATCAACAGGGTGGTATCAACGAGTGGTATCAACACGAGTATATCAACAGGAGGTGGTATCCAGAGGATGTATCAACAGGAGTGGTAAATACCGGAGGGTATCGACAGAGTCATATCAACAGGGGTGGTATAACTGAGTGGTATCAAACAGGAGTTAGTATCAACGGGGTGGTAATCAACTGAGTGGTATACAGGGTGTGTCAACAGGAGTAGTATCAACCGGCAGTAGTATCAAACAAGTGAGTTGTATCAAGAGGAGTGGTATCACAACAGCCGTTGTATCAACAGGGGTAGTATCAACCGTGGTTTTATCAATGGAAGTGGTATCCGACAGAACGTTGTATCAAACAGGAGTAGTATCTAGCGAGGGTAGCAACAGGATGTACAACAGGAGTTGTAATCAACAGAGTGCGTATCAGTAGGAGTGGTATAACTGGGATTGTATCATTAGGCAGTGTATCAACAGGGTAGTAATAACAGGAGTGTATCAACAGGAGTGGTATCAACATAGTTGTATCAACAGGAGTAGTATCAATGGAGTGTACGACCACAGTGGTATCAGCAGGATGGTATCTAACAGGTGGTATCGGACAGGAGTGGATACAACAGGAGTCGGTATAACATGAATTTGTTATTAACAGAAAGTATCAACTGGAGTGGTACGACAACAGTGGTATCAACAGCGAGGTACCATTCAGGAGTTAGTATCAACAGGTTAGTAATCAGCTGTTTGTGGTATCAATATCAATAAAGGTGGTTCAAGAAGGGTGGTATGGACGGGCGGTTGTAATAAGCAGAGGTGCTATCATATGGAGTGGACAGTTTTGAGTGGTATCAACAGGTGTGTAACAACAGGAGGCTCTGGGAAGGATTTTTGAAAGGCGGTTTTTTTTTAATAGCAATATGAGATGATTATAATGATAACATTAACAATGACAATAATACTGTATAATAGCAAGAATAATAAATTGAATAATAGTATATTATATAAGAAAAGAAACTCATCCAACAAAAACTTCTTCTTTTTTTTAATCTTCATGAGGCACCAGTTTAACTTTGATAAGAGTAAATTTGATTCAATAACAACAAACAAGTAAATTATTTTATATCATAAATGTGTCTGTTGCTTTAGTTGTGGATGCAGACTTTTGCTCAACATTTATTATTTTCTTTTTTTATTGTAGTTTTTTTTTTCATTATTTTCATTGTTATTACTAGTATTAATATTATTAATAGTAGAAGTATTAGTATTATCATTATTATAATTATCCCTATTATTATCATCGTTAATATTACTTTTGCTATTATTGATATTTTTATCATTATTGTTATTATTGTTTTTGTTGTTGTTGTTGTGCTTAGTGTGGGTCTTAAATATCATTTTCATTAACTTAAAAAAAATAAATAAAGGAAGAAGTGATTTTGTGCTTTCCCCCTCTCATTATGTAATATTAATGTGTTTTTGATCCTATAGTAAAATCACATTTAATATGAAATAAACCCAATATTTTAAAAATTCCATGTGGTTCAACGTCGGAGGGGAGCAGGGGAGGAGGGGGGCATAGGGATGAGTGGGTTTTTTCTGATGGAGTATGGGCGGCGGTGTGCATGTAGAATGTTAGAAATGAGTTACAGGGGTATGGGCATAGGTGGTAATAACGAAAAAAAAATATCAACCAAAAAGATACATAATATAAAATGGCTTGAAATTTATCTTTGATATTTCAATATGGTAGATGAGAATGAGCAAACATAGATCATAAGCAAAGGAAATTGACATAAGGCGTCACATCTGAAGTCATTTTATGAATATTCGTTGGGAAGACGCCAAATTATGTTAAACAATCTAGGCGAAGTAAGTCAGTACCGAGAGAGAAAGACATCCAAGGTTAATGTTATTACCTATATCCGTTATCTAAGTAGTTAAAAATATGTGCGGTAAAAATTAAAACACACCGGTTATCGAATTTTAGAAAGGCTAATCGAGCAACCAACTTACTTGTGAATCATGAAAATGCTCCATGATAAGGCAAAACACAGTTAATATTATTAGGCAGCGGAATTTGAAAACAGCTATCGGGACAATATCTTAAAATTCAGCAATAACACATTTATGGTAAACACACATTGAATTGAATTTTTTTAAAAAATCATTAAAAAAAATTAAACTAAGTCCTCAACTTACCAACCGTTATATTAGGAGTGGTATTTGAAGATGACGTCATAGTTGTTGAAGATGGCGTCATGGTAGTTGAAGATGTGGTCATGGTGGTTGAAGATGGTATCATGGTGGTATTTGAAGATGGGGCCATAGGGGTTGACGATGGTATCATAGTAGTGGCAATTGTATCTGTGGAAATAGGGAAGACAATTATTTTACACTTCTGAAAATGACAATTTTTTTTTATTTTGTACTATTATCGGTTTGTTAATTTAATTTAATTAAAACTATAGCAAATGTCCAACTTACTGCAGACATATAACATGTATTTTAAATTTACTACACGTTTATACACATTATAGAAGAGGTAAATTAATAATAATAATAATTATACTTGCTTATATAGCGCTTATCACTTACTTTATCAGAAGTCTCTACGTGCTCTACAATTATGCAGCATAATTACCCTGGCTTTAGCAGTGCAGCTGTTAGGCGCTGCGTTACGAGGAATAAATATTCCTACCAGTTCCCCATTCACCTCAACTGGGTCGAGTGCAGCAACTTGTGGATGAAATTTCCGGTCATTGTTTTGGGATTTTTTAGATGTATTTCAAGAAGCTTGGTGATGTCAAATTGCCATAGGGTAATTCATTTTAAGTAGGGTAGTGGCAGTATTGACTGCAATAATCTGCCTGATTTATTAAAAGTTGAAACTGAAGAATTTTTTTTTTTTTTTTAAAGCGTTTGTGTCATATTCTTTCGCCAAATCTTTTCCCTTTCATTTAATTGTCCAAATTACAAGCACATGGATAATAGTTGTCCGTCATGATGGTATTCCTTTCAGACGCTTTTACTGAAATTCACCGGGAATCCTGAAATGGATATCATTCGATATGTAGAATACGCAAATGCCTGAAATTATTGTAGTTGTAAACTTTAATTAAATTACTTTTATGATATTCTATATTTACCGTTTCTTTTGAAGGCAACGACGTTGTATAACACGGTATCATTAGCATCTGTAAGGTTTCCGACATCCGCCAAGGTAAGGTCCTCGGCTGCCTGGTAGTTGCTAGCAGCCGATATGTATATTTTAACCTCAGCGATTACGTTGCCTGACATATCTGAGAAGAACCTTATTACTTCGCATGTAACGTCACCGCCAGTCAGCAATTCATAGAGATTTGTCAACTATGAATTCAGAGAGGAATTAAGGTTGAAACCATACTAAAAATAATGTGCATAAATCATTCAGGGCATTATTCCCAAGAACACAAACCACAGATAAATTTTTTTTAAAAATATTCCCACGATAAAGAACTTTATGGCATTGGGTAGTCTTTTTTTATTAATAATATTCTTAGATGAGATTGACCATTCATTTAATTTTTCTAGGATATTCTTTTTCTTTTTCTTTTCTTATGATTTAGGATTTTTTTCTTCAAAATACAATGTTAACTAATAAAATAATTTTCAATTATCATTGCGTTTCTCAGTTACCTCTTAAATGACTTAAAATCGAATTAATTCAATGTGTCACATCAACACAGACGCTCTGTACAATCATATATCAAATATGTGTTTGTTTGTTTGTTTTTTGAATAAAGAATCTATATATTTTTTGGGGGAAATAGTATTATTTATCTTGCATAATGCTAAAATTAACAAGGTTTACCTAATTTAGGTGATATTAATAACGACAAAAAGATGTAGACAATAAGCAATTTTTTTTTTTATTTTTTTTTTGTATTTGAAGAACTTATTTTTTTAAACTTGAAAACGTTAGTAGGCCTGTATATTCTTTATTTTATTTTATTTCATTTTTTACTTATTAATTCGTTTATTTTGGATGCCATATGACGGACCACTTCGCGAAGACAGCAGAACACTTTGTAGCCCGTGAGACACTTCGTATGATGCGGCCCAAACTGGACCCTTCCCAATATGGCAATCTCCATGGTGTAGCTACAACCCACTGTCTTGTGGACGCCATTAACAATGTACATAGCCAAGTTGAGAAGTCGGGTACCATGTCGACAATCCTCCTGACCGACTTCTCAAAGGCGTTCGATCTCGTCAATCAGTCCACGGCAATTAGAAAGCTCATCAACATGGAAGTGGCACCTTCACTAGTTGCTTGGATTGCAGACTTCATTTGTGATCGCCAGCAGCAGGTCAAGTACAAGGGCCACCTGTCTGAACCCTCCTACACCACTGCTGGAATCCCGCAGGGGACAAAACTTGTTCCGGTAGTGTTTTCAGCAATGATAAACGATGCCTTGGACAAAGAAGACCACAGAGTACCAACCGACATCCGATGCTACAAGTACATCGACGATTTGACACTGATCGAAAGTCGCAGAATTTCTTCGCCCTCTCACCTTCATGCAGCCCTAGATAACTTGAATCAATGGGCTGAATCTAACGATATGCGTCTAAATGTCAAGAAATGTCTGACTATGGACATCTGCTTCGCACGCACCCCTCCCTATCCAACTGTCCTGACGCTCAACAATCAAGTTTTGGACCAATGCACCGTAGTCAAATTTCTAGGTGTGATCATCCAGTCTAACCTAAAATGGGACACACATGTTAACACGATGATCCGCAAAGGTAACATTCGCCTCTACATACTCCGCAAACTAAAACATCACGGACTACCTCCAGCAGATCTTGTTAGAATATATCTGAACATCGTCCGGCCGGTACTGGAATATGCTGTTCCGGTCTGGGCTGGAGGCATCACCAAGCAACACAGCGAAGCGATAGAGAGTATCCAAAAGCGCGCCTGTCGTATCATCATAGGCAGGAGCTATACCCACTACTCAGAAGCTAGAGTCCAGCTTGATCTTACTACACTTAGCTACAGGAGAAAGGACCTCTGCCTATCCTTTGCATCGACAATGCTTGACCCCTCCTCCAAGCTCCATCACTTGCTACCTCCACTCCGAACACACAGCCGCAACACAAGGAGTACGGCAAAATTTGTGAACTTGAGGTGTAAGACAGAGAGGCATAGGAATAGCCCTATTCCTAACCTTACCCGCCAGTTATGAACACTGAACTTTGGACAATGTCTTGGTAAATGATATTTTTAAATATTTTTTTAAATGTTTTTTATAGATGTATTATGACCCCGCTTGTAATATGTAATATATATATATATATATATATATATATATATATATATATATATATATATATATATATATAGTAAATAGTGGTAGGAAAATACGACCTGTGATTGGCTTGATTGGTACCACGTGGCCTGCCTTCAAAAAGTTATATTGTACATATGTACAATATAACTTTCAATTTTGGGAGGGGAAAGCCCGTGTTTTTTTTTTGTTTTTTTTTTTTTGTTTTTTTTTTTTTAATGTTCTTTATTGTGTTCATTCAATACATCAAATCAAATTATACATGTACATCTGTATTGCATTATATCATTCAATATATAACATCGAATCATACATCATATAACATAATTCAAAACTCGCTAAATAATATCAATTCATACAAATTGCGATGTATAACATATTGGAACCAATTACAGAGTACAAAATACAGTAATATGAATTATATTGAATGAATTATTGTTGTTATAACACTCCCCCTCTCTATATTTTGTTTTGCAGTACTAGTATCTCTATTACATATTATAATTTATAACATATTGGAGCAAAGTACAGACTACAATAAACTTAGTTATATGAAATGAAGCTTGTTATACCCACTACCCCCATTAATACAAAAACAACAACAAACAAAAACAAAAAACAACAAACAAAAACACATAACAAAACAAAAACAGGACAAAAACAATAACAAATAGACGCGGGCAGTCTATGGCAGTCGAGACCGGTCAATCACATACAGCTATGAAAACGGTCTACCCCCCCCCCCCTTTCCTCATCCCTTGCATTTTCTTGCATATTGTCCATGTTTACCTTGAGATGTTCCCATTTTTTATAGTGGAACGTCAACGTATTTCGTTCAGTAGCACTCTTTCTTTCTTCCTGTTTACTTTTGAATATTTTCTCTCTTATTTCTTCAATACTTGGAGGCTTCTTTTTTCCCCCTACTGATAAATATCAAATATTTAATTAATAAAACAACGTGATTAATCATTTGCCTATCTTCGGTTATTTCGTCTAATCCAATGTGAACTTCCTTCCAGCTCATATCTTTAAGGATTGGAATATCCAAACTATCACTACATTGATCCCATAAATTTCTCACCATTTCGCATCCCAAAAATATATGCCTATATGTTTCCTCTTCTTTTCCACAAAATGAACATTTATCACTTGATATGAATTGAAACCTGTATAAATAACGATTGACATAAACAATTTTTAAAGCAATTTGAATTGAAACTCTCTTAGTTTATGTTAAATGAATGTGTTAAATGAATGGGGAAAATATCGATAATATCGATACTCGTGAAGATTAATTGATTGACCAACGCGACGCGACCTGGAGTGAAATTTGCGAAATTTGCCGGAAATGGATTTTAAACACGGATAGCGATCCATTTGTTTCACTCACCAAGGCCAAACTGGGATCTGTAACAAGACGATAATAATTCTTCAAAAACTAATTATTTTCTGCAGTTTTCTTTGAATATTTTTTGATCGTATTCTTGAAATAAAATGGACTTAAGCAGCTGACGTGACATGATCGACCGAGCGGTTTCCCTCGAACCCAACGTGTGCCTTACACGAAGCCAGAGTGGACGGGTAGCTAGCTGCTGACGAAGCGCTCGCATGCCAATGACTGCATGTTTCGTTCTCGGCCGGGCTGATCGTTCTCTTGATTTTGGAGTGAAATAACGCAGTTTGCATTGAAAATTAACAAATAAAGAGTAAGTTAAAGAGTAAGAGTACTCTTAACTCTTTATAAGAGTAAGAGTAAGAGTACGCTGAAGTCGTCCTAACGAACATTGTTATAATACCAGAACTGTATAGCGTTGGATACCCTTGCCTAATCGATGAAGGCCCCGCATGTCGTAATTTGCTTTGTATATTGCCGGTTAAATCTAGTACGACCAGCTGAGAACGATAAATGAACCAGGGATAGGCATGGGAGCGCTTAGCGAGCAGTTACCCGTCCGCCCTGGCTTTGTTTAGCGTAAGGAACCCGTTGAATTCGAGGTAATAGAATTTACTGCGGCGCATGCCACGGCAGTTCGTGTATCACGCAGGCAGCGTCCCGGCGAGATCGGGGCTAAACTAATGTCAACTTAATTTAGGGGGTCTATTTAATAAATAGTGAACGATCTTGCAACATTACTGGACTATAAGAACTCCAAATACTAAATTACTCCTCGTGCAGATCTATTTCACATCGGCCTGCGGCCTCGGAGAAACAAATCTGCACTCGGGATAATTTAGAATGTGTCGTACTTATAATCCAGTGTATTGCGCGATAGATTGTACACTTTTTGTGAATATATATACAGTGGTGGCCAAAATTATTAGAACACTTGAACCTACACAAAGTCTATGGGATTACCAATGCCCTAGTTCATTTGCCGAAATGAGATTAAAGATATCTTTCGTGTGCCACGAGCTTTCATGACTTTTTAGCATAGGGTCTTACGTATATTTTGATACCAAATTTATATACTTTCGACCATCTGGTAATGCGCAGCATTAAAAACAGTTGCGCTATGCGCTTTTGGTTTCCCAATAGACTTGTGTATTAAACATGTAGTCCAAATGCAAAAAAAGTAAAATGCCAATTACATATGCCCATTGCTCAAAAAGTATTTGAGGTAGAAGTATGAAACTTAGCAGGCTTATTTATTCTAATATACCTCAAATGCATGGTATGTTTCAGAAAATTTGGTCAAATGGGGAGGGTGGATTCGCCCCCACCCTTGGTGGTGAGATGACCAAAATAATCATGCCCATCGAAGGTTAAGATTATTTTTTTATCTAATGAAGACACTCCTTGTAAATGTATATTTTTGAAAAGGAAATTTCATGAGCAATTCAAACATGTTGAATATTAAGGGTCATAGGAACGGGGGACTTAAATAGGGGCACTGAATTAAAAATTTGGGGCCCTTCAAAAATAATTTTAAAATCACCACATAAGATGTAACTACTTCACCCAGTGTTGTTATGACTGCAATTTTTGACATCCTCAGGAAATTTCCTTTCAGAATATATATACTTTTGTAGGGAGAGGCTTTAAATGTTTAACGTTATGACACTTTGATCCTGAAAGGGGCAAGATTTTTTAGATTTTTCAATCGGTGGTGTAACATAAAAAAGGGCGACTTGGGCGAGTTCCCAACACATGGCATTGTTATTTAGTTTTTAAAACATAATGATGATATTCGGAGACATTCCAACCATTTTATAGGTATTTAAATGGTCAACTGAATGAAAATTACTAAAATCATTTAAAGGGGAATTATCCCTCAGAGAAATTTGGCTTCATTGAATGGAGACAAACCCCAAACCATATTGGTAAAAGTTCAGAAAAATCAGGAAATAAATAAGAGAGATATGAATTTTTAGATTTTGAGATCATTATGATATGGAGATCCTCAATTGGCAACGCGACCATAGGTATGATGTAACGCAGGGAGATCTTTCCCATATCTATTGTACACATCGTGCTAAAATCCTCTTTTTTCTCGATTCTAAAGGGAGAACAAAGAATATTTATGATGACATGTAAATATATGAAAGCCATAATATATCATGAAAAGAAAAGCTGTTCTATCATTAGAATGAAAATAAAGAGACATTTTGAATAATTTTTTTTTTGCACACCATATGGGGAGTTCTCCCTTTGTGACATCACAAATGGTGACCGCGTTGCCAATGGGAGATTTCCTATGTCATTAAAGATCTCAATATTCAAATACTCATAACTTTCTTATCATTTATCCGATTTTCACCAAATCTTCACTAATGTGCTTATTTGATTTTTCTGCGTCCACAGTAAGCCAACTACCTACAAAGGGACAATTCTCCTTTAAATATTCTTGGTGTTCTAATAATTTTGGCCACCACTGTATATCATTTGAATGACAATGATGAACTTTAATTTTTGCATAATATTCATTTCGTATTTCCCACATGAATGCATATTAAATCCCACTGTAATCTGAAATTTGGAGAACATAATTTTCGAACACATACTAGATTGTGTTTAATTTCTGTGACAGATTATTTGTATTACTCATTTTATTACTCATACCTAAATTTTCCTACTGGCAACTGTAGTTCGCAATCTTACTTAGTCTGTCAAACTGTATTAATTACTATGCTCCCTTTTATTTGAACACTGTTAAAGCACTTGAGTCTTAATTTGTTTTATGCTTACAATAAAATTTTAACAATACCCCTTTTTTTCTCCAAACCCAAGAATCGACTCTTTTTTTTCCAGCCTTTCCTATTATTCACCATAATTGGTTCTTGTTCTTTCAGTCGGCAACACCCAATTAATCCTTTAATTTCCAAATAGGCTAAAGCCTGCATTTTAAATTGATTTTCTTTTTAATAATATTGTAATGTTATATTTCCATATATGTATATTTTATGACTGTGTATGATATATTATGTTTGGTTTTTTTTTACCATGTAAAAATGTTTGTAATTTGGCCTTTGGCCGCGATAAAATTTTCATGAATAAACCATTTCAAATCAAATCAAATCAAATCAAAAGGAGGGAAAAAAGGGATATTTCGGTTGAAATGCTATTATTATTACAATTATTGTTGTTGGGTCAAATACAGGATCCAAGATCTTAAGATCCAAGATCTCTTTTCATAAAACTTAGGAATATTCATGTTCCGACTATCAAAACATGAACTACCGGCCCTGTATCCTCTATGTTCGTCATGAATTACGCAATACATTCTTATCCAACATGACAAAGTCATTCTTATCACCATCCACGTACTCAAACAGCTATCGCACACAATACAATTATAGTCACTGGACCCAAACTGTGGCAAGAACTCCCAATTGAATTAATATCTTCCTGCTCTCTACAAATATTCAAGCGCAAATTTAAAAGGTTTTTGTTTAAAAATAATCAGCTCCTCTCCAGGCCCTCGATTAGAACTTTGTACTCGCCCTCTTCTATTTGTCTCTTTTTTATCTTTATGTTATTGTGTATTGTGTATTTTGCAATTCAATTCAATAACTTCTCACCACTTCAAAAGGAATCTATACACTACATGCCTAGCTTTTTAGTAAATTTCCCCATATTTCACTCTTATTATATATTATATTGTATTGAATAATTTATGCATGTATCTTATTTCATGAAAGTAATTTTTTTTTTTGTATATTTTGTATTACATTTGCCATGTAAAATTTGAAATTAATTAAACTGAAACTGAAACTGACGAAAGGAAGCATATTGATAGCGCATATGGCTATCGAAATTGTGTGCACCCACAGGAACTAAGTAATAATTCAGTTAGCCGGGTGCTGGATCGTGATAGGCTTCATTTTGTTTTCTTCTTGACTGTTGTAAGTTTAGGGCTTCTTTAGTAATGTTAAGGTTTAGAGAGGTACATGGGGAAATGTATAAATTGAGATGATTATAGTTCAATTGGGTTGAGCGCCCCTGAAGGTAGCCTTCCTTGCTTTATGGATGGCAGGTCGAGAGTTCGATTCCCGGCCGAGTCATAGCTAGGACTTACAGAAATGGTATGTATGCCCCTAAAGCTGCCTTTCACCAAGGAGGTTGGTGGTAATAATAACTTATCATGTTATGCAGGGAGAAAAGTTGCTTAGAACTAAAGCGGCTACCCTGGATAAATAAAATGACATTACTATTATCTTCATTATTGTTATATTGTTCTTATTATTGTTATTAAGATTATTATTAGTACCACTATTATTATTGTTATTATTTTAATTACTATATTACATCATTGCTCTTTGGTTAGGGTAAAGGGGTAGTAAGGGGCATAATAATAAAGTCTGAAAAGAAGGCGGAGAAAAATTGCCGGGTCATTTAGTAGGCTTATAGGCCGATTAGTAATATGAGCTACGAAAAGAAACAAACACAGCTTGTCTTCATTTTGACTATTGAACAATATGGGGATCAATTTTTATATAATAAATTTTTAACAATTTTAGTCAAACATTCAAATAAATATTAATCTAAAAAACTAATAATTACCACTCTGGAAATGAATATTTGAGGGCTCCAAGAAAATCTTTGCTCCTGTCTTCTTCCCGCTGAGCCCTATTAATTTGAAAGGTGTGTATATGCGCTTGTGTGTTTCAGTGGGAGTGATTGAATGTATGTGTGGTGGGTAAGTGTGAGTGTGTGTGTGTCTGTGTGTATGTCTGAGTGTGCTTGAGAGAGAGAGAGAGAGAGAGAGAGAGAGAGATAAGAAAATAAACTTACCCAATTGCAAATTGCGGTTGTGAGATCGATGTATTCTGCACTCGAAGGATTTTGAAGACTAGGTGAGAAGGTAGTGTCAAGGGTGATTTCAATGCAGATTTCCAAGACTAATTTGGTGGAAAAGAAACAGATATCCGAGATTAATGTTTTGTCATATTACTTATTTAAGTAATTCAAAAATACTTGTGGAAATGGTTTAAACAGAGTTTCATCGAGTTTAGAAAGGTTGCTGGAGAAACCTACCAAAATTGTGAATTACTCGGGGATAATACCAAACACAGTTAGAATTACTTAGCAGCAAAGAGAGTTTTATGAAGAGAGCAATTAGGAGAACATCTTGGAATTTAATGATCACGTATTAATGATAAACAGCAAAAATGCATTGAATAATAATATATAAAAAATTAACGTGACAACTATTCAATTTTGGCTTTTAAAAAGTGCGTCTAAGGAATATGTAAAAATCAAAATAAAAATTCAATTGGAGAGATAGCAGTTGGAGAGGTATCAAAAGGTGTAGTGACAACAGGAGGCTCTGGGGAAGGAATTTTGGAAAGGCGGGTTTTTTTTTTTATAGTAATATGAATGATTATAATGATAATGATAATATTAACAATGACAATAATGCTTAAGATAGCAAGAATAATCAATTGAATAATAGTATATTATATAAGAAAAGAAACACACAAAAACTTTTTTTTTTTAAATCTTTATGAGGCACAGATTAACTTTGAGAGGGAGTAAACTTGATTTCAAATAACAACAACAAGTATATTATTTTATATCATAAATGTGTCTGTTGCTTTAGTTGTGGATGCAACTTTTGCTCAACATTTATTATTTTCTTTTTTATTGTAGTTTTTTTTTTCCATTATTTTCATTGTTATTACTAGTTTTAATATTATTATTAGTAGAAGTATTAGTATTAGTATTATCATTATTATAATTATCATTATTATTATCATCGTCAATATTACTTTTGCTATTATTGATATTGTTATTATTAATGTTGTTATTGTTGTTTTTTTTGTTGTTGTTGTGTTTAGTGTAGGGTCTTAAATATCATTTACAATAAATTAAAAGAAAAAACAAAAAACAAAAAACAAAAAAAAGAAAGAAGTGATTTTGTGCTTTCCCCCTCTCATTAAGTAATATTAATGTGTTTTGATCCTATATTAAAAACACATTTAATATGATATAAACCCAATATTTTAAAAATGCCATGTGGTTCAAGTTCGGAGGGGAGCATGGGAGGAGGGGGGCATAGGGATGAGTGGGGTTTTTTCTGATGGAGTATGGGCGGCGGTGTGCATGTAGCATGTTAGAAATGAGTTACAGGGGTATGGGCATAGTTGGTAATAACGAAAAAAAATACCGACCAAAAAGATACATAATTATAAAATGGCTTGAAATTTATTTTTGATATTTCAATATGGTAGATGAAAATGAGCAAATATAGATCATAAGCAAAGGAAAATGACATAATGCGTCCCTTTACATGAATTTGCAGTGAATCTCATTCTAATAAAATTGTATAAGATTATATGCTTATACCATGTAAATATTGACTTTTTAAACTGTGGAGCAGACTTGGACTGTCGACAAAGAGTACATGGTCACATCTCAGTCATTTTATGAATATTCGTTGGGAAGACGCCAAATTAAGTTAAACAATCTAGGCGAAGTAAGTCAGTATCGAGAGAGAAAGACATCCAAGGTTAATTTATTACCTATATCCGTTATTTAAGTAGTTAAAAATATTTGCGGTAAAAATTAAAACACACCGGTTATCGAATTTTAGAAAGGATAATCGAGCAACCAACTTACTTGTGAATCATGAAAATGCTCCATGATAAGGCAAAACACAGTTAATATTATTAGGCAGCGGAATTTGAAAACAGCTATCGGGACAATATCTTAAAATTCAGCAATAACTCATTTATGGTAAACACACATTGAATTGGATTTAAAAAAAAATCATAAACAAAAATTAAACTAAGTCCTCAACTTACCAATCGTTATATTAGGAGTGGTATTTGAAGATGACGTCATAGTTGTTGAAGATGGCATCATGGTTGTGTTTGAAGATTGCATCATGGTTGTATTTGAAGATGGCATCATGGTGGTGTTTGAAGATTGCATCATGGTTGTGTTTGAAGATGGCATCATAGTGGAATTTGAAGATGGCATCATGGTGGTGTTTGAAAGATGGCATTCGTATGTGGGTGTTTGAAGATGCATCATAGTGGTGTTTGAAGATGGCATCATAGTGGTGTTTGAAGATGGCATCATGGTGGTGTTTGAAGATGGCACATGGTGAGTGTTTGAAGATGGCATCATAGTGGTGTTTGAAGATGGCATCATGGGGTGTTTGAAGATGGCATCATGGTGGTGTTTGAAGATGGCATCATAGTGGTGTATTGGAAGATGGCATCATGGTGGTGTTTGAAGATGGCATCATGGTTGTGTTTGAAGATGGAAAATCATAGTGGTGTTTGAAGGATGGCATCATGGTGGTGTTTGAAGATGCATTATAGTGGTGTTTGAAGATGGCATCATAGTGGTATTTGAAGATGGCATCATGGTGGTATTTGAAGATGGCATCATGGTGGTGTTTGAAGATGGCATCATGGTGGTGTTTTGAAGATGGCCAACATGGTGGTGTTTTGAAGATGGACTCATAGTGGTGTTTGAAGATGGCATCATGGTGTGTTTGAAGATGGTATCATAGTGGTGTTTGAAGATAATAATAGTGGTGTTTGAAGATGGCATCATAGTGGTGTTTGAAGATGGTATCATAGTGTGTGTTTGAAGATGGCATCATAGTGGTGTTTGAAGATGGCATCATGGTGGTGTTTGAAGATGGTATCATAGTGGTGTTTGAAGATGGCATCAAGTGGTTTTGAAGATGCATATGGTGGTGTTTGAAGAAGGTATCATAGTGGTGTTTTGAAGATGGCATCATATGTGGTGTTTGAAGATGGCATCATAGTGGTGTTTGAAGATGGCATCATGGTTGTGTTTGAAGATGGCATCATGGTGGTGTTTGAAGATGACATAATAGTGGTGTTTGAAGATGGCATCATAGTGGTATTTGAAGATGGCATCATAGTGGTATTTGAAGATGGCATCATGGTGGTATTTGAAGATGGATCATGGTGGTGTTTGAAGATGGCATCATAGTGGTGTTTGAAGATGGCATCATAGTGGTATTTGAAGATGGCATCATGGTGGTGTTTGAAGAAGGTATTCATAGTGGTGTTTGAAGATGGCATCATGGTTGTGTTTGAAGATGGCATCATAGTGGTGTTTGAAGATGGCATCATAGTGGTATTTGAAGATGGCATCATGGTGGTATTTGAAGATGGCATCATGGTGGGTTTGGAGATGACATAATAGTGGTATTTGAAGATGGCATCATGGTGGTATTTGAAGATGGCATCATAGTGGTGTTTGAAGATGGCATCAATAGTGGTGTTTGAAGAAGGTATCATAGTGGTGTTTGAAGATGGATCATGGTGGGTTTGAAGATGGATATAGTGGTGTTTGAAGATGGCATATGGTGGTGTTTGAAGAAGGCATCATAGTGGTGTTTGAAGATGGCATCATAGTGGTGTTTGAAGATGGCATCATAGTGGTGTTTGAGATGGCATCATGGTGGTATTTGAAGATGGCATCATAGTGGTGTTTGAAGATGGCATCATAGTGGTGTTTGAAGATGCGATCATAGTGGTGTTTGAAGATGGCATCATGGTGGTGTTTGAAGATGGTCAATGGTGGTATTTGAAGATGGCATCATAGTGTGTTTGAAGATGGCATCATAGTGGTATTTGAAGATGGCATCATAGTGGTGTTTGAGATGGCATCATAGTGGTGTTTGAAGATGGCATCATATCGGTGTTTGAAGAAGGTATCATAGTGGTGTTTGAAGATGGCATCATGGTTGTGTTTGAAGATGCATCATAGTGGTGTTTGAAGATGGCATCATGGTGGTGTTTGAAGATGGCATCATGGTGGTATTTGAAGATGGCATCATAGTGGTGTTTGAAGATGGCATCATGGTGGTATTTGAAGATGGCATCATAGTGGTGTTTGAAGATGGCATCAATAGTGGTGTTTGAAGAAGGTATCATAGTGGTGTTTGAAGAAGGTATCATAGTGGTGTTTGAAGATGGCATCATGGTTGTGTTTGAAGATGGCATCATAGTGGTGTTTGAAGATGGCATCATGGTGGTGTTTGAAGATGGCATCATGGTGGTGTTTGAAGAAGGTAGCATGGTGGTGTTTGAAGATGGCATCATGGTGGTGTTTGAAGATGGCATCATGGTGGTATTTGAAGATGCATCATGGTGGTATTTGAAGATGGCATCATAGTGGTATTTGAAGATGGCATCATAGTGGTATTTGAAGATGGCATCATGTGGTATTTGAGATGGCATATGGTGGTATTTGAAGATGGCATCATAGTGGTGTTAAAGATGGCATCATGGTGGTGTTTGAAGATGGCATCATAGTGGTGTTTGAAGATGGCATCATGGTGGTGTTTGAAGATGTAGCATGGTGGTGTTTGAAGATGGCATCATGGTGGTGTTTGAAGATGGCATCATAGTGGTGTTTGAAGATGGCATCATGGTGGTGTTTGAAGATGGCACCATGGTGGTGTTTGAAGATGGCATCATATGGTGTTTGAAGATGGCATCATGGTGGTGTTTGAAATGTGCATCATGGTGGTGTTTGAAGAAGGTAGCATGGTGGTGTTTGAAGATGGCATCATGGTGGTGTTTGAAGATGGCATCATGGTGGTATTTGATGATTGCATCATAGTGGTATTTGAAGATGGCATCATAGTTGTGGTGTTTGAAGATGGCATCATAGTAGTGGCATTTGAAGCTGTGAAAGGGGTACAAAATTATATTACAGCTTCGAAAATTTAACGATATATTCATTGTGCACTATAAAAGGTTGTATTATGTATATATATATATATATATATATATATATATATATCAGGGGCCGCGGAGCGATTTTGAAAGTGGAGGGGCTGAGCAAAAGTGGGGGGGCTGAACAGGCTAAAATCACAAATGTATGGTCATTTTTGCATTTTTGTACACGTTGGCTGAAAAAAGTGGGGGGGGCTCTGCAGCCCCCCCCCCAGCCCCCCCCCCCGGCTCCGCGGCCCTGATATATACATTGGTGGCCAAAATTATAGAACACCTGAACCTACACAAAGTCTATGGGATTATCAATGCCTAGTTCATTTGCCGAAATCATATTAAAGATACTTTTTTGTGCTATGAGCTTTCATGACTTTTTAGCATAGGGTTTACGTATATGTAGAACACAATTTATATAGTTTCGACCATCTCTGGTAATGCGCAGCATTAAAAACAGTTGCGCTATGCGCTTTTGGTTTCCCCATAGACTTGTGTATTAAACATGTAGTCCAAATGCAAAAAAAAGTAAAATATATATATTTTAAATATAAATATAAATATACATATGTTGATTGCTCAAAAACTATTTGAGGTAGAAGTATGAAACTTAGAAGGCTTATTTATTCTAATATACCTCAAATACATGCTAAGTTTCAGAAAATTTGGTCAAATGGGGAGGGTGGATTCGCCCCCACCCTTGGTGGTGAGATGACCAAAATAACCATGCCCATTGAAGGTGAAGACTATTTTTTCATTTAATGAAGACACTCCTTGTAAATGTATATTTTTGAAAAAGAAATTTCATGAGCAATTCAAACATGTTGAAATATTAAGGGTCATTGGAACGGGGGACTTAAATAGGGGCACTGAATTAAAAATTTGGGGCCCTTCAAAAATAATTTTAAAATCCCCACATAAGATCTAACTACTTCACCCTGTGTTGTTATGACTGCCATTTTTGACATCCTCAGGAAATTTCCTTTCAGAATATATATATTTTTGTAGGGAGAGGCTTAAAATGTTTAACGTTATGACACTTTGGTCCTTAAAGGGGCAAGATTTTTTAGATTTTTCAATCGGTGGTGTAACATAAAAAAAGGCGACTTGGGGGCGAATTCCCAACGCATGGCTTTGTTATTTACTTTTTAAAGCACAATGATGATTTTCGGAGACATTCCAACCATTTTATATGTATTTAAATGGTCAACTGAATGAAAATTACTAAAATCATCTAAATATGCTTGGTGTTCTAATAATTTTGGCCACCACTGTATATATATTTATATATATATATATATATATATATATATATATATATATATATACATGAGTGTGATGAGACTCAACTTTTTTGACATGAAGAAGTTTGTCCAGATAATATAAATGTGTAATTTTTCTTCATAAATCTTGATGAAGGCAAATTAGCCGAAAGCTCGATATAATAAAGACTCAAAGTTCAGCTACATCGATACCTGTCCTAGACCTTTTTCTCCATTACACATTATACACACTGTTCAAATAATAATTTATTTACTACACATCTGGTGAAATAGGTGAGTTTTGAGGCACGAGTGCTCGCTGCTGTCAATTTCACAGAGCAAAGAAAGGGGGGTTACAAAAGCGTGGAACAATGAATGACAAGGCATCGTATACATAATGGTGAGTCATTTTAAGTAAGCAAATGGTATTTAATACTAAAAAGGTGAAAGTAAGGCCTTCTAAAAATTTATTGTGATGTGTTTCGCCAAATCTGTTTAATAGTTTCTGTCTTCCGCTGCCTTGTTTAACATTACAAGGAAAATCAGAAAAACGGAGTAAAAAGTATTTTCATTCATTTGTCGGACATGTGTCTTGCAGCTTCTACTTAACTTTCCTTCAGACAGAATCAGTATTTCACAATGTACTGGATAACTTATATATAACCTATACAATTGACTTACCAGGTGTCACTTCTAGCGTAACGTTTACCGTAGATTCTCCGCTTTTACAGCTGTATACCCCTCCATCTTCTAACATTGCGTTGGTAATTGTCATCGTGGAAGACACGTTGCTTTGGGACACATTGAAATTGTCATACTTAAATGACATGCTAATTTTGATAGTGTCATTGAATAGGATTATTTCTGTAGCGTTTGGTAAAATCTCGCACCAGATTGCCGAGGATGAGCTGCATGTAAGTACCGCATCACATCCTTTATCAACAGTGACGTATTGAGAAACAGTAGAAGCAGCGGTCGTGGCGTAAGACATTGAATCTGTGACATTAGAGGATGGCATCATAGTTGTGTTTGAAGATGGCATCATAGTTGTGGTGTTTGAAGATGGCATCATAGTAGTGGCATTTGAAGCTGTGAAAAGGGGTACAAAATTATATTACTACAACTCGGAAATTATAAACGATATAATCATAGTGCATTATAAAAAAGTGGATTCTTTATATATATATCTATTATATATATATATATGTGTGTGTGCTTGTGTGGTTTGTGTGTGTGTGTGTGTGTGTGTGTGGTGTATAAATATACATGAGTTGATGAGACTCACTTTTTGACATGACGAAGTTGTCAGATAATATAAATGTAATTTTCTTCATACTATTACGTCAATCTCCTCGTTTGCAGCCTACCCCCAGTTAGAGAGCTGAGCTTCAGGTGTCGGACCCCTTATAAAAATCCTCGTTTGAAACTATTTCATCACTATTGGCCTGCATTGGGCCAGATAATCCCTGTTATCAAACTTTGCAACTCCACAGGCCAGCTTGAGCGTTGAGCCAGGGGTAAAAGATAATACAACAGCTGGGATGGTTTACGTAATGTAGCTCTGCCTATGAGTAGGCCAGTTTGGTATGTCAATAGAAGTGATTGTATTTTGATAATATTTCGCTTAAGTTGATCACTAGGCATCTATATTAGCAATGTATGTGTTATCCGACATTGCATTTCGGTTTTATGCAATTTTCAATTACTGACCCAGATAAAATCATGACCTACTTCCCGGAACTACAGGAAAACTACTCCGAATAAGACAAAAACGTAATTAATGTATGACTACCGAGTATCAGTTCATACAATTGTACTCAGTTAATATTTAAAATATAGGTTGGCCCTACAATGACTATAGCTGTCGTAACACTTTTGGATGACCATATGTTTGACCAGACGGTAAAAGGTAACAGTAGCTATTTGCTTTTATGTAGAGTGGAGATTCAGGATCCTGGAGAGGTGGTGTTGTCACAGCCAGGGCTCAGCTCGTCACGATGTCCCCTGGTAACACAACTTGCTAAGAAAGAGAATGCTACATTAGTAGCTTTGCTAACAATAAGGGAGGTCATTATCGTGTCATCTTATAGAGGGCCTGGTTTGCGTATCGTCATGGGCAAAATTGCGTTTCGACATGAACGCAGTCTTATAATACATTACGTCTCGGACAATGGCTACAAAGAATTGAGTACTAATAGAAGACAATCTGTTGTAAAATCCCTTTTAATTGCCGTAATCAATGTTGTAGATCTAACGTCGATTTTACTCACCTCGATTCGTGAACTATATTTCATTCTATTCGCATCTACATTGTTCATAGTATTCATCACGCCTTTAAAGAAGTAGCATAATTTCGAGAATGTTTTTCTAACTGGGACTACAAGTTCTGCTAGAATATTAGAAGTGGAGTTGTTGAGGACACGCGAGTGCTTGTCTTTTCGCTCGCTGTGTTCTATACCCTGTATTTCACACATGGTAAGCACAATGAAAATAAGGGGAGAGTTTCAGAAATCTGACATGATATTCTCACACGAGAGGATAAACAATTAGATGTATATCGTCTTTGTAGCATTGATGTATAGTAGTGAGAGTGTATGTTATCTATATTCATTCGTCTATTCTAATTATTCTTGCACGTTGAATCTTTCACTATGACTTATTACTTGGACTCGCAGACGAAATTATTCAATTAATGTTGCTTATTGCCTTCAAACGTAATACAGGTAACGCAATTCGGAAGTGAGTTAGGTCCGGATACGCACAATGAAAATAGGAGTGGATATGGAGATTATTTTAGAATTGAGGACAGTTGTTAAATGGTAGCGCGAATTGATGATTAAAACTTGGTATAATGGGTTCCAAATTGTGGGTGTTTTGGGTAAGGTGCCCTTTATGGTTTAATATTCACACTTCTACCGAGAGACTCCTGTGAAATCCACAACCGGTTGAGGTGAGCTCTGGGGACTTGGTAGCTATTACAAACAAGCGTGGATCTAACTTGCATAGACAAGCAGTGCAGCATCGCATTTATCGGAATGCGTGAGTTCATTATTAGTAAGCAAACTCTCTTAAAATTTAAAACTTAAAAGAAGATACAGTGCCTTGTAAAAAATTTTAGTTGGGGTGCATTGTTGTTCCTCAGCACACAATCTGTTTATTTATTGATTTCCTTGTCTTTCGCGTGCGGTCTATGCAGGTTTTATTGCATTTTTTCGTAAGCATTTTACATTCTTGTTTATTCAGTAAAAATTGGGGATAATTATTAGTTATGTTTCATTCTGTTTGTTTCGCACATGTGGTATGTGACAGTCGTTGACTGTTAACGTACTCCTTCTGCCAGATATTCTAGTTATTTCACAATATAACCTGGATAGAGCTTATAACGAATACTTATTAGCAGCCACTTACCAGTTTCTAGCTGTTGTCTAGGCGTAACTTACTCACCACGGTTAGATTTCTACGCTTCTAA
>CALNVZ010003426.1:36759873-36775201 GCA_940671915.1 Paracentrotus lividus
ACAAGGAGAAAAAGAATAGTTTAACTAAGAAAAATGTTTCTCAAGAAATAGTTCGTTTTTCTTCATGACGTCACGCATAGTACATTTTTTTCCCTAGGGAAAAAATGTACTATGCGTGACGTCATTTTTTGGATGCACAACAAGGACCAGTGATCGAGCAGTGAATTTTGGATGAAATTTTTGAAAAATTGATTTTATTGGATCCAGAAGAAAGGTAAGCATAGACTATATAATTTTGTTCATTAAAAAAATTAAAAGGAATGGTATTATAGTGGAAGGGATATAAAACAAATATACAATGACTCATTCTCAGAACAGGTTAAAACTATTCGCACTCAGGAACATCACATAGTACTATTCTCTCTCGGGCCGATGGCCCTCGAGAGAATAGTACTATGTGATGTTCCTTCGATGCGAATAGTTTTAACCAGATCCTCGATTGTCATTGTATATTTGTATAATATGGGCCACCTGAAGCAAATCATGTCGTGACCGTCGACCGGTGACCGGTGTGAGCACCATACTGTTGTTCATATAAACTGTATACGAAAATATATCGTCGTGAGAGGATCTGATGCCGAAATTTCTCTGAGAAAATTGCTGAAAACCAACAAGGTAGGGAAAACTTACGGCATTCTTTTACCCTGATGTAAAATTTGATATTTCACAGAATGTGATAGTGAAAGAGTGTTTGAGGGGGTAACCTTAATTGTTTTATATATTTAGTAAGCTTATAGTTTCATTTTGATCATACTAGCGTGTACAGGTCAATTTGTTTTAGTGAAGGGGTGCAATGTGGCATTGAATGCTTGCCTGACACAGCAACATTAGTGCAGGTAATATGGGACATCCAAAACGGCGGAAATTATTCTTGTACTTAGTATTGGGATGAGGCATCAATCTCTTTGCTACGATTTTTTGGGGTATATTCACAGTATATAATTAATATAAATAACTTATTGTAGGCCTATATTGACTTGTATAATGAAAATAATATCTAAATAATATATTTTTTTTAAATATATATACAAAATACATAACAATGAAATATATAGTCAAAGGATTTACTGAAGGGTCTTATAATTTCAAATTATATCTTAAAGTTAATGATTTTCAACATTTTAAGCAAATTCCAGACATGGTAGAATCATTGTAGTTTTTAAAACATACATTAAATACATGTGCCCATATTACCTGCACATGCAGGTAATATGGGCACTTTGGTAATGACGTCAACATTTGAATATTGCAGACAGGGGGGTTGGTGATAATTGTTTTTCTTCACAATACAAGTTAGAGCAGTAGTTATTGATTCATATAAACAAAGATTAGACTGTGTGTCATTTCGTAATTTTATGCAAATTAGGCAAATGAGCTTAGGTGGCCCATATTACCTGCATGTACCCTATAACGCATCTGAGGTGTAGGGTTGCTTTAGGTCCTTAAGTTAAATCTTGGTTTAAGGTTACGAATTTCGATTTCTTGTCTAGAGGAGGGCTTGACATAAAAATGGGAAAACAGGAAAAAAAATTAACTCTTAATTTTCATCATTTTTGGCAGAATTTTTTTTCGGCCTTCATGACATGGGTGTTAATGGTAACTGTAGTTAATATTTTGATCATAATTTATGTTTTGCTGAGATTCTTCAATACTTTTTTAGGAAGTTAGAAGTTTTCATGGTGTAAAAATGAATCAAATCAATTTTCAACCCCAATCAAAATAAATTTGGCCCTTCCCCTAGACCAAAGACCTAAGCCTGCAACCATAAACCTGGATTTAACTTGAAGTACAGTAACCTCAGACGCGTTTCGCGAGGGTATATAGAACTGAAGGGGCCTTGGTTATGGCATGGTAAACAAAAAGGGGCAAAGAATAAGAAACAAAAAATGCAAAAATGGGCATTGTGGGGGTTAACAATTTTTTTTCATTTTTCAATCCCCAGGGATGCTTTTGGGAACTTCCAAGATATACGCAGATTCACGCAAAGTGAAAGCGGTGACAAATTCAAGAAATTAAAACCGGAGCAAAATAATTAGGCTGGAGCAAAAAAAAAAAAAAAAAAAAAAATCCCAAAAGTTAATATTACTAATAATATCAAATCTTTATGACCAAGAGTGTATAATATCGCTTGAGAATATTTTATCGTTATGTTCATTCCTATAGTTACACCATGAAGTCTGTTCAAACAAAATATTAATTTAACTATTTTAAACAATAGAATACATGGAAATCAAGATGATATTGAATGTGGGACTTTCAGTTTTTAAAATGTGGACAACAATGCCAGGTCCGTAACTCTTTAAAAAATGTTATGCTCTTGAAAACAAATATTTGACAAATTAAATCAAAACTTGTCTACAGCATTTGTTATCTGATATAAATCATTTTGAACCTAAAACTCACATATTCTTGCATAACGTTACGTATAGTCAAGCGTTATAATTTTTAAAAAAGGCTTTTAAAAAAATTCAGACTGATATAAATAGTTACAGATTGAAATTTATAAAGAAAACTTTCCTTAATAAATATCATATTGTGTTAATTACGGATTTTTAGATAAACGATAGACCTAATACATCTGTCAGAAATAAAAGGTACATGGATAAACATTGGGGAAACTTATTTATCAAACTGCTTAAGTATTGAAAGCAGTCAAATTATTTGTTTATGTCCGTAACTTCGGAATTAACTCTAAATTACTCTAATCATGATAATACAGACCCTGTTATTTTGGATTCCCCCCCCCCCTTTAATACCCTGGGCCTATACAGCCCTCCTTGATTGTTTTAAACAAAAAGAGAATTATAGAAAGTCTTAAAATATACCTCTTGAGATAAGTATCAATATACCTGGAATAGATTAGCCCATAATTACTTGTATAGAAAAGCTAACATGTTTTGAGTGGAATGTATTTTTTATATCATTTATCGCGGTATGAATGTATTGAGAAGTGAATAAGTGTGTTAACTATCAAGTGGGCCCATACGCCAAGTCTAAAGTACTCAAAATGTTGCATGGTTAGGAACCAGGGCAGATTCGAGTAGTTTAGGACTTGAGGTGGTGCTTGTTGAAGGCTGCTGGTTCATTTACTCATTGATATAAATTTTCCATAATTTACATCGGGCCTATGACATTTTTGTTGACGCTCAAATGGTTGATGAAGTATTAACCCTTATTTAGAAAGGATATCGACCAATTGTAACTTTTGTGATGCATAAATATTTAATAGAATAGACCTATGTATATCAACTTGCTTTTACTAATTAAGCTCTTTTTCCTAAATGCATACAAACTAACCAAGGTGAACTGTGATAAATTTTTTATCTATATTTAAAAAAAAATGTAAATGGATTAATTGTGAGGTTATTTATTGCTACCTATTGCTATGTTCGACATATTTAATGTACGCGGGGTGTTTATACAATAGAGTTGTTAAAATATTTAACAATAAAGCGTGCATAATGAAAAATATGTAACATATGGGAAAGAAAAAAAAAAGAGAAGTGTTAACAAGTTAAAATATGTAGCTGTAAATGTATCTGCGATCCTTGACAGCTAAGACATTTCGTAGTCTCCAAATAGGCCTATTTTATAATAATTCTTTTTTTTTTTACCACGTTTTTCATTATAATTAACTTTATGATTATTTTGTTTTTAATTATATACATGTATATTTGGGTTTTTTTTCGTTTGTATAACATTTTTTTGGGGGGAGGGGGCTTTTTTAATATTTATAAGCCTATTTTTTCAAGTATGTAACTAAATAATGATTTACCTAAATTATTGCTTTCCTTTTTAAATAAAGTCCTTTCAACGCCTAAACACTAGAAAAAAATTAAATTGAAAGAAGGTATGACATTCCGTTGCATGGCTGTTATTTATAAAAACTCGTTGGGTGTGAATCATTTGATGTGTATTGTTATTCCCCTCGCGTTTTTTATAATTATTTTCATCTTTGATATTCTGTGTCAAGTTTTAGCCTAATTTTTCCTCTTTTCCCTACTTAAATCCTTTTTTCATATTATATTTGTTTCCTTACTTTTAGAATTATTTCTCATCTATATAACGGGACCAGAGGAAAAGACTTGGTTGGTAAAAAACATTAATTATCAACACTTACACAAACATCAACGGTAATGGAATTTTAATTAAAGAAATAAACTCAAAATGACTGGTAGTAATAAAAATTAAAGAGACACTTTCTATTGTATTTTAACATGTTACAACATATATGAAAATAGTTAGAGAGCTATTTATTTTCATGTCATATGTGATTCGTCACCAAAACTGTATGAAAATAATCGTCTATTACTTTGTAACCATTTAAGATTGATTGGGTGAAGATGGACGTCCATTACTTTTTTAAAAATAATTTGTGTGAAGCGGCTAAACAAGAAACGAATACAATATTTACTATTTAAATATAATAAATGAAATCTGAACTTAAAAACGTAAATCGAGATAATAAATTAATGGTAAGGTATTGGTTTAATCGCCCATCCTACATCACCTTGTCACATTTTACATTTTTCATCCACAAAAATGATATTTTTAGGCACCAATTGAACATGAAATTGTCACTTAAGTTATGTTCAAAGAAAAAGGGGAAATTGTAAAGTGTTTGGATTTAGACAGAAAACATACATTTGAGATATAGGAGGGTTCGGCTTACCAAAGGGGTCCGTTATACCCAACTTTTATGTACATCCACTTCAACTATTTGAGGTTTTGAAACTGTGAACTATTTGACAGTTGTGATAGCCGTCACTTTTTTAGAATTATAATCAAAATGATCCAGGGCATGTGGAATATCATTTACATGTACAAGTTTAAGTTATAGTGAACAAGGGAAATGGTTAAAAATTCAAAGTAGGTTATTTACCCGAAATAAACAAAAATAAATGTAATGCTTTTTGGAACACTTTCAATTACATTTCATATTAGTATCGTTCACACGACCATCCTTAACTCCAAAGTTAACTCCAAGTAACTCCAAGTTATCCTTGAGAACTTATGCGGCGGTTCACAACTCGCTCGTAGGCTACTCGGGCACGTGCCATCAACGTAGCCTGCGTTGTATGTGCCAATGCACGCACATGTCCTGGGTTAACTTCTGCGATTCCTGCGTTCTGTAGTAAGGGGTATTGGAAAAACTTCCTGCACGTCGTACATGCATTGCACCTGCGAGGTACCTCCGCTGCACGAATTTTCTACGAAATCCATCGATCGTAGGGAGTTGCACGTCGAAGGTACGGCGAGTTGTGACCGCCGCATTAGTCCTCGAGGATAACTTAGAGTTTATGCGGCGGTCACAACTCGCCGTACCTTCGACGTGCAACTCCCTACGATGGATTTCGTAGAAAAATCGTGCAGCGCAGGTACCTCGGAGGTACGTTGCATGTACGACGTGCAGGACGTTTTTCGAATACCCTTACTACAGAAACGCAGGAATTGCAGAAATTGAAACGACCTGTGCATGCATTGCACATGCGACGCAGGCTACATTGATGGCACGTGCCCCGTAGCCTACGACGAGTTGTGACCGCCGCATTTAAGGCCCGTGTAGACGCACTCGGTGTTTATGTTCTCGAGGACAAGTCGGGGTTTATGTTCTGGACAGATCTTAGGGTTACGGCTCGAAACTCCAAGTGGTGGGTAGTTTCCGATCGCGCGTTAGACCGTGTGGACACGATTTTAACTTGAAGTTTCGTGTTTTCGAGGATAAGAGTGCTGGGTGCCCCAATGCAGCGGCTCGCATCGATCCGGTCATCGAGCCTCTCGCTTATCCTCAAGGATAAGCACTCCGTGAGAATCCTTAGATGATACGGGGTTATGATGAGGATAAGGACTAAGGTCAATACAAGGGCGAGGGTCTGCCATTTTTACCCGTGGCATTGTTTCCTCTATCTTTTTACCTCTTCCATTATTACACCAAACCATTGATATACTAGTACTTCCTACAATAAATGTTGTAAAGATATATTATTTTACAGTATATCCGTGTTTCTATTCAATATTGATTTTTGTTTCGTTTACTTTTCTCGATGCGGTTAAACACACGCACGTGATACCCCGTGTATTTTTTTCTCTTTATCTTCAATCGATCTCATTATATAATATAAAAATGAACACTATTGCTTGCAGTCAAATTTACATTATTATCCATTTTACTTGTGATTGACTAAATATACGGCAATTACCAATATTGGCACTTTAATGGATTATTGTTGCTAATCAAAATTGCCTGTCTTTAATATGCTGCGTTGAAAAACATAATGAATTTACTTTTCCAAAATGAAATTTTTAAAAAAGAAATATTATTTTCTTAAGCTATATTTGTAATAAAGTTCATTTCAAGAGAGCTTCGAACGAAGAGACCATTGGGATCATGTAAACTCTGATGAAACTTTATTTAATTATCTTTTAGGACATATATCTCGAAACACAATTTCAGATTCATAAGTATTAAATAGGAATTTATGAATTATTGTATTGATTTAGAATTATTTATTCAATAAAAAAGAGCTTAATACCGAATCCTTTAAAGATGCTAAACATGTACCATTATTTGTTAAATGTCAACATAATTTTATTCGAAAATTTCATATTTTCAGAGAAGAGGTGTGAGTATTTGTGCGCACGAAAAACAAAAGAAGGCGCTGGAAAGTGCATTACATATTGCTTAAAAGAACTCCAGAATTGTCTAAAGTTATATCAAAGTCTTGGCTTTTGAAATAAAAATCGTGTTTTTTGTTTTTGTTTTTTTTTGTTTTTGTTTTTGTTTTTTTTAGGTAATGAATCCTTCTCACATGGAAAGTAAAATATTAACGTCTGACAACTCCATCAAAAAAAAAAGGGAGAAGAAGAATAAGAATAAGAAGAAACTTTTTTTTAAATGATGCTTACCTATCCTTGGATGAAGAGGGCGACACAATAGATGATATCCTTGTCCTAACAATTTTTCTGATTTTCTCCTAACATCAATTTGAAAAGGTTCCTTAAAACCACACACATGAGATAAACCAAATCTCCGTCTGATCGGAATGAAGCTCGAAGCCAATATGAAGTATCTCCCCCTAACCCAGGCCGCACCCGTCCCGCTGCCCTTGTCAAAATTTGTGTTACCTGATTTTCCCCTCCTATTATGTGACGTAGATGTATTCATATTTCTTTTGAATTGATTTCAATGCAAAGAATTTTTAGCGTTGCACCCAATGGGCAGTGTACCGTGGAAATGCTATCAAATCCTTTCTATTACCATGAGGATAACATCTTTTTATGAGCAGTGCCCATGCAGGGCATGTATCCGCTATTAAAGTCCATTTAACCGAGGAAAATGTGTAGGAGGTGGGTTTTGCTTTAAAATGAATAAAATAGATAGTTTAGGTTTATCTTCATTTCAGAAAATAATGGTATCGCCGTTGCGTTGTAAATCTTGATTTGTTTTCGTTTGTGATAGCTTCCAGATTTACCACACAAAAAATACATTTCCATATACCTTCTGATTCAATCTAAGGTTAATTTTTTTTTTTAAAGGAAAATTTAGAAAGAGTTCATAGAACGAAGATCATGTTATTCCTATATAAACATAACAAATATCTAAGTTCTTGACCATTTCATTAAAGTATATACCGTTACCTTTAACAAAATAAAGTTTAGAAATAAATTAGGATATGAACTTGAAAATATGAGTGTTGATGCAGAACATCAGGCCCGTAACCAGGGGGGGTTCGGGGGGTTCGAACGAACCCCCCCCCCCCGCTGGCGACCAGAGGTCCGCTTTACAAAAAAAAAAACAAAAAAAAAATGGCATAAAAGGTTTTTTTTTGTTGTTGCTTAATCAAATTTCCTTTAGGCGTCTCTTATCTATCTATCCTTAGCTAGTGACATATAATCACCATGGTATTGTCTTGAGGGCTAGTTTGAACACCTACCCCCCCCCCCCCCCCCCCGCTATCGCGCGGCCCGCGTGACGTAAAAAAATTTTGATGTACCTTTTTGCTCGCCCGGCGTGACGTCAAAAAAATTTGATGTACCTTTTGGTCCACTTTTGCAGATTTCGAACCCTCCCGTAAAAATCCTAGTTACGTGCCTGAACATTGTTTACACACTGTAGTATTTGTGCAAAAGGCATAAATACATTGTTATTGATTTTGCACCGATGACGGCCAATAGTTCAAATAGCAGTAATATTATTCTTGAGGCCCCTTTGATTCGTTTTATACCCTGGCTGTAATAAGCCTGCAATGTCTATTAAGGGTACAGTCAAAACCAATTAGTCGATGTCGCGGGTTTTGAACCATGTAAGTTTTAAACCATTGACAGCCAAAGTGATTCATATCCAATGGTCATGATGGTAAACACCTTGTAACTCTATTAACATTATTAAACACTACCTTCACTTTGAGACTCTATGATATACCTCCCGGTCTACGTCCCCCTACCAAAACATTAGAATGTGACTTATTCACCTGTCCTCCACAGGTTTTTAACGACATCACGAGAGTGTAAACTCTTGATCAAATGAGATTTATTTTTATATGCACTGTAGGTTTTTTTTTTCAGTGACCTGATAAAAGAAACCATGTAGCTCCTTTACCTGTAGTATAATGCAAAGAAAACAATGAATTGTCAGTTGCATGGTCAACCAACCCTTACTTACGAAAAATCACTCCATTTTCATTTTTTTTTTTTCACATTGAATAATTTATATACAAGGTCGTGACCTGGAGCGGCATTGCGTGTTCAATGAATGGTAAGCCCTTGTGCATGTCAACGCATCTAATTCGCTTGTTAATTTCAATATTGAAGAGGCTAGTTAACCACTAAAGTGACCCTTACAGTAATATTGGGATTATACACACGATAAATCACAATAGATAAAGTAGCTGTTGACTTTTGATCCCAAGTCTCATTGTCTCTTTTATCCACACTAAATTAGTAGACCTACTACTGGCAACTAGTTATATTTCTATGTTAAAAATTCATTAAATATAAAATAAAGAAATATATATTGTGATCATATTTTGTGTTATACCAGATTATTTCCTCGTTTCTACGATAAACAAAATTGTGTGTATTGTTTTGGAAACACCCTTTTTAAATGCCCTGTTAAGGTAAAATCGAAGAGGTGAGAGAAAATGGTAGGCTACGGAGTCAGATCTAAAATTTAATTTCAATCAGATAAGGAAACATCAACTCCAGATCTTCAGGAGCTTGGAAATTAATTAATGGAATTGATAATAAAATACATCTTCTGATTTTTGATGTATGTACAACAAAAATTAACATCACCCGTCATGAGAATTTTAACATACACACTGTTCGTCATGAAGGTGGAATATTTTTTTCTGGCTCAAGCGACATTATGTTGCTCCGTTATTAATTTCTTGAATGTGTTTGTCATCGCTTTCACTTTCTGGGATCCTGGGTATATCTTGGACGTTCCCTCAACCCTTCCCAGGGATTTTTCTTCAAAAAAGTTTGTCACCCCCAGAAGATGGCCATTTTCGTCATTTTTTCTTATTTTGGGGGCCCTTTTTTATTCACGCGACCCACCAAGGCCCCCTCAGTCCTACTCCAAGGAAACGCGACTGAGGTAGAGATTTGTTATTTTTCTTTAAATTAAATCTAGATGTATGGTTACAGGCTCGACTCTTTTGTCTAGGGGAGGGGTCAAAATTTATTTTGACTGGGTTCAACATTCATTTTATTCATTTTTACTCCCTGTAAATTTCTATCTTTCCTAAATTGTATTGCAAAATCTCAACCAAACATAAATCAAAATAAAATATTATCAATAATGACCATTTACAGCCTTGTCATCAAGGCTAAACAAAATTTAAGGGGAAAATGATGATATTTAAGGGTTAAAGTTTGTTTTTCATTTCTTTTGTTTTCAGCATAAAGATGGAATAAAATATTTCGAATTTTCACCAATCTCGTTTTTTACTTCAACCCCTCCCCTAGACAAGAGACCTAAGCCTGTCCCCAGAAATATAGATTTAACTTAAAGAACAATATAAAACAGTTCACCTCACTCGCGTTTCCTGTGGGTAGGACTGAGGGGGGGGGCCTGATCGGCCGGGAAAACAAAAAGGGGCCCCAAAATGAGAAAAATTGACAAAAATGGGCATCATGGGGGTTGACAAAACTTTTTTGGCAAAAGGTCCACGTGAAGGGTTGGGAGAATGTCCAAGATATAGCCAGGGTCCCGAAAATTAAAAGCAGGGACAAACATATTCAAGAAATTAAAGTCAGAGCAAAATCATGTCGCTATAGCGGCAAAAAAATATTCCACCTTTATGACGGACAGTGTAGCTAAAATACGTGCATTTCTATATTTTACAAGTATTTACATGTTGTTATCCTGTTGTTCCCTGCCTAACCCCTTTTCCCAAGCTGATCTTAGGGTGGTATCTCACTTCGCGGAAACAAAATTGTGACAGATTTGCCAGCATGGCATTGTACTAAATTTTTCCGCGACGAAATCTTTTGTGCTACGTACAAAAAGTTACGTGGCACTAAAGACGGATGGCCAGCATGGCATTGTACTAGATCTGTCTCCTGTGGCACAAAAAAAAAATCTGTCGCGGAGACAGGGGAGACAGATCTAGTGCAATGCCATGCTGGCAATTCTTTCTCAATTTTGTTTCCGCGAAGTGAGATACCACCCTTACTAATGGGATCGCCTGCGTTCAGTATAGACACAAATTACGATCTTTCAAATGTAAACACTTATAATGATAGAATATGAGAAAGGTTCTAGAAGAAGAAGAAGACTTTCACAACATGAGTTTTGATGATCATTTTGGTAACTATATTATGAAGGGCAGAAACTGTCCCTTTTCATTCCTGAGAGTAGTATGACCAGACCCAGTAATTTCTAGAATAAAAGCGGATGTAAAAGAAGAAAGGCCAATAAATTAACGTTAAGGAGACGGGATTGTCAGTGCATAAAATTATGAAACGCTTTTCAAACACATTCTCCGAAAACTGTTTTCATGTTTTGTTTTTCCTTTTGTTTTGTTTTGTTTTGTTTTGTTTTGTTTTGTTTGTTTTTTTTTTTGCAAAAGCATAATTGCCAAAACAATGGTTCGAGTGCAATGGCAAAGTTAAAAAAAACAACAACAAAAAACATTGAAACCTAGAGAAGAAAGATTATTTTGCGCCGTTGGTACGAATGATGCTCGCAAAAAACAAAGAGATGGTGATTATTCAACAAAATACAATAAAAGATTACAACAAAATTTCTATTGCTGCAGTAAATCACAAAATATTTGCTTTAAGGAATAGCCCATTATTTGATGATTTGGTGGAACAAATTTGCATTCAAGCGTCTTTGCAAAACAGGACTAAATATTCTTGTTTTCTTTTTAGTGTCGGTTAACATTATTATTATCATTTTTCAGATTTTATTAATTTATCTATTTAAAAAAAAACACACATTACTTGGCCATTGTAATGGTACCTTTCGCCATTTATCTGTTTGCACGTATCCTGAGTACAGTTCCAGAGAAATTTGAGAAAGATTTTTAAATTTTAATCACTGCTAATTCCCATGTAAAAAAAAAAAAAAAAAAATTAAAATTAAAAAAATCGTTAGCCTCTGTTCTATTATTTCCCCTTTTGTTTTGAAAAATGACTGCGTCATCTACTGCCCTCAAAATGAAACGATCGACAACACTCTGGTTATTGATGAAATAAAATAACATATAAATCACTTTTCCAAAAGCAAAATGCATGTATATTATGTTAATGCTTATAACCGGTGAGGATCGATCATGGGTCAATAGAATACCAACCATATTCAGTTTTCTTAGTTTAGATCTATGAGGCAATTGAGCTCCGCTAGCTATTTAAGATTATTATTTTTGTCCAAGATGCGATTGTTCAAAGATTTCAAGATCATAATAGAGGATGAATATTGATAGATATTAACAAACTTAGAGTATTTTAAAGGTTTTTTTGACACATTCCTTAAGCATACATGCTGGTTTAGACGTCATGTCAGAATACAAGTGAAATTAAGGTAATTCAATCCTGGAAAAAATACAGAACAATATAATTAACGTAAAAAAAAAAAAAACGAACAACAAACAAAACAAAACAAAATTAATTAATCAGAAATTAAAAGAATAAAAAAAATTAAACAATATTGCCTTTGCATAACAAAAGAAAGCATATCCGAAAAATGACATTTTATGTAAAAGATTTTTTGTGATGACTGGGTAAGTTAGTTTAGTGTGATTTATGTACTGTATAGCATGTGCATGAGTGTGTGCGTGTGTGTGTGTGTGTGTGTGTGTAGGTTTGTGGGTGCGTATGTGAGGATGTGCGAGCGTGTGGTTCGTGGATTGTGTGTGGTTTTTTGTTTGTAGAGAAATATGCTGGATGTGTGAGGTGTGTGAGGGTGTGTGTGTGTGTGTGTGTGTGTGTGCGTTTGCTACAGCCTGACGTTTTATGCTTCCCAAACCTTTCTAAATTGTACTTTGTTTTTGTTTTGTTTTTGAGGATGCAACAGTAAAGGTTCTATCTCCGGTCAGTTTTCGTTTAGTTAAGTACGTCAACTTAAGTGGGTCTTTCGAAGATATAGTTCTTTTACCTGGAACATAAATTTCTAAACAATCAGACAAATATTTTGGGGCTAGATTATTAAGTGATTTGTATACCAAAAGAAGTAACTTGAAAATGATTCGTTGTCTAATAGGGAGCCAGTGTAAATTATGTAACAGTGGTTCAGGAGGTGTGTCACGGCGGACTTCAAAAACAAGACGGGCGGCCCAATTCTGGAGGCGCTGAATACGAGTTAATTGGGCCACTGGTACTGAAGAAAGAAGACCTTTACAGAAATCAAATCTATCCAAATCTTTGCAATCCTGTCCTGAAATATATATAAAAAAAAAAACAGACAAACAATCAAAGAAAGGACTAAATGTCCTGATTTTTCGTTGATTTTTTTTTTTTTTTTTTTTTTTTTTTTTTTTTTTTTTTTTTTTTTTTTTTTTTTTGTTATATGATTTTCATGAAATCTTAGATTCTGTTACGCGAAACATGTACATCTTTTCTAACATAAAAATTCATCCCCACACATGCAATTTTTGTGTATGTGGACCTATCCATGCGAGAAACTTGTGAGGATAACATTGTCAATAAGGTCTTAAATTTTCCGCGAATGCTGAAACAATAATCAAGTCCCCTTCTACATACTATGATGGAAAAACAAAGAAATTCATTCACAAACATAACATTCAAAATCAATGTATAAAGGAAAGACTCCTCAATAACATTCCCTATCATGCGCAGCACATCACATTGGCTCATTCATTTTTTCATCACTCTGTAGACCTACGGTAAAAGCCTAATCTGGGCAGAGAAACGATATTGGAACAAAGACAGGATGGAGGTGCGTAGCACCGACGCTGGCTGCCGAGGTGCGAAGCGCCGAGGCAGCTAGTCTATTATAAAAGCTAGATTTAAAATGTCCCTTTCGAGATAACTAACTATAATATTACATGATATATTCAAAAAACATTTGCCACTTGGTAACATCATTATTGTGATATGAATGTATTGGGTACAGAAAAGGAGTGTTGCAATTTAAAGTACCTATTATCAGGATATTTTGGGTCAGCATGTTGCATTCTGCATTGTTAAAACGCTGTGTAAAAAGGTGTTGTTTAAAAAAAAGTTTTATAAGATTTTTAAACAACAGTTGATTAAACTCTAAAACTCAGGTGTTGTGTGACTTTACACAAGTCATAGAGTTGAATGGTTCCTATGGTAAACAGCAGTTGTGTAAAGTTTTAAACAAGTTGTGTAGTTTCTTTTGTTTTCATAAAATTTACGTGCGCATTCCAACTAGGTGAACACAAATCAACAGAATTATCTGAAGTATAGTAATTATACACTGTCCATCATAAAGATGGAATATTTCTTTGCCGCTCTAGAAACATGATTTTGCTCCGGTTTTAATTTCTTGAATATGTTTGCCCCTCTTTTACTTTTTCGGGACCTCTGGCTATATTTTGAACATTCTCCCAACCCTTCACGGATTTTTTTTATTTTTATTTTTTTTTTCAAAAAAAGTTTTATCAACCCTATTGATGCCCATTTTTGTCTTTTTTTTTTTTCATTTTGGACCCCCCTTTTTTTTTTAAACCCGGCCGATCAAGCCCGCGCCCCCCCCCTAAGTCCTACCCCCAGGAAACGCGTCTGAGGTGTACTGTTTATATGGGGTCAAATCTAGATTTATGGGGAAAGGCTTCGGTCTCTTGTTTAGGGGAGGGGTGAAATGAAAAGTGTGATTAGTGAAAATTCGGAATATTTTATTCCACCTTTATGCTAAAAACAAAAGAAATAAAAAACAACCTTTAACCATTTTACCTTTTTAGCCTCGATGAAAGGTTGAAATAATAACTATTGATATTTATTTTGATTTATGTTTGGCTCATATTTTACAATACAATTTAGGGAAGATAGAAATGTCCATGTGTAAAAATGAATAAAATCCATGTTGAACCCCAATCAAATAATTTTGATCCCTCCCCTAGACAAACGGTCTAGCCTGTAACCATACAACTAGATAAAGAACAAAAACAACTCTACCCCTCAGACGTTTTTCCTTGGAGTAGTTCTGAGGGGGCCTTGGTGGGTCGCGTAAACAAAAAGGGGCCCAAAAATAGAAAGAAAAAAATGACGAAAATGGCTTCTTCCGGGGTGGCAAACTTTTTGGAAGAAAAATCCCGGGAAGGGTTGACGGAACGTCCAAGATATCGCCAGGATCCCGGAAAATGGAAGCGGTGACCAACACATTCAAGAAATTAACCCGGAGCAACATAGGGTCGTTGACTGGGAATGCAAAGTCGTGAGTTCGATCCCGACACCGGCACTTTCTTTTTTATTTTAAACATTCGTTAACCAAGTAAGTTGTTTAAAATTGAATAATAAAGACTTGCTGGGAAGTTGATATGTAAACAATTTTATGGCTTGCACCCAGTGAATAAGATCGCATGTTCGATCTGATAAATAAGTCAGAAAAAAATCTTGGAACCAGCTGGATTTGAACCTCTCATCTCTGATTGCCGGTCAGCGACTCTACCACTAGGCCATTACTGGTCCATGGCACAGTCACGATGAATATAAGAACAAATACCTCAGTACCTCTGATTTTTAATCTGACTTGAATTCTTTAGTCGCCATGGAAATAGAACTGAATAATAAAGACTTGCTGGGGAAGTTGATATTGTTTACCATGTAAAGCATCACCTTCAGTCCTCAACTTTAAACTTATTTTAAACTTATTGTGTAAGATTCTTAAACAACAGTT
>CALNVZ010003426.1:36776681-36790404 GCA_940671915.1 Paracentrotus lividus
CCCCCCCCCCCCCATTCAGATCTCGGCCGCCGATCGCGCGAATGCCGCAAAAATTTGCACAATAGTACTGTGCGATGTAATCTACAAGACTGTATAGTTCGTTTTTCCAAAATAATGTCTTTTTAATATATATTAATTAATTATGCTAATTTATGCATGAAATCATACGTTTTGCTCTAAGACATTAAATAAGGCTCCTAGAATGCCAATTCTTGGTGTAATTATTGTTTGTAGCATTCCTAACGATTGTACGCGAAAATAATTAATTATGCTAATTTATGCATGAAATCATACGTTTTGCTCTAAGACATAAAGGCCCGGTCCCAGTGGCGAGCGGATTAACTACGCATGAATTGCGGCTAAAAATTTAGAGCGTTCGTTTTCATCCGCAACAAAATTGACCCAAAGTGTCAAATTTCCTCGTATGAATTACGGATGTATTAATAATGTATAGCGAAGATATGACGAGTAAATACGGACATTTCACGAATAAAAGGGAAAACGATTGCGAATGCTCTCCCCTTCGACATTCTCCAGGCTCCATTGGTTCATTTTGCAGCTGACCGTCCAAAAGTCTGTTCTGCAGGACAGGGTAACGGCGTGCGCCACGCATAATGTTGTGGAGCAGAACACAAGCCTTCACTATGAGCCCGACTGTTTCAGCATGGTGTTGCATGGGTTGTGAGCAGTACCTGAAATATGTTTACCAGGACACCAAAAAGTGTTCTCTATAACTCTTCTGGCCCTTGACAATCTGTAATTGTAGATGCATTCTTCCCTGGTCAGCTTTCTCGCGCCGTATGGCTTTCATTAGATATGTTCTTAGGGCAAAAGCATCGTCGCCCACAATGAAGTAAGGAACATCTTGTGTGTCATTGTGCAGGGGATCTGGACGTGGCCACCCATGATGACGTCGTTTTCTAGACCTTTCTTCAGATCGCTGTGGTTTGTAGATTTGGGCATCTGATGCAGAGCCCTTTCCTGATACGTCAGCCCAAATGAACTTGTAGTCGGAACTGACCATAGCAAACAGTATTATACTATAGAAACCTTTGTAATTGTATTATTCCGATCCTGAGTTGGGGGGGGGAGCTTTGCATGCCACATGTTTTGCCATCAATGGCACCTACGGTGTGAGGAAAGTTCCAGTTCTGCAGCCAGTCATCAGCAATTCTCCGCCATTCTTCTTCGGTGGTGGGGCAAGTTCATCTGCTCATCGAGGTACTCCCTTGTATGGCCTTACATACTTCTCTGACAACTTTGCTTATGGTGTTGTGTGGCACCCTCCAGGCATACTGCATTTCCCTGTATTTTGTACCAGAGGAAAGGTGGCGCATTGTTAGTGCCACCTTGAGACCAGGTTCCAAGTTAGGTCTGAAAGTTGATCTGTTTCTTGGTCAGTATGGGAGTGAGCCGGTCCACCAATTCGTCAAACATGGCTGGGGGCATTCTCATAAAGTTGTGAAAGGCACGAGGATCTTCATTACTCAGGTCGACCATCAGCCTTATTGTACATGCCCAGGTCCAGTCTTCTACCAATCCACGCTATCACATGAATAGCTCTTTGATTTCTTCTTCGCCTCCTTCTCCGCCTCTGGAGCAATTGCTGGACTTGGAAAAGTTGATTGTTATGTTGTTGGATGGCAGCAACTATTCCACGTCTTGGGGATCCATGACTGCATCAAAATTCTGTACTTCTCCACATGCAGCTGCACTGGCAATGACTGGCACATGTCAATTTCTGCCATATCATAATGTGATGCATCAGTAGCGGACGCAGACCGATGTCATACAATGAATTTATCGGGCCCATGAGCAAACATAATAGAGCCGCTTTTGTCCCAGAAAATTGGGCCCGAGAAATGCATTCAATCCGTTTTCTTGGATCCGCCGCCTGTGCATCACATCGAAATCAGACACAAGTCGCCGAACAAAATTCAGAATAGGGTCGAGGAAATCGGCAAAATATTAAAAATTGTCTAATTTGGAGGAAATGTTTTTTTTTATTTTCTGAATTTCAATGTTTCTTGTATGTTCTGTAAAAAAAATGAGTAGAAATGATTAGGGAAAGGCTTTTTAAAAATGGATTGCTTTGTTGAAATATTTTACTCTTTTCTGGTGACTTGTGTCTGATTTTGATATGATGAGTCTTTAGCACTCGCATATTGTTCGCAAATAAGATGCGAAGCAGACGTTATACAAACGCACTATTTGTGGCAGGTCTGTATGCATTCGTTACAGAGATATCTTAGTTCGGGATGTAGACGTGATAGGAACGCTGTATGTCCGTTTTACGCACTATCCAACTCCGCCGCCAAGCCGCAATACCCCGTCAGTTGCGGATATCAGCGGATAACACCGGATATTCAGCGCATGGATTAAGTATATATTGTGGATGAATTGCGTTATAAATGGCACGATTTTCCGTTCCCAGGATTTTTGAGCTGCTCAAAAATCCTGGAACGGAAAATGTGCCTTTGCGGATAATCGCGGACTCGTGCGGACGTCGGCCAACTGAAACAAGCATGTTTTACGATACTGCGGATATTTAGCGAATGCAAACCAATTTTGTCCGCCAATTCATACGTGAATCGTCCTAAACGCCACTGGGACCGGGCCTTTAAATAAGGCTCCTAGAATGCTAATTCTTGGTGTAATTATTGTTTGTAGCATTCCTAACGATTGTACGTGAACAAATTCCGGTATCTAATTCTATTTCTTATGTATATTATTATTTTTGGGAATTTCTTATGTATTTCTTTGTTTTTCAACTTATGTATTTATTTATTTATTTTTTATTTATTTTTTTTTTTTTTGGAAAGACTTCGGTCATTATTTATCTCTGAATATTACAGCAATATCAACTATATAATGGCTAATAGCAATATTTTAAATACTGAAATGTGATTTTAGCATGAAAAGCCATTTCCCATATTTTTTGTACACAAATACAGAAAATCTCTGGTTTTTTACCCTGTTCTGCATTACATAATGTTGCGCAATTTCCGAACTGTACGCTCAATTTTGTTCAAAATAGTTTTAAAAGTTGCGTAAGATGTTAGAGTATAAGTCATAAATGCGCGGAGCGCGAATTTTTTTTCGGCGACATGACCGAGCGAAATGTCGAGGGGGGCTGATTAGGCCCCCCCCCCCGGCCCTTTTAGGGTTAAATTATAAGTTAATTTATACACTATGTTGTTGATAGTCATCTTATAACGTATAGTTTAAGACTAGCGATTTATAACACACAGTCAATAAGAGTGTTGATCAGTTCGCTCTCGCTTTAAATGTCTATCAAGTTATTGTGACTTTAAGGTATAAAATTGGCGGGTCAATGTTACCCCAGTCACATCGATGTATCAGCTGATAGACCTTGTCCTTCGGAATAACGACAATAAAGTTTTGATCTTCTGTAGGTTGGATGTTGGTTTCGATCGACTGGCTGGGGTATTTTGTAGCTTTTGAAAGGTCAGAGTTTGCCAATTATCACGTAAATGTGAGGGTGTAATATTCAAAAGCAGAAACCCATCCCGACTAAATACCTTCATTCATAGATTCTTTTATGAATAAAAAATATCACTAGGCGTTCCGCGTTTGCTCCAGTTTGGGAGTTTAAAAAAAATTTCAAGCATCAGTCAAAAGATCTTTGAGGTTGGTTTGTTGGTTCCTTTGTATGAGTTGTATTGTTACATGATATGGAAGACTAGTTCGATTTATAACCTCAGAGGGTGAAACTTGCTCGATGAACATGTATATTTAGAGGTCAATTCATATTTCATTCCAAGATTACAGGGGTATAATTTGGTTCAATCAAAGAAATATAGATGTTCAAAATTTGACTTTTTTTTTTATATAGAATGAAAGGTTACATGAAAATAAAATGTCATACTCGTCCATTATTTGGAAGGTACATTCTATGACGATATGCGTTATGGCGACAATGAATAATAGTTATTTTGCACTTTGCTGGGCCGAAAATGCGAGGGGGTCTGAACAGGGTAAAAATCACAAGTCGATCGAATTCTTTTACTAAAAATAAGGTCGGGTTGAAGCCTCACAGCCAACTCCTCTCGAACGAAAGCAGTTAAGCGAGGTTGTAGATTTGTTTGTTAATAAATAATTACTGAGTGATGTAAAGTTTCAAATTCTTTAACATGAATGCTGGATTTGGATGCATTATGTAGACTTGAAAAAAGAGACTTCATAAAAATAGACTCGACGAATCTGTAGGTCTTTATAATACGTAAATGTATTTCTAATAATATTATACAGTCTGTGTAAAAAAAAAAATGGTACAGTCGGGAAAAAATATTTAGGTGTGAAATAATTTCAAATAATGTGTGTATGTGGAACCAAAATAATTTTCCTTGCTGATGCGCTTTGTTCTGTAAAATTTGCTTTCGTAAAACAAAAGTTATGCTAAATTTTGTGCGACGAGGAACAAATCGAAATTGAGCATTTCATGGCCATTATGCGAAACTTATACACAAAGGCATGGGACGGCGTGCGAAAAATTGATTTTTCTTGATTGTAGAAAACTAGTCATATTTCAAAAATTACAACACCAAATGTGATGGAAAAAATGCAGGTGAAAGCCTGGTCTTCCTGCTTTTTGAAAATACCTACCAATAGCAGGCTGTGATTAATCTTCATACTATAAAAAAATGTTTACCACTTGTACCATTTTATTTGACACAGACTGTACATATTAAAAACCATTAAAACATGCATTGAAGAATCTGCCACGGAATATGGCAATATAATAGCAAAGTTAAAATATTATTGTTGAGCATTCTAGATCGAGCTTTTTTAGTGGTATTCGTTGAGGCTTTACGCGTCTATCGGTCTCGTGGCCGTCAAGGAGATACGACTGTGTTAACGCGGTGCTCAAAACTAGTCGTAGCATACGGGGCACGTTCGTAGGCCGTAGGCCGTGTCCTATCTGCTCCGTACGTGTCTAGAAGGAAATATGTACGGCGAAGAATTTCTTAGAAATCCACTGCAGATATGCACGATGCACGTACGACCAGTGTGGCCACTGCATTAATAGATCAAGGTTACCCCATTTATAATATTTACTATTGTCTGATGTATTTTTATTCCTGCAAATACTTCCAAAAAAAATCAACCTAATAGTGGTATCTCACATGCTATGAGACGGGTCGAGACGGGTTGAAGTCTAGTTTGAAATGAGTTCGAGACTGCTTTGAAACGTGTATGAGATCTGATACGTCTTGAGTCGAGTCGAGGGGAAATCGAACATGTTCACATCTAAGGGAGAAGTCTCGGAGTCTCAGAAGTTTTTCCGAGTATCCGAGTCTCGAAGACGTATCAGAGGCGGGATAACATGTTTTATGTTGTTGGTTTCCGCAGTTTTACTGAGCAACATGGGACAGATCGTACATGCCCGCTACACTAATTGTGAATGAACATCAAAGTTTGCTAATCATCACGTACCGAGGGAATGTACTAGCTATTCTCCAGTAAGAATCCATCCTGGATTAAATACCCTCATTCAATAAGTCTTTTGTCAATAAAAAATATCACTAGGCGTTCCGAGTTTTTCACGGTTGGGGATATAAACTTTTCAATTATCATTCACAATTTCTAAAGTATTTTTGCTTTTTTCGTTTTGTGGCTTCTTTAGAGGTCTTTTATAGCCGCGAATATGTTATTGACATTGTGAAAGACCAGTCCGATTATAGTGGTTTTCAATATTCAGGGTTAAAATATGCATGTCATCTTTTCATTTCCAAGTATAATACACGAACCGGAGTCGTGCAATGTATAGGATATATTGTATCTCTAGGTCTATGTCAGTTGATTTCATAACCAATTTTTTTTTTACTTGCATGATATTTGTGATTTGCGGAATGTTGACGTATATAGGCCTACGTCATTCTGCAGAATGTTGTCACAAATTTTACCCTTCTCATCAATGCCAGTTGTGACCACCTCATTATTGAAAATGACTACAATCTAATAGAAATCATTGATAAAAATATCGCTATCCATTGTCGTATGTACATAGAGGTATACAGATTTTATTTAAGTAGGGGAGAGCGGGGTTATATGGAACATTTTTAACAAAAATGGCCGTAAAACAAAAACAGATTTATTTCAAGAAACAATAAACAATCAGCTGGAGTGTATATCTGTATGCTACAAATGTTACCCATAAAATTCTTAAACTAAGTGATGCGTTCCGGGGAAAAATCCATCTTCAACAAGACCATGTCAAGTGTTCCAACTAACCCCACACACGGGGTTAGTTGAAACATGGTATGGGGTAAGTTGAAACATTGTGCACGGTATCCTTAGAATTATATTTAAACTACCTACAACATTATTGCATGGTTTCAGCTAATTTGCTTTATTGATTCCAATTAAAAATTAAGAATTGGTGTTCCTTTTGTTTGTTTACTTCATGTTTTATTACACTTGATAGCATCCACTCACATACAGATATTCTGAAGTCCTGTGAAGTAGCATTCTGCAATATATTTGTTTAAACGAAAAAATAAATTGTCCAATGTGCACTAAATATATATATATGCATAGGAATATTCGGAACACTTCAGTGAATTATACGATTGTTATTTTTTTATTCAGCTCAAACCTATTTACTTAATACTTTCAACCTAACCCCGTTCAAAATGTTCCAACTAACCCCAGAGGCCCATTTGACATTTGTAAGCTTACAGCAAAGAAGAGGGACAACAACATGGCATTTATTTAACCATCGTTTTGTAGCTTGGTATAACTGTTTGTTATACTCAAAAACTGGCCAACTTAATTTATGATCTTCTCAGAGATATTAAAACATTTTTAAAAGTGACAAAATTTACTCAGAAGGTGAAAAAACAAAAATTGCTTTCTAGCCTCACGAGGCTTGTAGCATGTGTTGCTGTCTAAACTGTGGTGGATGGCAGTTACTAATAGCAACAACCTGAGGGTAGATTTGCATAAAATATTTATATCCGTTAAAGAAAATTACAATGTTTCAACTAACCCCGTGTTCCAACTAACCCCACTCTCCCCTACATTATTTTCATCAGTATAGGATCTTCAGTCATCATTTATTCAAAGATCATAATACTTTTCTTGCAGCAACGTTTCTAATTGAAATAAGTACATGATGTAAAAAAAATAAAAATAAATAAAATACTTCCGATTTGCAGCCCCGGGAAGTAGTAGGGGACACCAAAATATTTACATTCGCTTCTTTCTCGAACATTTCTCAATTATTCAGAAAACAATAAAAAAAAAAAAATAAAGTTATACATTTTGCTCATGGATGGATTCCCTGACAAGACTATTGTTGAAATAATACTACAAATTATGGATTGGTTAACGGAGCTGCTTCAGTAATTCCTTTCGGATGTTGATGTCAAATTCTTCCTGATTGCAAGCGTGGGCGGATGTCATCAATATATGAATGTAAGAACATCCCAAGTCCATGAAAGTTCATTATTTTCGAGTAAATAAAAAATAACGATTTCTGTGTGTAGCCAATGGGGATTAGGGATGGTTAGTTTAAAATTAATTAGAGACATTTTGGGGCGTAATTCAGTGCTGTAAATCATACACAAGATGCATGAGCAACAATCTACCATCATTAATTCAATATGGCCAAAAGATGGACTTGGGTGGTTCTAATATTCAGGTATTCAATAATTATTATTTGCGAGGAAGAAAACAACTCCCTTTTCACTCGAAAACGGTTTTTTATTATTATTATTTCAAATTCTTATTTGTTTAAGTGTAATATCACTCCATACTGGGTGTTTTAAATTTAGTTTACATTATAGAGTAGGTTACAACAATCAGCCATTTCATGTCAAATCTTCATTTAATTTTGTTTTTGTATAAATACAATCTGCATGCTGTTCAAACTGCTGCATGTGCACTTTTTACAGGATTGTTTCTCTTCGCCCAAAGTTTACGACCATGCAAATAGTGAAAACGAGACGAATTCATCAATTATGTTGAATTGGGTAACGAGCCAAGTTCCACAAGAGAAATATTCGCACAATGATATTCTTGTGCATGCTGTTTCGTAATTTGTATCAGTTACTGATTTGAACATGCATGAATATGTGAAGAGCAAACAAAATTAATGTCCACATCACGAAAAGAGCTGAAAAGTTGATTTAAAGACCGTTGACGGAGTAATGCAACCTTACATCGATTGAAAGCTAAGAAGGCGTATACATAAATACCCTCCAAAATAAATTAATTTCATGACAGTATTCATAAAAAGATGATCGAACCTCAACCAGGCCATCCCTCCCAAATACTCGAAAAGTTACCCCCTATTTTAATGGCGCGGTTGATGACGTCAAGAAGTTTAAGGGAATGCTACTCCAGGCATGATTGGGTTTCGCCTTTAGAAAACACGTTTGTAGTGCTATGTCAGAACAATAGAGCCCATGTGTGCTAGAATTCTATTGTTATGAAATGAAAGGGCAAATTCATTCAGCATTTAGCATGTAGCATTCCGTTAACATTTTTGACGTCATCAGCCGCGCCACTATAATAGGGTACTTTTTCGAGTACTTGCATGGGAGGGATGGCCTGTTGAGGTTCGATCACCTTTTTAATGAAATACTTTCTAGTGAGTCTGCTTAATTGGGAATTGTTTTATTATGAAGAAATATTAGCTTTCGTTTTATATGTAATTTGGTTTTCATTTCTCGGTCCGGTTTGGGACTTAAACGAGTTGTTCATTGAAAGGAATAATTCGAGTTGTTCATTGAAAGGAATCATGGGAATAATTATTATTTAATACAATAGTTGTATACAGACAGGTCGACAGTGGGGGATAGGCCCAGCAAGTCCTTGGATTTCTCCATTATTTCTCATTTTTCGTGTTCCCATGTTCTATTTTAACATGGCTGATTCTCATAATACTGACAATCAATTTAAGGACGTATCTAATAATGTTTAAAAAGGAGGGGTATAATTATTTGAACAAATAAATAACTTGCAATAAAATAAAAAGTCAAGAGTAATCTAAAAGCATCCCGGAAGGTTATCATCACCCAAAATCGTTTTTTCAATTCAATTCAATTCAACTTTTTTCCTGGATTTAGAATAGAAACCTGTAAACATGTCTTGGAAGAAATGAAAAGGCGCCATGATTTCTTTCATTGATCATGCTGTGGAAGCGTGTCGTGTGTTAGTGGTTCTGACTCTCGCCTTTCAATCAGAGGGTCGCAGGTTCGAATCCCAACCCGGCGTTAATTTCCTTCGCAAGAAATTCATCCACAATTTGCTGCACTCGACCCAGGTGAGGTGAATGGGGACCTGGTAGGAATATTTATTCCTTGAAACGCAGCACGCGTAAAAGCTGCACTGCTAAAGCCAGTGTAATTATGCTGCATAATTTGTTAGAGCGCTTAGAGACTTCATGAATAAAGTAAGTGTTAGGCGCTATATAAGCAAGTATAATTATTATTATTAATTATCCCACCTTCGAAAATTCTATTGATCGGAGCCTTTGTTATTCAAGTTGCGTTGCAATACTTATGAGAGGTGAGGGTGTGATGTAAGGTGGTCTTACCTAGATCGTCATGGCGGACTGAAGGATTGTAAGTTTGATTCAATCTTTATTATGACACCTCTATTATCTGATTATACAAATATTGAATGCCAAGATGTCACTGTCAAGGGTATTTATTTTTAAGATTTGTTCTGGTCTAATTATTTTCTATAGAGTATCAAACTACATCCTAGTTTTGAAGAAAAGGGTTTATGGTTTGATCTAGTTTGATTCAATTGTTCAATTGCGTGCTCTTTGTCATGTTTGTTGGGCTTTCGTTTTAGGGGATGACGAAACCTGCGACGGTAAATAAAAAATATATAAAAATTAAATAAATAAATAAAAACAAAATTAATAATAATAATAAAAATGGGCCCGTCAGGGAATCCCTGTAAATAGGTCATTTCCATATGATAACTAAATTACATGCATATTCTTTGTGAAGAGCCTAAATACAGCGAATCAAAACATTTTTCCAACCTTGATAATATTATGAAGTTGTCTTTTTGACTTTCGAATATTATTTCCTTGTATATATATAATAACAGATGAATGGAATCAGTCATATCGTGAAACTTTATTAATATTTTTGGAAGATATAATTTAGCCAAATTACGTAAATAGCCTTTTGAGGTTCTTCATCGAAAATCTCTGACAGTGTTTTAGTTGATTAAGTGTTTACCGTCGCCAAATCGTATACGTCGTATAGGCCTACGAAAGATCTTCAATGGTAAATACTTATTTTGAAAAATAATTTTTAAAAAAGAGGAGAAGACAGACAAATAAACACCAGGAATAGTTTAAAAATTATAGTCGTCTGGTATTTCCTGCAACAGCGAAGACAAAAAAATTGCTGATCTTTAAGGGTGTGAAAATTCAAGTTGTGTGCAATTGTTTTATTCTTTTTTTTTTTTTTTTCTTTCTCTTTAATTTCTTTTTTATTATTACAACAGGCAACCTAAAACGCGGACATGTTGAAATGTGTTTTTTTTTTTTTTTTTTTTTTTTTTTTTTTTTTTGCAAGTTGAAACCCGATATTCTGAATGGTAAAATATCGCAAGTTATATGCATACCCGAAGAGCGTAAAGTACATTCACTGCCGAGTGTTTGATATGGAAAAGTCTTCTATAACCTCTTCTTCTTTCTTCTTCTTCTTCTTCTTCTTCTTCTTCTTCTTCTTCTCCTTCTCCTTCTCCTTCTCCTTCTCCTTCTCCTTCTCCTTCTCCTTCTCCTTCTCCTTTCCTTCTCCTTCCTTCTTCTTCTTCTTCTTCCTTTCTTCTTCTTCTTCTTCTTCTTCTTCTTCTTCTTCTTCTTCTTCTTCTCTTTTCTCTTCTTCTTCCTCCCCTCCTCCTCCTCCTCCTCCTCTCCGGCCAGTTTGGAGTTTAGCGACTGGCGTTACGCGGTTTATCGTCACTTATACGCTGAACTGGCTGGGCGTTTTGTTGAAGTAATTGAAGAATAAGTTTTTAAAAAATCTTCCTTCCAGTTTCTACCTGTTATTTGTTGGTTTGTTATTTTATCATTGGGTTCAGATTTTTTTTTTATTTTTTTTTATATTATATTTATTTATTATTCGTTATTATTCCTATTTTTTATAATTTTTTTTTGTTTTTGTTTTGTTTATATACTTGTTAGTATTATTATTATTATCTGTTTATTATTTTCATTTATATTATTATTATTATAATTATTTTATTTTTTATATTTTTATTTATTTATTTGTTATTTATTTATTTATTTATTTATTTATTTATTTTCATTACTTTTATTTTATTTATATATTTTTTATTTTATTTTTATTATTTATTATATTATTATTTTTTTTTTTTATTATTTTATTTATTTATTTATATTCTTATCTGTTTATTATTTTTTTATTTATTCTATTTATTTTTATTATTTTATTTTATTATTTTTTTTTCGGGGGGGCGTCCATGCTGTTGGCTTGAAATAAAGCGAGGTGTTTCGCAGTCTACATGGTCTAAACGGCATACACCTCAGAGGGTGCAGCTGGTATTATATCAAAGTCCATACCAATATCCTGGTTTGTATAATGAGCCTCTTACTACTACACGAATATAATCTTGAATCATTAACCCGCTTGTTTTACTGTAAAATGAAAAATGCCTCTCGGCTGTACACGTTTTTTTACCTTGTAATAGAATTTTTTATTCACCATCACGAATGAGCCGAAGATCCTTATCTGTATACATATTTCACATATTCCATCTAACCGCAATGCATTACCTTAAAATCTTTACCTGTTGAATGAACTATTTTTGCCACCGATAAAACGTTGCCCCGAGGCAAGTCCATTGTTAATACCACGGTCACACAAACAAAAGATACACCAATAAACAAGAGCCCATAAAGGTAATATCCTGATACCTATCGGGTCTTTGTATTCCTCGGTCTTTACAATGTGCCAGGAGAGGATAATTGATAATCATTCTCTGAATAATCATAATTCCCCATCAATCAAGTTTTTTTTTTTTTTAATTAATTGATACGGTTCAATTATTGGATTCGTTTATGTGTATCATCAAATACACAGTTTATGATTTTGTTTCGTGTAGGCAATGAAACGAGTAAAGTCCCGCCTATTTTTAAATGACACGGCTCTGAATCGTAATACATAATACTTTATTGCATCACATATATGTGATCATGGTGATTCGTGTGTCGAAATAGGAGCCAAAAATAAAGCAAGTCAGAAATAACCAATCAATGGTATGCTAAAATGAAATGCTTTTTTGGATTCGTTTTCATGATGTTTGTTTTGCGTTTTCGTTTATGTTTGTCTTAGCTGATTTATGCCATTATTTATTTGAACTTGAACAACGAAGGAAACTGACAAGAAATATATTTATATAAAACATGAAAAAATGAGCAAAAAAAAGAAAGAAAAATGGGGTACCATCGGGATTCGAACCTGAAACCTCATGATTTCTAGACAGACGCTTTTCCAGCTGAATTTAGTAAACCCATGCTGGGATCGTCCCTGAAACCCATTAACCCTTCAAAAGCTGCATCACTTCAATGTGTTACCTCTATCCTTCGGGTTTATGCCAGGTTTCAAAAGCTTCTGACCGCCCGAGCATCAAAGAGTTAACGGATTTCAAGGACGATCCCATCGTGGGTGTAAATAGTTCAGCTGGAAAAGCACCTGTCTATGAGGTCTCGGGGTCGAAGCCCGATAGTACCCCATTTACTTTGCTCATTTTTTGTTAAATTATTTCATTTGACTATTTTGGCAGCAAATAAGCAAGTGATAAATGAATAGCGAATATCTACAGTCTCATTCTTGTGTCCTTTACAAAAGTGGGCATTGCTAATTGAAGCATCTGATATTTTCGTGTGTCATAATGATAGCTGAGGATATGAGCTCTTTATACACATATACCTTTCATCCAAGAACCATATATTTTTTTTTTATTTGGTAGCCATTTCAAAAGTGAATAGTTTTTATTGGGACGCACTGTATTATAACCAAAAGAAAGAATAACTCCGATAACAACCCATGTCAACGAACCTGATTGTATATCATTTTGTAATATGTTAAATTTATTAAAACCAAATGTATTCAATAAAAGTTTTTAAGTTCGTTTGATATCAATATACGTTTTGTGTTAATTATATATATACGTTTTGTGTTAATTATATATATATATATATTATATAAATAGTGCATGCTCTACAATGCAACATACTAGATTATGTGCACGACAAATACTAAATTATCCCGAGGGCACATTTATTTCACCGAGGCAGTAGGCCGAGTTGAAACAGATGTGCACGAGGGATAATTTAGTATATGGAGTTCACATAGTTAGTAATGTTGCATTAATAGAGCATGCACTATTTATTATAGTAAATCGACCCCTAGATATTTGACCTTGCCTAATCTGGTTTTATCTTTGCCAATGTTTACCAAACTTTTGGTGCTAATTAAGCTATTGTGACGCATATTGTTGCTTCGCGTATCTACTGTTGTGCGCACCATTTTACTGTTATTACGCGCTAGCGCAACAAAGCAATCGATTTCGCCATTCAGTTTAACACAGGATGAAACCGTTCAATATAACCAAAAAAAAAACGTTCAATATAACAAAAACCGTTCACTATTATATAAATAGTGCATGCTCTACGATGCAACATACTAGATTATGTGCACGACAA
>CALNVZ010003426.1:36792511-36866060 GCA_940671915.1 Paracentrotus lividus
GCCAATTTGAGGATCCCCATAGAAGGAACAACTAGACTTTTCAAACTTCCATAACTCTTATTTTATAACCGATTTTGATGAAACTTTTTTAGATTGCTCCTCTCATTTTCCTCTTTCCTTTACGGTTGATTCTCTCATTGGGTTGGATTCCCCTTTAACATTGAAGTCCCCTTTCAATTATACGTTGCATATAAAAAAGGAAATTTAAGAGTTTTGAATATAACCTTTCGAAACATAGATTGACTTTTAATTCAAATTCATCCACCAAACTATCTTTTGCGTGCACCGTACACTCGATGCGTATAATATCAAATTCCTACTGCCTGAGTCCTACTTTATTTTAGAGATGAAATATTTACAGGCAGATAAACAAAGCGTGGAATTTGTACTTTTTTTAATGGATAAAGAGAAAAGATGTATTGTCAGTCATGTGGCAAGACTATTCATGGCATACCGTTAACAATTCATTCACACCTCAAAATACTGTTTTCATTTCAAAACGTCACTTCAACTTTTCAATAGCCAGCAAATCATCTATTAATCAAATAGTTCTGCACGTTTGAATTTTGTGACGTCACGTGTGACGTATGCTCCAATGATTAAACCTATTCTGTGGACTGTAAAGTCCATAAATTGCCCCTTTTCAAGCATGTTTTGCTTTTCTTTTGCTATATTTCTATAGCTGCGGGGAAAAAATATATAGAGAACGCGATGTTACCTACATGTACCATTTATTTATTTTTTTCTAAAATTTAGCTTTTTTCAGCATTTCATTATTCCGTTATTTTGAAGAAATGCACTACAGAAAATACCATAATCATTGATAGCATACAACCTCCTAAAATGTAAAATATACAAGTATTATTTAAACCTTAATACTTGTACAGAAACAACATTTTTTTTTTTTTAGGTACATTGATTCTATTGCAGGTAAATGATTCCATGATAATTGAGTTTGTTAATTTGATAATTGAGATCTTTGAAACAGATAATGCTATATTAAACTACTAATTGCTTCCCTGTTACAATCCCCTTTATTAGTATAACGGTGCAAAGGCAGCCGGGTCACAAAATTTGTCGCGCGTAGAAGCCGCGTACATGTACATGGAGAGAACGGCTATTAGACTAAATGTCACAAAATTCACAATCGTACAACTTTTAAGGATACAACATTACTATCATCAAAATGAATTAGCACAAGAATAGCATTTACAGTAAATTTAGAGTAACGCTTCGTCACTTTCCTAAAATACATTACTTAGAAGTACAAGTTGTATAATACAAATATTGATAAATACACATCTCTGCTCTATTATGTTACCTGTTGAAAGCTAGAAGGATATTAATCATTGTATAAGGAGATTGGTTAACAGGGCTCTTATTTTTACCTGGTTGCCATTTGAGCAACCAATAGTTGACACGGCAGTTTAGGTTGTTACAGATTCATTAATCTCGTAGCCTGGATCACAATAGTTGTAAAAAATTAAAAAACAAACAAATAAGTGGTCTTTCTTTTGAGGGGGTTCTTTAAAGAAAATTTAAACTTCAGGACGAGAAGACCCCTTTTTACACACGGCAAATGTGTGTTTTCTAAAAACAATATCTTCACTCTTATGCTACAGTCAAACAAACACTTACGTTGAGGTACGTCAGGCGTTGCGTCAAAAAATTCATATTTTTCTGCGGATCCCTACAGACCTTCCGTCATAGTCAGCAGTGGAAATAGTGAGAATTTTGTTAATCCAATAAAAAAAAAGAAATACATAAGAAATTATAGAATAGAATATGAAATAAGGATAAAATAACAAAACGTAACTAAACGTAAGTGTCTGTGTGACAGTAGTATTCATAATTCAAAATTTACACCATACATACCAGGCAATAAATTCATCATACTTACATGTTATTAGATGGGGACTGATTGCTGCAAGCTTGGTAGCCAAGAGAGGAATTTTAGATTGCCCGATTACATTTTTGAGTTGCCAATTGCCACTAGGCAACCATTAATCTTGGGCCATGGTTAATACCCTTCTGCTTTTAATCAGACAATGCATGTTTTCTTCAATCTAGCACCATAAACACATGATAATTAATAGCAATTTCTACAAAACAAGTACAACGACCTTCAAAATACAATTACAAATGAATATTTAAATAAATATAACTGTAAAAACATACATTCTGGCAATTAAAAAAAAAAAAAAAAAAAAAAAAAAAAAAAAAAAAAACCTGTCTTGTCAATAAAGGAACTGTGCTTCATAGTAGTAAATGTTGTATTTTACGGCACGGCCAGGACATAGATGCATTTTGCAATATTGATGTTGAAAATACTTTGGTTTACCTACCACAAATGACATGTTACACATGGAAGACCCTCACAGAAACTACAATGTACTCTTAAAATACAAATCTTAAAATTTTGAATTTCTGGCAAGACTCCTGATGAACTTCATATCCAAAATCCAATACAAGAATGACTCCAACTGATAAAATAGTAGTCACTGGGATGTAATAAAATGTTTTGGGTCCATTTGGAATCAGTTTGGAGTCTGTCTTCCAACAATTATCGTGTCTCTTTAAAACCCCAATTTTCTGAAACCACTTAATCAAAATACTTTAAGGTAATGTACAAACTCATATACCTCACAGAATGTGAGCCATAAAAAGACAGCTTTGTTTAATATGCTTTTTTTTTTATATTTTGTATATTTTACATATTTGCATATTGGTGGGCAAGCAGTAATCAAAATGAATGTGTAAAGCTGTGTACACCTGACATGATACTGTGTTGATCAAAAGATGGGATTTAGGTAGTGCGCCCTCTTTGTTCAAAGTCCACCAGCTTTTTATATTTCTCTGTACAGTGTTTGTATGCGATTTCAAAAGGCCTTTTTTTCTTGTATCATGGAAACGTCTGTGCGGTATATCATTATTTTCAGGATCTTGTTAACATTCTTTACCCATCTTTGCCTGAACTGGTAACAATGGAAAATATAGATTTACACAATAACACATGCAAATGATAGAGACTCATGGCTTGAATACAACTGTTGCAAAATTAATCAACATCACCAAATGGTACATCATTTCGTATATTTCCAACCTACATGTAAAATAGGATTCAAAATTCAATAACAATTTTGTGTGTGTGTGTGTGTGTGTTTCTAATTCCATTAAACACATAGTTCAGCTTTGAAGGAAAATTCTTTTCGAGTGGTAGAATCATTGAAATGAAGAATACATAAAGGATATAGATTTTTTTTCCCCCCAGACTTTTAGATCTTATTCGTTTTTCTAGTATCAAGTCATTGATAATGATTAATGTATACATGCTTTTAGCATACATCATGCAAGAATTAATTTCAATACGACATGCAAGTTAAAAAAATGCTGCCAGTTTTGTAATTACATGTACTTCATAACAAGCAGGCTTCATAAACTATCAATGTATTAATGTTTAGAGATACATGATCTGAGCTGTACAAATGTACAAGCACTACAATGTGCTGCTATATACATGGCATTTGTTTTTTTGTGTGAAGACATGGTTCATGTATAAGTATAACTATACAATAAATGATGAAGAAATATCATACAAAGGTACCACTTACACCTATCATACACAGTAATTATTACATTAGTATTGCATATAAAAAACATTGCTTCTATCTTCTCTTACAATTTGTGAGTTTGGCAAAGGAAGGAAGATGATATAAAGACAAAAAAACTAAAATTTCACAATTAGAATCATCAGGATTTTAAATGGACTTCTCCTTTCACAGATCTTCTTTTAAAAGAAATTAATATTTAGATTGAATAATTACTATGGCCACCCCATCTCTAAGCCTGGTTGACATTATCCATGGTGCTCTAACATTTCAAGGGATTGGTCTCTTTAGGATAAGTTCTCCTTTAACCCTTAGTTTCATGACAAAAATCACTCTTTTTCTTGCACCATACATGAATTAACAATCATTTTACTACTCTTTCTAGAGCCCTTTTATTATAGAATTGTGCCTGCCGAAGCCTGAGCTCACAAATTGCATGGGAGTATACTACTCCAGTGTACAGTTCACATTTACACATGTAGCTCAGAGCGAACCAGCCACCTTCCCAGGGCCGGTATTCTGAAAAACTGTCATAACTACTGTCATATCTTTTGTGTATATCTCTGAGAGATATAACATCTTTATGATTATCATAAATTGGTATTCTGAAAATTGTCTTTTCTCTGTCATATCTGTGTATTAAAGTACCTGCCCATCTTATATCAGACAAACCAATTAAAATCACTGTTAGTTACTTGTTTAAGCCCTCTTAACCAAAAAGAAGGCCCAAAGACATGTAGGGGTGTGTCCATAATACAGTAGATCTCATTGCGCAACTGTGCATATTGATGCGCTTATTTACTCAAAGTGAAAGAAAGAGACAGAGAGAACCCAGAAGAATTTCTGGAAGAGAAAAAAGAGAGTAAAAAACAGAGAGGAAAAATGGCAGTTAACATAGAGGGCTTAACTTATGGCAGTATAAACAAATTTTGTTGAAAATTGTCCACAATGATAAGTAAAACTAATGAAACAATATAATCTAAAAAATATTGTAGATTGCTTACAATAAAGGGCGATTGTACCTGGGTATCATGGTACTAAAACTTTGTAAAAGATAAGACAAAAGATATGACTGCTAGACCCAGTCATATCTTTTATCTTAACTTTTCTCCGGTTTCGCGTAAAAGGTATTAAAGAGCGTATTTCTTGGGTGCGCCAAAAAGCTATGACAATTATTTACGACAAAAAGATATGAAAGCTCCCAGAATACCGATTTTGTGTTATCTCTGAGATTAGATAAAATATCGTGATACGACACTCCCCAGAATACCGGCCCAGGTCACACACGAGGGCATTGTTCGAGAAGGTTGCATAGCTTATTATGCTATAGTATAGCTTTGTAGCTCTTACCTTTGTATTTTTGCACACTTCTTTTCTTTTATGCATGTGACTCTCTCTCTTCAATCACCACCTTTGTAAATGTGATTCATCAATAAACACTGCATATGACATCTTGTCATCTGACTAAATGTGTTCATATGTATGTGTACATTTTTTCACTTTGCAAAGCCAAAAGGGCATAACCTCATATAAATGTAATTATGGTTCAAATCAAACACTTTCCTCATGTAAATTTCCACTGTATATTTTGTCCTTGAATATTTCAAAATAGAGCTGTTCTGAAATTAAAAGGGTTGAAATAACTTTCAATTGGCAAGCAAATTTGGACTAGAAATATACAGACTGCGTTTATGATCACCCCCTTTCTACTGAAGTATCATTCCAAAACTAAAAAATACTATAGATAAAGAGCTCTAAAAACTAATATATGAGGGGGAAAAAAATGTTATTGAAAGCTACTACTACATTTGTATATGTACATGTAGCATCCAATTAAATTTCAATTATCGGTGAAAATTGAATTGACCGATATTGAATAATGTGCATTTTAACTACAAGTACGACATGCACACAAACATATTTAAAGTACATGTATTGCTTAAAATATTTAAACCTGCATTCACACAATGGGTTTGATATCCTCCAATGGATGTGGCCTGGTATCAGGATGCATTGTGCTTAGTGAGTTCAGAGAGTTCAGGGGAGTAAAATGTGGCAGGTGCATAGGGGCGTGTTCCTCATTACCCTGACTGACTTCATGGTGGTTGATCGGGGTGAAATGATTCACTGAGTTCAGTGGATGGATTGGATTAAGCTGGTGGAGGGGGTCGATGGGATTAGGGTTTGGATTGGGATTAGGGGCTGGTGGTTCCCATTTTGGAGGTCCGTTACCAGGACCGGTATTGCCAAAGTAGTCCAGGCATGCATTCATGATGGCCATCTTTTCCATCTTCTCATCAGTCTCCTCTTTCTTTCCGTTCTCCTTCCACCAGTCGATACCGTGAGTGTTCTTCTTGTGGGTCTTCAGACTCACATTGTGCGTGAATGAAGCGCTGCAAAGATCGCAGCGGAACGGTTTGTCACCGGAATGCTGGCGCATGTGAGCTTTCATATTAGACTTTTGCCCGAAGCGTCGCTTACAGACCGGGCACGAGTGCGGTTTCGTGTGAACAAGTTTGTGCTTCTCCAGGTCCTTTGTGGTCTTGAATGCTTTTCCGCAGATTTCGCAGACGCAAGCCCTCTCGGAAAGATGACGCTTTGAATGCTGATTGAGTCCTGTCTGAAAGAAAAAGTCGGCCCCGCACTCCTTGCAAACAAACTCCTTCTTACCTGACGCAACTACCTTGTGGCGCTTCTCGTGTGCAACCAGGCTCTCCTTGTTCCGCAGTACATGGCCACAAATGCTACACAAGTGTTCCTCGGCTTCAGAGTGAACTCTACGGATGTGTGCCTTCAGGTCCATAAAGAGCTGCTTGCAGAACTGGCACTGGTCGAAGCGTACCATCCGCTTCTCGCGATCCGGGGACAGTGCCAGCTGCATCTGGATGGTTCCTTGGTCATTATTCTGCTCAAGAACCTCCTTTGGGATATGAGACTGCATGTGCTTGTTCAGGCGGAAGCCGCACTTGAACTCCTTTCCGCAGAATGGGCAACCAAAGTCCTTTCCTCCTGGGCCAACGTGGGGCGACTTCTTGTCTGGTGAATCTTTCTCGCTTTGTATGTTGCTGTCATGGGCAGGAATGCTATATTCAAATTCAATGTATAAAAGGGGATAAAGTTAATATATAAAAACATAAAATGTTTTATCATTGTGTAAGCATGATTTTGCACACAATAATCTACATGACTAGTATAGTGCACATACCATCTGGCTCTACTGAAGTCGGGCTAATAATATCTTGGGGTTTATAGAAAAACAATCATCGATCATAATACATGTACAATTTGCAAAGTGTACAGTGTATATGACAATGTTTCATAATCCTTTATTTCAGTATGCATGCAAACTTTTGCATAATCTAAACATCAAACTACAATGGATTTAGGTAGTCTTAATTCAATGCGAATTGTTGAGGAGGGGAGCATGTATCAGGCGCAGCAGAGCCAGGATCCCCACCCCTACTACATCTTGTTCAGTACACATAAAAGCAAAAAATGTGATGCATCACACCAAAATCAGACACAAGTCGCCAAGCAATTTCAGCTATTAAAAGTGTTGAGGAAATCGGCAAAACAACAAAAATTGTCTTATGTGGGGGACATATATTTTTGATTTTCTGAATTTTCAATGCTTCTTGTATGCTCTGTAAAAAAAAATGAGTAGAAATGATTAGGGGATTGTTTTGTTGGAATGTTTTACTCTTTTCTGGCGACTTGTGTCTGCTTTCGATATGATGAGTCATAGTAGAGGACTGATGTGTAGACCCCGTGGCTATTTTTTGGGAACAAAGGTTTGAAAGTGGTTTTGAGTTGGTTAGAGGTCCCTAATCAAAATTAGCCTGGTTAGTCCCCTGCTAACCCCCGGCAACTCTCGTAGGGGTCAAAATAAGGTCAAACTGGGGCTAATAGGGGGTCAAATTTTTAAAATGCCTCACGAAGTAGTAATCAAAAAGACACTTGCAAAATAATTTGTTCTCTTTCTACTCGAGTGCAAAAAAGTTGGTAACAGGAATCATATACCGCCTGAACCTCCGAGAAAAAACAGTAAGAAGTTATGGGCGGGAAAATGTCAAAATGTCCAAACGAACTTTTCAAATGAAGGCATATGAGGCCTAACACAAGAACTAAAATTGTTTAGAAGAACGAAAATATTTTTCGGTGTTTTTTATGTGTTAATTAATATTTATAATGGTTAAGAAAATTAAAATTTGACACTAATTTCTACATAAGAAAATCATGTTCAGTACATATAAGGGGTCAAAGTAAGAGGTCAATTTGGGGTCAAATTAGTTCATTTAGGATTGAATTAACGATAAGGAGTTAAAAACAGGCTCCATTCTGTGCAGTATTGCAAAGTTATGTATAAATAGATTATTAAAACTTACCAGAATTTGTATTTCTAATCCAGAACGCAATTCACAATTAAATGTGAGGGGTTCATCGATATGATCAAAAAGGGTAAATCGATCAATTAGGGTCAAAAATGTTAATTGACCTAGAAATATTTTGTGATGCTATAATGCACACCTAGAGAACCACTTGAGCCTGAACTTCAAAAATTTAAAAGTAGTATGGTGCCATCATAAGACAATTCTATTTTTGATCTTATAAGAGAATGTAGGTGAAAGGTCAGTTCATAAGGTCAACTTTAATGAATTCCAGGTACATACCTCGTTATTTTAATGGTACAAGAAAAGCATACGATAACGTATCAATTTCAATCTTGGATAATAAACACGTAATGCATACAGAAGCCAATGTCATACACAATTTTTTAAGTCAATATGTCAAGGGTCACAAAGGTAAACCTAAAAAAATAGCAGGCATTTGCCTCGTTATTCAAGTATCTCAAAAAAACTATTTGATGATAGTGAAACTATCATGATTGTGAACCATGAATCTCATTATAATTGAGACTGTAATATATTGGTATCATGTGCAAGGTTCACACACAGAGGTTTGTGTCTGAAATTACTTTTTTATCTGAGGGCCTGCCATAAACGTGGGCATGAGGGAGTGGCGCATTGTTTGGGTATTAGTACGATCTATAAATAGTAATGAATAATAAATAAACATAATGATAATAATAATAATAAGTAATAAATAATAATAATAGTGCGGTACTTGTATAAGCGCTCAGGTCCGATCTTTTTCGACGCTCATAAGGCGCTTATCTAATATTCAAAATTTTTACTGGAGCGCTCAAAACTTTAATTATTGTTGCAAGTGCTCTTCTCGTTTTGAAACAATTTTTGGGTAAGGCATTTTAATAATAAATGATAACAACAACTACACAGTAAACAGTATGCAGGTCGCAGGGCGTAGACACGAATTCCTTTTTTTTTATTTTTTATGTAAGTGGGGGGATGGAGTAACCGATATTCCATAATGCGGTGGTCACAATCAAACTCGCCGTAGGCATACGGGACACGTGCATGCAACGTAGCCTGCGTTGCATGCACAATCGCATGCAAAGGTATCCTGGGTCAACTTCATTGCGATTCCTGTCGTTTCTAGTAGAAAGGGTATTGTAAAAACTATCCTGGCACGTCGTACAATGTAACGATGCCTGCATGGTACGTCGAAAGGTACGGCGATGTTGTGGACCAGCGCCATAATCGGTCGAAGCGGAAAGACACAGTTAGTTGGGGGGGGGGGGGTTTGTCGCATACGCAGTGTCAGGTAGCTTAGTATCATACTTTTGACATACCCTATGTACAAGAATAATGCATAACAGAATCATCTCTGCCTATAATCGAATAATATCATATAAGGTTGAAGTTTAAAATGCGGTTTTAGGGATAATCATAACTTGACTGCGTGAACATTTGACCATTTTGTCTCTTTGATATTCAAATAGATCATCTTTCTATAAATTGTTACACTATCATAAAATTGGAGTTTATATCCAATACTGGTCTTACAATGATTGTTTTACCATTTGACCATTATCTTGACGCCTCACATTTATTGAATGTGGTTTTTTGGATTAGAAATACAAATCTGCAGGTTTAATCAATCAGTTAACACACAACTTAATAATAAAAGCTGCTAAAACCCCTTTACCCTATTTTGGTCACAACTTTGACCCGAAATGACCTTAGTTTGACCCATATATATACTGAATATGATTTTCTTATGTAGGAATAGATAGTCTCAATTAATTTTCTTCATCATAATACTAAATAGATTGAAAAAAATATGAAAATTTTTCATTTCAAGCAATTTTAGCTTGTGTAAGCCTATTATTCCTTCATGTGAAGTTTGTTGACCTTTTGACCTTTCCCATCATAACTTCTCACTGAGTGAGAGTCAGGTAATATGATCCTGTATATTCTAAAATACATGAGATTGGTATTAGTGAATATGTTATCATCAAAATCAAACTGTGTCTTAAATTAATGCAATAACGAGGTAAATACCCGGAATTTCGTAGATTGGACCATGGTGACCCTTGACCTTTCATCTTCTTTTCCATAAATCAAATTAGAATTTTCTTCTTATATGATGGTACATACTACTTTTCAAATTGAAGTTCATGGCTCATGGGTTCTAGTGTGCATATACACTGTTGCTCAGAAAGGTTGGATATTTTTTGTGTGAACCAGCAACATCTTTTTGCTCCGGCTAAGATTTCTTGAAATTGTTTGTCCCCACTATCACTTTTCTGGGCCCTGGCTATACCTTGGACACTCTCCAGCCTATTCCTGGGGAATGAAAATAAAAAAGAGTTTGTCATCCCCCAGAACGCCCATTTTTGCCATTTTTGTACCATTTTGGGGCCCCTTTTTGTTTACCCGTCTGACCAAGGCCCCTCCGTCATACCCCCTCGAAAAGCGTCTGAAATATAGAGTTGTTATTGTTCTTTATGATAAATCAAGGTTTAAGATCACAGGCGTTAGTCTCTTGTCTAGGGGAGGGGTTGAAGGAAAAAGTGAAATCGGTAAAAAACGGAAATATTCTATCCAACCTTTATGGTCAAAACAAAGGAAATAAAAAAAACAACTATGAACCGTTAATTATTGTCATTTTCCCTTGTCTTGTTTCAGCCTTAATGACAAGGTTGTAAACGGTAACCATTGTCTACTTTTCATTATGATTTATGTTTGACTGAGATTCTACAATACATTTTTGAGAAGGTAGAAATTTCTATGTTGTAAAAATGAATAAATTCAATTTTCAACCCGAGTCAAAGTAAACTTTGACCCTTCCCCTAGACAATAAATCTAAGTCTGTGATCATAAACTTAGATTTACCTCAAAGAACAATGACCACACTATACATCAGACGCGTTTGGTGAGGGTGGGGTTATGGGGGTCTTGATAGGCCGGGTAAACAAAAAAGGGGCCCTTAAATGAGAAAAAATGACAAAATGGGCGTTCTGGGGGTTGCCAAACTTTTGTTTTATTTGTCATTCCCCGGGAATAGTTTTGGGGGTGTCCAAGGTATAGCCAGGGTCCAGAAAAGTGAAAGTAGGGACAAACAATATCAACAAATTTAAGCCGGAGCAAATAGATGTCGCTGGATCACACAAAACAATATCCAACCTTTATGAGCAACAGTGTAGCATCACAATACTTCTAGGTCAATGTAGCATTTTGACCCTAATTGATCCATTGACCCTTTGACCATATCATGACCTTTTACATTTTTATTGAATGTGATTTCTGGATTAGAAATACAAATATGTAAGTTTCAATCATCTATTTATACATAACTTGACAATACTACACAGAATGGAGCTGTTTTAACTCCTTATTCGTATTTCAATCCTAAATGAACTAATTTGACCCCAAATGACCTTACTTTGACCCCTTATATGTACTGAACATGATTTTCTTATGTAGAAATAGTGTCAATTAATTTTCTTAACCATTATAAATATTAATAGACACAAAAAACACGAAAATATTTCGTTCTTAACAATTTTAGCTTGTGTAGGCCTCATATGCCTTCATGTGAAAGTTCGTTGACCTTTTGACATTTCCCGCCATAACTTCTTACTGGGAGGTCAGGGGTATATGATCCTGTACACTTTTTTGCTCAGTAGAAAGAGACAAATTATTTGCAGTGTCTTTTGATACTATTTGGGCATTTTAGAAATTTGACCCCCTATTGGCCCCAGTTTGACCTTATTTTGACCCCTACGAGAGTTGCCGGGGGTTAGCAGGGGACTAACCAAGCTAATTTTGATTAGTGACCTCTAACCAACTCAAAACCACTTTCAAACCTTTGTTCCCAAAAAATAGCCACGGGGTCTACACATCGGTCCTCTACTATCACAAATGTGACATTGACTAAATATCATTCCATTTTTTTAAAGGCTTTTTGACATGCTCGGTACCTCCCCCAAATTAAAAACATACTCAGCAACCCCTGAAGAATATTGTACATTACTCAAGTAATATTTCAAAATTAATAAGCATTCTAAAAGTTAATTTTGTACATGTATCCATAAACAACACATACAGATAAGGCCTAGGAGACAAAACTGTAGGCCAAATTTGATTGTTGCTATGGGATTCACATTTGAAGAGTTTCATTCCACAGGGAACTCAATCCACTTTGACAAAAATTTAATAATTGATATCAGACCACTTTTTAAGGTATGTACACTGTACTTGTACCCGTCTTTGAAACAAAAGTATTATCCTTAATATTTATTCCAATTCAACATCTTTTAATTTCATTTTTCCATAGAAGCCTGCACAAGATTGGGTAATCAAATGCTTAAAAGTGGATTTAATCCCTTCTGGAACGAAACTTTGCATTTATACATGCATTTTTTTTGTACTACACAACTTTTATTGAACAAAAAGAAATAGTGTACTTGCCTGATGAGTTTGATATTCCTGGGTAGAATGGACTTCCCTCTCACTCTTTTTACCTGTAACAAAAAAAAAGAATGTTATAGCTTCATATAAACAGGAACAGCCCAGCCCCAGTCAACCTTATTTTGACAGGGCTTTTTGAGAGTGATGGGGAGGGGTTCCAATTGAGGGGAAAATTTTTGTGAACATCGATACATGTAAAGAGTATTCTTTGCTTTGTTATTTTCATTTTATTACAATTCATGCAAATCAGACAAATATACATGTATAAATTCCATTCAAAATTATTTCCATGAAACTCAATCTGCTTTTAAATTGCTTTGTAGCACAGTCAACATAATTCTTACATTTCAAATCATTTTGTTATTTATCTTTATCATTTTGTTAATTTCTTATACTAGTACAAATTGTTTATTGAAACCTACATGTATAAGGGACATCACTTACAAGCTTTGCTTTCTTAATTTTCTTTTATTTTCCCTCTTTTCAAAGAACCTCATTGATTATGGATATCATACATGTGTGTTTCATTTATTTTTGGACATCTTGGCAATACAACAACTTTGAATATTTCTTGTCTAATTCTATGTTATTTTTGTCTGTTACATTAAGAAGGGAGCAAGAATGCATTCACTTGGTGTGAAGTACATGTATATGTAGGGATTAGACGCATTAAAAAAAAACAAGCTCAAATAGGACTCAATAGGACTATTGTTCTGCAAACAACTGAATGCTTCAGTGAGGGTGGTATCTCACTTCGCGGAAACAAAATTGAGACAGATTTGACAACATGGCATTGTCTCCTCTTTTTCCGCGACGAAATCTTTTGTCCCACGAACAAAAGGTTACGTGGTACAAAGGACGGATTAGCCAGCATGCCATTGTACTAGATCTGTCTCCTGTAGCACACAAAAATCTGTCGCGGAGGCAGATGGAGACAGATATAGTGCAATGCCATGCGGGCAAATCTGTCTCAATTTTGTTTCTGCAAAGTGAGATAGCACCCTGAGGTGCATCAAACACCAGACCGGCTCACACTCTTCCAGGATGTGCTTTCAGGATAACAATAACCCACTTTAAATAGTTGTATGCTTGACCTATAGGAGGAACTGTGGATTATATAACAATGTAGCCTTTAATTAGGGAATGCTAAATCAACACCAGGTTAAAAACATACATGTAGTTATATTAATAAATTTCAGGGTATGTTTAACCAAAAGGCCTTGAACAAAATTTTAATAGTTTAAAGCCTAAAGGGAAAAAAAAGGGAGAATTAGGATTTTTTACTATGTATATAAAATAATGATTTCAGTTTAAATTCTACATTGGATAACTTTTATATTCAACCACAGTGAATAGCAAATTGGTGCATTTCATAATACAATTGAGCAAGTTGGCCCTCATTGTGACGTCTATCCATCGCTTTATTCCTGAGAGATTAGTTGACTAGATGAGTTCAACATCATGAATTAATCAACGTGTTTCTCTTTCAAAATGATTACAAACCTAATTTTTTAAGCACTAAATTTTTCCTGGGAGCGCAATTAGATCCACTGATTAATCCTTATTCTTCCCTTCACATTGGATTCATCGTTCATCTTTCTTTAATTTTTCAACATTCACTACTGTAGCAGACTTTCTACAGTGATGTAGGAAAAAGTTGTAATCTCATTACTAAGGTATTTCATGATAATGAATACTGGTGGCATATAAAAAAAAACGCACTAACTCCTTTGCAACCTAATTTCCATACCCTCTACAATTCTAGTGAGCATAACTGGCAGGGTCTTCCCCACAAGGCCGAGGGTTCCTTTATCAGCAGACAAACATCCTAATGAAAGAAAATACTATATATGGTCATATTCAGACTAAGTGGGACATTAAGCTGAAATTTTAACGTGGCGCTGTGCCTTTAAAAATAAAAATTAGGATCTGAAATCAACACAAAGGTTTTTTTACAATACAGACAATTATTCAATTTCAAACACTATGTGATCCAGTTTTCTTACGCTGAATAATTAAGCAAACAGGAATTTGCATGTATGGGACTATGGTGCTTATAATACCAATCACTTTTGTCAGTTTTTTTTTTTTTTTTTTGCTTAAAGTAATTTTCATGGACTACTCTAACATGGCATATAGATACAGGTAATTTGGATTTAGTTATTTACTTGAAATGTTGAATTTAAGGCACTGGTCGTGTTACTCACATTTTAGATGTCGTGTCACTCACAGCACATAGAGGTGGACCATTTCCCACATAGAGCGAATGATTGATTAACACAATAAATGTCAGAGAGGTACACTATTCATATACATATACCAGCACTTATGGTACCCTTAGAGATCTACTTGGGCACAAATCCAACCATAACCAATGATGGTCAGAAACCCATGTCTTTTTTCTGTCGTGTCACTCACGCACTGTTTTTTAATCATAATTTCCAGGACCAATTGTAAAATTCAAATCCAACTGGTTATGACACATGCCACTTCTACATTATACATAATATGGTAGTCATGATCCTTTCATAACCTACAAGTGCAAAGATATCACCCTTCTATCAGATCAAATGTCGTGTCACTCACGTTTGAATATGACCATATGAGAAAAATCGGCCTCGTGGGAAACTCTGGATCCCCGGCCTCGTAGACCCACAGCCTCGTGGACCCTCCCCGAACTGGCCTATGTATGAATTATTTTGGCAGTTATAAGAATTTTGGAGTTATAAGAATGTTGAGACTAAGAGCTCCCCTTACATGTGAATGTTTTCCAAAAAGAAATGTTTAATTTTTGTTTGGCAGCCATTTGAAAAATCTGTAAATTTCTCTTTTGAGATGCTTAATACACAAACACTGACCTTTCTAACTGGCTCTTTATCTGAATTCTCTTTCCTGGGTCTACCTCTCTGCAAGTAAAACGGGGGAAAAAACAAATGAACCTGTTGAAAATGAAGTCAAATAAATATGTACATGTATGTAACATATTTCCATTTGTTAGAAGTCACAATTGCAGGTAAGGGCAGAATGGAAGATTCCAGCTTTACAATTTGCATTTATACATAACACTAGCCCTTTCAATATGAACCAGGAGCCACCTCAAGTCCTCAACTAGTCAATTCTGAAAAAAATGCAACATCCTGAGCAGTGTACATGTAGTCTAAATAAAACAGGCCCACTTGAATGATAACACACTAACTCACTATTCAATAAATTCATACCCCTATAAAAATGTTAACAACTTGCAAAGCATGTTCTTTTATCTTCAAAACAAAAGTTTCCTTGTTTCAAATAAAATTAAAGGCTATTTCAGTCACTCTAATATCTATAAAGGTATATTTAAAGACTAGCTATTCATAACACATAGGCAATGAGAGTGTTGGTCAGTTCGCTCTCGCTTTAACAGAAAGTGAAGAACCAAGCAATGTATTTGTAGTAGAATAGACGGTCCTGGTTATTTTAAAGTCATTATACATGTACTACTTTTATTGTTTGTAATTTAGTTTTCAAATCTGATTAGCATCGTATTTTGACTTGTGCCGTTTTGTTTTAGGGGGTTTACATGTATTCATTGGGTCGTGTGGCCTAGTGGTTAGAGCATTGGACTCATAATTGCACGGTTGTGAGTTAGATTCCCAGCTCGGCCATGATCTCCACTTTAATTTAAAAAGGCCTAAGAGTACCGCTAATTTCTGTCATCTATAAGGTCAGCAACTATGACTGAGTAACTATTAAGACGTAAAATAGTTCCTACATTGTATGTAATTGGTTATATATCAGCTTCGTGTTGATTAGCTTTGAAAGCTACTTTCCAAGTTCCTGGCTACAAGAGTTACTTTAACAGAAACAGAAACAGAAACTGGAATGAACCAAGGCACCCCTTCCCCTCCCATGAAATAAAGAATAATCAAACAGAACCAGCATCACTTTACACAAGCGAGATGAACATGAACAGTAAAACAAATATGGATAATGTACAATTTGTTGAAAATCTTCTTTTTTTTTGGTGGGGGGGGGGGGGGGGGGGGGGGGCTTTTTTGCATCAGATACACATACACTTGGGGAATGGGGAAAAGCAATGTTGAATGTGATGTCAAATCATCTACAATCCAACTGTACAGTATGTAAATTGTTATTGGCGATTATAATTTTGTACCAAGTGTGTCCACTAGGATCTGCCACAAAATAATGACTTCAAAAATTACAGCCATAGGTCAGCCTGGGATCAACATCACAGTTGACTGCATTCAAATGATATTAAATCTCGACTGTATACAACTGAGCTCAATTGATTGCAATCAGCAGTGAGGTTGATCTCAGACAGAACAACATATTCTGTTTGTGCTCCCTATGCCTTCTCATGTGCCACTCTGTTGCATTTTCAAGGCACATTATTTGAAATAGATTTAAATACCTTCTTTGGTGGTCCAGCATCTTCCGATTTCACTCTCTTTTGTCTCATCTTCTGCAATTGTAACATATGAGTCAAACCGAAAATAAGAAGATGCAATAAAGATGAAAAATAACATAACAAAAATGCACGTGATGGCATTTCACAAAGGATTACGTAGACTTAAAATTAAAGCCACACTTCAATTTCAATCGCATCCTGTAATTTCACTTCCAATCTAATTGATAGACTTCCATTATTAATGGCCCGAACCCACAAGTATGGTCTCGTCGATGAAGTGATGGGTAGTATAAAGAACCCAACTAGGAACTTAATTGTCACTGTAAGTCTACTTTAACTCTTTGTGAAACACTCCCAGGTCAAGGAGTGATCATGATACTCCAATAACTCCACCCGAAAAGTAAAACAAAAGTTTGAATTGAGCAGGCACGCAAAAGATCAGATCAGCATATCAAATATTAGCAATAAAAATTGAAAGTATCCTAATATTGTTGGACACCTAAAGGCTGGACCCTAATAAGGCTACAAATAGAAATTACAATATTAAAAAGGTTTTTTTTTTTAAATCTCGTTTGGTAGGTTTAAATGCCTTCAATGTGGTTTGCTTACCTTCTTAGGGATCTCTCCTTCTGTTCTGATCTTTCTAGGACGCCCTCTTTTGTTGACTGTCATGATCTGTCCATCCATAACGACCATGTCCTCCATCACCACTTTCTGGAAGACCTTACCCCTCCTCTTGGAAGTAGGGTGGGCGCAGGGCACGGCTGTCGGGAAGCTTTCTTTGGTGATAGGTACAGCAACAGCTTTTCTCCTTCTGCCACGTTTCTTTGGTGGTTGTTTCCTCTTCACTAATCGAATAGTTAGATTGCCCTTTTTGGCGCTTTGACGGGTGACACGGGTGCTTCTGTTCTGTTTTGGACCAATCCATCGCCACATTGGCATTCTGACAGACTTGATGTCACGTGAACTGTCCTGATGAGAAGATTCCTCACTGTCCGGACTATTTGGTTGCATATTTGAGGAATTTTCCTGATTTGCTTCAGACTGTGGAGGTTCTGTGTCGTCACCACTTTCATCAGCTTCTTCTGCTTCGCTGTCATGCTTTTCATCTGATGACAAGTCTGAATTTTGTTGAGTTTTAGAATCACCAGAAACTTCCTCTTCCTTGACTTCCACTGTCTGCTTAACCGCAGACATTAGCTTTGCCTTCATGGTTTGTATAGGTGTAGGCAAAGGAAATGATGGTGAAGCGATTGGTGATTCTGCATCTTCCTGGGAACTGACAGAAGATGGATTCTTATCAATGTCATGGTCAGGAGCAACAGAAGAATCTTCACTCTCCTCACTCCCACTCTCCTGTGAGTAAGTATCTTGTGGGAGCTTTACATGTAGGTCATTACTAGCAGGGTGCAGGACATTGCTTATGTCATCAACTGGAGACAGCTGTGCTGGAATATTGTGATGCTTAGGCTTGTGGTGGTGACCTTCTGCTTCATCAGCTTCAGACTCTGAATCGGACTGTTCCGAACTGCTGCTGTCATCTGAACCGCTCATCTCAGACTGCATTTTCTCCCTGTCCCTTCTCTCCATTTCCATGACCATCTCTGCTACTGTATCTCGAACTCCCAGTGATCCAACACCAGGTAATGGAAGATTATTATTCACTGATCCTACAGTTTCTGGAATACTCTGAACAACCCTCTCATTCACAATTACTTCGCTTGAAAATGTTGGGTTTGGTTGAATGATGGGCATGTTTGGAGTACTGATGGGGCTATGCTCCGCTCTGTGTGGCAAGCTTGGCCTTTCTACATAATGGTCTCTACTAGGTTCTGTTACATTTGATTCTACCTTCAGGTGATTTGTGTCGACTCCGTCCAATGGTACCTCTTGCCGCAAGTCGTCAGGATCACCATTGTCTACATTTTCTGCAGAGCTGCGCCATCCGTCGTGGCTCATCCCCATCATCATCCCAACCCTAGGGTGTCCAAAGTCTACATGATTCCTGGAATGGATGGCCTCTCTAGGGCTAGGATCGACCATTCCTCCCCGTCCTAGGTAAAACTCTTGCATTCTGGAGTCCCCTATACCCCTTGCAGCCATATCCATCATCATGCCTCGCTGCTGTTGAAAGAGTTCCTCAAACCTACCTTTTTCAATGGCCGGTGGGGCCATGCCAAACATCATTGCCTGATTTTGTCTCATCATCTCTGCTTGGTATGGAAAACGCTCCTCTGTGCTCACTCTGGGAGGCGGCGCCCCAAAGAGCATCCTACCTCCAGTCTGCAGGAAGTCTGGATGATACCTCCCCTGTCCCATCTGACTGGCCATCATCATCAGGTTGCTACTGCGTTGTTGAAGCATGTTCCCCTGGTGCATCTCAGCCATCATCTGCGCCACTGCAAGCTGTTTGTTGCTCTCATCATATGCTGGCTCCTCTTCCCGACTCCATCTCATCGGCTCCACAGGCTGGTGAACATTCACCACCTCCCGCTGCTCGTAAGGTCGATGGATTACGTTCCGTGGGTCTGGTTCCCGCTGCGGCACTTCTTCGCTGGCTCTGTAGCCCAGAGGGATACTCTGTGGATGCATGTTGACCCCAAATCCTCCGTAGCTTCTTCGGAGAAGGTTTTCATCTCCATGATAGGGCTGGCTTTCATGAGAGAGCTGTCTTGGGCCTCCATCTCGATGCTCCATGGTCTCCTGGAGCCCTCCCTCTACATGTAGCTGCTGCTGCTCCTCCTGGTGCTCATCAGCCAAGCCTGCTCCTAGGTAATGTGACAACTGTCTGGCATGTACCTGCACTGCAATCGCAAAAAGAAAAAAAAAATCAGATAAATGTGTACTTGACAAACTCTTGGTGCAATCCAAAGTCAGAACTCAAGGCATACTTATTATAAAGAATAGAACTTGAATATTTGCAAAGGAATAACATAAAATTATTTGCATGTCCTCTGACTCATCACAAAAAAACCTCTCTAAAATCCATTTATATTTTTTCCTCTTTCTCAAAATTGTTGAGGTAACTCCGGTTTTTAACAGAGCATTCAATTTATGACATTTTTTTTTTTTATGCAACAAATTTTGACTCTTTGAATTCCAAGAGATATAATCATGGAGTTGAAAAATTTCTAAATGGCCCGTCAAACTTTATAATTGGAATTATCGTAATCCAAATCCCCTCGTTTTTCCACATAGTCTACGGGGGACTTCAACCAACCTCCATTGATATTGACTGAACTTGCAAATGTGTGTGCACACTTTGAATCAGGGGGGCCGGACTTCAATTTTCAAGGATAGGACGTTTCTCTTTCTTTTTTTTTATGATGGATCAAAGGCCTACCAAAACATAATTGATGCTAGAATCTATTATTACCTAGTAAGACTACACAACACAATTCTAGAGCCATGAAGTAAGGTCCGCGGGGGGGGGGGGGGGGGTCACTCCACCACTTGATGTGCTACGCATGTGTGTCCCCAAAAAGCCTTTCAGCTTTTCGGCGGGGTAGACGCTTTCCTTAAAATACAAAAACAACTGTAGGGGTTTTTTTAATTTCAATCGCTATTTTCATAAAAATAGGGGTGTTTTCAGCGGAAATCGTTGTTTTGGAGTCAAAATTTCACAGTGTTTACCCCATTTAGGGTATGTTTTTCCAGTGTGCCGTTGAAAAGGGTGCAAATTTGACTTCATGCAATGAGACGTTTAGGGTCCAATTTCAGGGTGCAGGGACACGCATGGGTAGCCCTTTTTTGTTTTTAATTGACCCCCCCCCCCCCCCGGGACGTAAGTTAGAGAAATGTGTTGCTCAATTTCTTTTTTTTTCAAGTCAAAATATACAGCAGGATCCAGCAACTCTTATTAAAGTCATAGTCTACAGAATTGCATGGCTATACCATACATGTAACTTAAACCACTCCCTCAACATGCTCAAATGAACATGTGCTCTTGACTTGACTTAAAGGGGAATCCAACCCAAGGAGAGAATCAACCTTACAAGAAAGAAGAAAATGAGAGGAGCAGTCTAAAAAAAGTTTCATCAAAATCGGTTATAAAATAAGAAAGTTATGGAAGTTTGAAAAGTCTAGTTGTTCCTTCTATGGGGATCCTCAAATTGGCATCATGGGCTTCAAAATGGCCGATCTTATGGACAACTCTCCATTCGTTTTATACACAAATTTTCAGATTTCCCCCATTTTCTTTCGAAATATATCTTACCTCCTTCTGAGCTCAACATATATTGTGTGAAATATATTTTCCCATGGCATGTTTTGAGCTCAGAAGTAAAGAAGACATATTTCATGGGGGAAAGTGGGGGAAGGGAGGCCAAGTTGAAGAAAAATTATAGTGAGCATTATTAGGCCTGAAAATATATTATTAGGCTACAGTGAGGGGGGGGTTCAAAGGACCTTTCTGAATTATGTTATGTTTCTTTTTTCTTCTTCTTCGATTAGATGACGATCACATCTCTATTTAAGCAAAATAAATTGCGAGCGTGTCAATTTTCTTCCACAAACTGAACGGTACCAGGGCCGGCGGAGCGTTTACAAAAGTTAGAGGGGGGGTCAAATTCAAGAAGAATTCATGTGAACATTATTAAGCCCAAAATTAGTATTATTAGGCCTACGGGGAGGGGGGGGGTTCGAAAGGGACCTTTCTGAATTATGTTATGTTTTCTTTTTTCTTCTTCTTCTATTAGGTGACGATCACATCCTCTATTTAAGCAAAAATATGTTGCGAGCGCGAAGCGCGAGCAGAAAATTCTACACTACTTTACTCAGGGATTAGTAAAATGAACTTTTTTTAGAGAAAAATCTGCGAGCGCAAAATGCGATCCAAAAATTCTGGCTTATAATGACCTGAAGGTAGTGTATTCTAGACACATTTTGAAAACTGAAATCCCATCACTTCACTTTGGAACGTATGGAATCAGTCTTTCTGAGAGAATTTTTGCGAGGGCAAAGCACGAGCTGAAAAGTTTGGCTTACAATGATGCAAAGGCCGTATATTTATACACACATTTTCCCCTCTTTTTTTGGTTAAAATTATACTTAACGATCACCTCAATTTTTAAAAAAATAATTTGCGAGCGCGAAGCGCGAAAAGAAAAATTTACATAACATTAATATTAGGGACGCCAGGAATCAGTCAATGTACCTTTTTGATAGAACTTTGCGAGCGCAAAGCGCGAGCCGAAAAATCTGGCTGAGGCCCATGATAAAAGATAGTATATTCTAGACACATTTGCATCTCCACTTTTGGACGTTCAGTCAATCTTTCAAAGAGAAATTTGCGAGCGCAAAGCGTGAGCTGAAAATTGTTGCTTATGACGTCAAGGCCATATATTTTACGCACATTTTCCCTTCGATATCTTTTTGTTTGAATCTTTTACTAGGCCTACAAAATGTACCTAACGATCACTTCCATTTTACGATAATAAATTGCGAGCGTGAAGCGCAAGCAGAAAATTTACTATTTTACAAATTGATAACTTTATTTATATGGGACACCAGGGATCAGACATTGTGACTTTTTGCCGGGCCTTTTAGAGAGAAAGTGCAAGCGCGAACGAAATATTTGGCTTATAAGGACCAGAAGGTATTCTAGACACATTTTAACAATTGAAATCCCTTCACTTCACCTTGGGATGTCAGGAGATCTTTCTTAGAGAAATTTGCGAGCGCAAAGCGCTAGCTGAAAATTTTAGCTTACAATGATGCAAATGCTGTATTTCTATACACATTTTCCCCTCTTACGTATGTCTTTTTGTTTAGATTATACCAAGCAACGATCATCTCCATTTAAAAAAAACTTATTTGAGAGTGCAAAGCCGAGCAGAAAAATTTACATATTTAGGATGCCAGGGATCAGTCGATGAACCTTTTTGAGAGAAATTTTACTCCTCCTTAATAATTTTATTCACTGATAATCCCCACCTCTTAGAATTCCGTTGGGGCCTTTGTTCATTTGTTGCCCCTTTGTTTGCAAAGTGCCCCTGTCTGGGTATTTACTGATCTCAGGAATGAAAAATGGCAAGTCTCCCCATTCAGAATATCCAAATATATTCGACAAATCTCTTGCCATGAATAAGATATGACAACATATGAAAGACTTGTAAATATGAAAAAAATACACACATTTAGCTATGTTGAGAGTGTAGATCTAGATTCTACATGTATGTCCTTTTTCTAGGTAACGATCACTTCCATTTTAACAAAAATAAATTGCAAGCACGAAGCGCAAGCAGAAAATTTTTAACTTTACTTATATGGGACCCCAGGGGTCAGTCAATGTGCCTTTTTGAGAGAACATTGTGAGCACGATGTGCGAGCCGAAAAAGTTGACTTATAATGACCTGAAGGTGGTATTTTAAACGCATTTTGCCTCTTCTTCCCATTCTTCTTCTTTTTCTTTCTTTTCTTTTTTTTTTCCTTAGAAAATAAAAAAATTTCTGGCAAAAACCTTGGGGGTGGGGGGGGGAGCCCGGCCCCCCTACTTACTCTTCACGCCTTGACAAGGGTCCATGAAATCGTATCTAATTTCATTGAAATAATAATCAAGAAATGTAAAATAAGATATTCTGTACTAAATCGTATAGACTCTAAGGAATAAATACCATCAACACGGATGAGTTCTCAATCTATAATTTAAGAACAAAAGGCATGATCCTTCACTGCTATAAATATGAACCTATACTGTAAGAAATTATGGGGTCTGGAGACTGCGCGCTGCGCGGGCCGGCCCGGCTTGGAAGTGAAATAGGTATCGCTTCATTTCCTGCTGCTTGCAAAAAACCGCACAAGATATGAACTGCAAACTTACTGTTTTGTCAAAAAATATCCATCATGAAGTGAATTTGTATCAAAGAGAGGTTTGAAGAAGGATTTATTTTTGATTTACTGGTATGATTCTAACATTTTAGGGCCTTCTTCAGATATATTCAAGCAGTTTTAAACAATAAAACCGGTAGGTCTACTTTGCAAAGAATTGCTTTGACGCCATTTTTCTTTGGACTGTGTTAGGCTATCGATCCGCGCGTGTTGGGATATCGGTATCGATCTTATCTAGATCTGAGCTCGGTGTTTGAGCTCGTTTTAAGCAGAATTTCACTCTGCTAACACCAACACCGAACGTGAAATCACTCATTGAGCGCACACATACTGCGTCACATCACGTGTATTGGATGGGGGGTTGGGTGTCCGAACACTTAAAGTAGACAACTAGAGAGTCAAAACTACTTTTAATTGCAACCAAACTTCTACCACTGCAACAAAAAATCTTTACTGATTCAGAATATCTAAACCCCTTGTCAATATCTGTTTTAGATCGGGAGTTATCACCTATCAAAGAAGGGCCCCCATTTTCAGGCATCAGCGGTACCCCGCAAGGGCGTCGAGATTCCGACGTCACAGCGTGGCCCCGGCACTACTGTATCCACTGTATACACGTATCCTGTACTGTGCTATATTGCGTACATTGCACATTCTGATTCTTGAAAACTTTCTTTCTCTCTTCTCATCTCATGCTTCACCCCAGGCCCTGACTAACTGGTCAAATGATATATCTTGCCGACTGTTCCTCTATCATTTGTCTATATAATATATTTAAGTTAATCCGTTCCAATAATGTATTCTTTTTCATTATATTAAAATATAATTAATTACGCCTATCCTCAGCACGAGAGTGAGTGAAAAAAAAAGATAATAAAACAAAGTGACATTGTTTTCATTGTGGACTGTTCAAATCACACTTTTAGTTTTTTTTGTTGTCAAGACAAATTATTATAACCGGTAATCCTATATATCTATATTGTAAGGTTATCATAATCTTGAAATTGTTCATTTGGTTTTGTAAGTCTTTATATTATTGTGCAGATACTTTTATCCATTAGCTACATACATGTATAACAATAATTCGTCCAAACTTTCGGATGAAATAGCTCCTTAGTTCTTCAGTTATGTAGTATATGTGAACTTTTTTTCATGGTTTTAGATATTGTTCAGAATGAAATAACATTATTTTGTAGATTCGACCCTGTTGCAATGTATTTTGACAGATTTTGCATCGTGATAAAAGCAGCAGTCTTACGAGAGACGACTGTATATTCCATCCGCTCCTGGCGGACTGGTATACACTACCCCATCCTGTTGCGTGTGTAAGAATTAAGCCAAACTAAATTAGTAGACCGTAAATATTGCAAACAAATCAATGCTTACATAATTGATTCTTAAATATTCTGTCTCTTCAATATTTCTGATCTTTTAGCCATTGAATTTCGATAAATAAGGAATTTTGGAGGAAATGTGACATGGCCACCTTGTCAAACTAATGATGGTAGTGTTTATCCGTGTGAGTTAGTTGGGAAAGTCATGACGGTGGCATGATTATATTTTGCTCTAAAACCTTATTTGGAGGGATTCAGTTTAAAAAAAAATATTTGTTTAATCAATATAGATTCAACACAGAATAAAGTCTTCTTAAGAATGAAGTCACTATAAATTTACATGGAATTTTAAGCATTATATCTCAGAATGTCAATGGCCAAATTAAACGCTTCACCAACAACCAACGGGCCGGGCCGCACCGTTCACGGCCCCTCGCTGAGAGATGAGAAATTCATGCTTTTACCATGATTGCAAACTCTTCAAATATCTATCGCAGCAAGTTCAAATCTACAAAATAATCACAAACGTTATTCATTATCTCAAAACACGATATTCTAAGGATATACAACCCTGTATGATTTGTCCAATGGTGTAATCAGTTGTGATAAAAGAGCCATATTAATCCGAGACACAGCAGCTATAGCAAACTAGTACAGTGCGAGCAATGTGTTTACGTATACGTATGCATATATGCACATGCATCAAGCAGCGCGCGCAAGCTCACATCAGCTGGCTGGTGTTCGAGCTGTCCAAGGTGTGACGTCACAAGCCAGGAGCTCATCCGCATGCCGAGCGGCCCATTTGGGGGCGGACTAAACAAAAACACTAAAAACCATTTACAGCTATTTCTGAGAGATTCAAGTCATTTTCAGCATGTCAATCGTATAAACGAAGGAAAATCTATTCAGCAACATGCAATTTGGCCATTAGGCTGTTAGCAGATATTGTGTATTTTCTCCGTGTGTGTACTTTAACAAACTGAAGCCTCTTGTTTTTTAGTCACTATGGTCATGATTAAGCCAAAAATATATATTAGATCCTTCTTAAGTTATCATCATCAATATTAGCTCTCCACAATATTTTGTAATATTTTAGCACAAAATGTTACAAAATATTACAAAGACATTGCTTGTAAACCCTTATAGGCCTAGATCTACAGTAGAGGCGCCGGTCCAGAACAGCTGATCGTCTGCATAAACAATGACGTTTGCCAAATTTTGCCGTCATCAGTAACAAGGTTTGTCTTCATTTATGAAGACGCCTGTTTCTTTTGGGACCTAAGGGATTTGGATGGCAGGTACGGAGCTTGAGAGTGCTATAATTAGATTCCTTATCATCAATTACCTCCAGTTCACCGTCTACTTTTATGACTTGTCCTTCTTCCCAAGGATATAAAAGGGATTAAGGTACGTTCCCAAAAGGTAATGACCCATTCTAGAGCGGCGTGGCTCGTCTTCGCCGCACTCCGTGCATTCATCAACCGATTGCTATCGCCTCGTCCAGTTGGATTGGGAGTCTTTGTCGTCTTTTCAGTTATCGTAAGGAGAGCACGCTACGGCGCACTATTTCCATTCCGTAATGTTGCATTCTTTCTTGTTCATCTTCAAGGTTTCTGTAAATGGTCCTCTACGGGTAACGATGGCGTTTACTATTAGTAATAGGAGTCATTACTTTTTTGCCATCTGTACATAGTGCAGTAGCGCGTAGGTTCTTATGTCTTTGCTTTTTGTCTTTGTTGGGCTGTGGCGTCTTTGCCTGTTACGATTTTTATACTTTGAACTTTTTGGCCAAATTTAATTATTCGGCCTGAGCTGTGAATACTCGTTTTCGTTTGGTCGCGAAATCAACATAGTGTACGCGACTCCATGAAACGTAAGTCGCGACAATGTTTGTTTTGAAAATCCGTCTCCAATAATTCAGGAGAGAGTCTCGGATGACGTCTCGGAGACGCTCTTAATACGTTATTTTTCCCTTGCGGGAGACGATTTTCTCTTCGTGTCTGCGGAGGACGTTCGCGGCCTGGTGCATAATCTCACTGCGGAAGTATTAAATTTTGTTTCCGGCTCTGATAATTTAAGTGGTTAAGACGTTCTCGAGACGTCTCGGGGACGTCTCGGAGAATTTTCGCTATTTTGGAGATTGCTTCGCGGGGGGTGCTTTCTCACTTCGCGGACAGAGATGAGAATTTTTGTTTCCTGCGGGTACTGAATATTAGTATTAGAGGAGTTCGGAGACGTCTCGGGGATTCTCCGTGGATTTCTGGAGACGGGATTTATATTTCACAATTGCGTGCGGAGTGGGGTCTCGAGATCGTTCCTCCTCGACTAATTTATGAACATCCAGTCGTCGCAAATATCTATTATATCGTCGCGGAGATGAATTCTAATATTTTGGTCCCGGAGACGTGCTCCGCGAGTGCGATAGCGACCGGTACGTAGGTTTCAGGAGTAGTTTCGCAGAGCAGGTGAGATACCATCCGATTATCACCGTTTAGTAATCCCCATTAGGTGAGCGCTTCTCGTTTATTCAGATAGCGCAGCGTCGCGCGCTCTGTGTATTGTGAGCAGCTTCAAAAGGAACTTGCTCATGTTTTATCGGAAGTGCCGCCGAAGGTTTCATCTCACGAAATAGCGATTGTAATTGTACATTAACTGCCTATCTGGTGCCTCGGCTGTCATTTTGTAGATGAAAGCTCACTTATGTTTTTTATTAAAATTCTGTACACGCATATCCAATTCAATGAAGCAGATAGTGTTGTCTTTTGTGAATCTGTTTGCCTATTCGTGCACCGTCACTGACCGTATAATAGGGATTTATGGAGGGTGCTGCTATAGGTATTTGTTCGTTCCCGTAAATTTAGATCGGCTTTAGCCGGGGGGGGGGGCCCAGAGGGTTTTAAGATCTTTTGGTCTTTTTTTTTTTTTTGGGCGGGGGGGGGGGTCGTCTTCCTTGGCCTTTTACCCATGCCCCACCCCCCCATCTGTTTACGTCGCGCGATTATATTTCTATTAGTTCATACTGGGTGCACGCCAGTTTGTTGGGCCAGAAATAGTCTTCCGCGTTGTAAAGGTTCTCGGGCATGTTATGCAGTAATCTGTGGGGGGGCCGTTACGGGCCCCCGGGTAGTCGTCGCGAGGGCGCGCGAAAAGAGAGGAAAGGGGAAGGAGAGGGGGAAGAAAGGATGGAAAAGAGGGAGAGGGAAAAAAGGGGGAAAAGGGGAGGGGGAAAAAGGGAGAGAGGAAGGGAAAGGACTTTGGTCTTAAATTTAGGGGGCGCCAAATCGATCATAAATTTAGAGGGGAGCCGACTCGACCTTAAACTAGGGGCGTCGAAATGCCTTGCTCGTCAGGATTTTTTTTAAATGCCGCTCCATTTGTATAGCTGGGAATCATGATCTCATCAATGATAATAACGTGAGTGTGGCCTTTTGTATTTCACCACCAGCACTGTTTTTTTTAAATGACGCCGAGACAAAGACTTTAGAGATTAAATTTTCCTTTTCAAAATTGATTATCACTATAATGTAAGGGTCGTGTCTAACTTCGCAGAGACGTCTCCGCGACGGATAAAAAGTATTAGAGACGTCTCCGCGACAGTAATCAAAAACTGTAACAAAGCACTTTCAAAGAACTGTCTCATAGTAGTTTCCGCTACTCATGAAACGTCTCGGAGACGTCTTCGCGACCAATTTTTGTAATTTGTCTTGGAGACGTCTCCAGGACATCTCCGAGACGTTTCTGCGACGTTTCATGAGTTGCGGAAACTAATTTGAGACAGTTCTTTGAAAGTGCTTTGTTACAGTTTTTGAAAACTGTCGCGGAGACGTCACGGAGATATCTCCGAGACATCGGAGACGTCTCTAATACTTTTTTTTTCCCGTCGCGGAAACGATTCGGTCGTGGAGACGTCTCCGCGAAGGGAAATGCCACCCTAAAACTTTGAGAAGCAATTGGCAATAATTGAGGAGCAGGGGCCGCGGAGCGACGCCCCCGCGACAGATTTCAAAACCGTCTCCAAATAGTCCCAAATCCGTCTCTGCGAAGAGAGATATCACCATAAATAGCGCATAGTTTACTTATTACAGAAAGGTGAGAAAAAAAAACTGAAACAAAACTTGAGGGGCTAAACATTATTTTATTACGATCCTCTCGTACAGACACAGACTTCTGCTTAGTTGTAACATAAAATAAAAGATAGGATCAATCTTACGATTGATATCAATCGTAAGTCTTATAGGTTTAACGTGTATTAAAGATACCAATCGTAAGGTCGATAGTATGCCCCTCTATGTTACAGGGCAGTGGACTGCGGGCAGATTATTGTCTTCAATAGGGCCTGTCCTCATATGATTAAACAGATCATTATAGAGTACATAAAAAGAATTTAAACAGCGTGTCAATTTAAAAGCGAGATAAAAGTCTTTGATGTAGCCCTGGGTATTGTCCTAGAGCCTGGCACGCTCCCAATTTAAAAGCGCGATTAAAGTCTTTGATGTAGCCCTGGGTATTGTCCTATAGCCTGGCACGCTCCCCCGTCACAAACACAAACATAGAACCATTGATCTGTATTCAGTGCAAACACCCAGACAATTACATTGTAATTCTGGCGCAGTGTTCTGCCATTTAATGGCCGTAGATTGGCATAGATGGAGCTATACATGTTTCCCTTTTTTTATCAGGGAACAAACAAAACGACGGAAGTCTTTTGAAATTGGCCCGCGCTCTTTTTCGAACAGAAAATCAAAAGCGCCGCGAAAAGGGAACGCCGCACAAAGCGCCGTGACACGGCGTTCTCGCGCCACGCCGAGGGGGTTTTACTTTTGGGAACGTACCTAAGTGTCAATCACTATGTTGTAGATATGGGGAGCATGGCACAGTATAGACCGAGAATGCTCTGTCCTCCCCTCACGGAGAAAAGTTCCTCCATAATATAGTAATTTATGCATGACGCTCGAATGATCACGAATTAGCATATGAAATACACTACCATTGTGCCTTCCAATGAACAATAGTCACGATAAAATTTAGATTTGTCATTTATTTTTTGGTAAGTCCTCATTTCTTGATGCGTTTTGAAATATTGGGCGTACGTCCGACAGTGGATTCGTTGAAGTTCCTTTTATATTTCTCTCTTTATTCTAAAAAAATATTGAAAGAGTGGGTCTACGCCCAACCGTTTTGAAGTCGAGTCTTGCAGTTTTCTTGCGAAATGGGTCCAAATTGGTTATGATTGACAGCGCGCACGACAAGCGGTCTTTATCGGGAACAGCTGAATCGCGTTGTTCAGTTACGGTCAACGCACTTCAGTCATCGCAAACCGGGAGGCGGAGCTCCTCGCGATAGCTACCAGTAGCTAATCAGAGCGCCCAACGATCAAAATCCATTGTTCTCTATATTCTGTAAAAGCGGAATGGTAGACTTTTTTCCGTGCCCCTCTGAGGACAGAGAGCTTCCATTGCGCGAGCTGTTCAAAATGCAGTGTACATATAGCCCAGTGTGTTTTTCGGCGATCATCTTATAGATCTACATGTATAAGATGAAAGTTATTCCACTTACCGCATCTGGAAGTAGATTTTCTCTAACGTTAGAAATTGTCCTTTTTGATGCCCAACTGTCTTCTTAAAGTTTGGTTTGGGGGTTTCTGTAAGTTTTTCCATGAAATTTGAGGAAATTTAACAAAGAATACAGCACTGCATTTTAAACAGCTCACACAATGGAAGCTCTCTGTCTTCAGAGAGAATACGCGATGAAGACAGAGAGCAGCCTCGGTCTAGGCACAGTAGAGCTTCAGTGAGTGGAGTTGGCATCAATTGGAGGCTATTTTTATTGTACACTGTCTTTATAAACGAGGACATGTCCAGTAATCTGAGATGATCTTTGTTTATGGATCGGCGCCTCTACTGATCTATGGCTAAATATATTTAGTGTGACCAGATACCCACCCGTCCAAGTTACACTATGCATGGTCAATCATAATTGACCCTGTCCGGACATCCTAGGCTACCGAGTACCGTATACCCAGTTGCTGTATGTCCGGACAGGTTGTTTATCCCGACAGACGATTTTGACCAGCCATTTGAAAAGGTTTAACAAGCAATCTTTTTGTAGTTTTTTGGAACAAAGTGATAGAAAATATTCTACACATCAAATATTGATGAAGATAAGCATCATTCAACATATATTTTTGGCTTAATCCTGAGACAAACAAGCAGGCTTCATTTTTGTAAGTGTCCGGACAACGGACCCCCTCCTACTACTAGTTTCCATGTCCATGATACTGTAAATTAGATCTTACATCATACCATACAGAGATGCAGCACATGTAGAATCTACATGATCAGGTACAGCCAGGGTCATCTAGTCACTCACAGTCACACTCAAGTGATTCCCTTTAATTAATCCAACACGTACACACGTCTATGCGAGTGGGACTATGGAATTTTTGGAATGTCCGTTCATGAATCCGCTTCATCCTCACGATCAAAACAGTTCAACCAGGTCATAACGATGAGAAACTTGATAATTTTTCATGCAAAAACACATTCACCTCTTGCTTACCTTTTCTCACCATCTGGTTAGTCCATCAGTTCAACAGAAAAGACAGTTTAAGGGTTCGATTGGTAATTCGGCATATCATTTCATGTTAGAAAATGGGCAGGGTTCATTTTTTTTTCTTCTTCTTTTTTTTTTTTTTCGTGTTGTTGACAAAAGGCAAAAGGGTATTTGACGTAGATGGCGTTGTCAAACTTGTACCGTACCTCGCTAGCTAGGCGAGGGCTTAAAAAAAAGAGAGATTTGTGAAACCGTTGCTATAATGAGCTTGTTTCCAAAATAGGGGTTAGGTCCATTTTCATTAAATTTGAGTTATTGGCCTAAATCTATATACTCTTAGTAGCTCTAGAAGATAGTACCATGGAAAATTTGAAATTCCCAAGAAAAACTCCTTTAAAATGGCAAAGAAAATTTATTTCCAAAAGGGGTTAGGTCCACTTTAGTATATTTCCAAAAGGGTTATAGGTCCACTTTTAGCCATTTTGTGAAAATTAAGAGTTTTTTTTTTTTTTTAATTCTCCTATACTGCTGTGTTTCTAAATACAATAAACTTAACATAACATAATGACGAACAATGGGAATGTAAAATCGCATTTAGAAACAAATTGTTGCTCTTTATTTTTATTTTATTATTATTTTTTTTTTTTTTTTTTTTCAAATTTTTTTTGGACCTAACCCCTTTTGGAAATAAAATATTGGAACTCCTGGCAATGTTGGTGTCAATGTGTTGGATATAATTTCCATGTTTTAATGTTGGAACTAGATGCAGAAGTGATTTCTCACAAACACACACAAACACACACGCACCGTACATGCACCAACACACACGAGCATGCATAGAAGGGGTTTGATCCAGTTGATTTCCAAAAGGGGTTAGGTCCCAAAAATTGAGAAATTAAAAGAAACATTTTTTGATAGTGAAGAACCGCAGATTTTTTTCTAAATGTGATTTTACGGCATTCCCATGGTGGGGTATAATCTTATGTTAAGTTCATTGTATTAAAAAAAAACTGCAATATAGGTAAATTAAAAAAACCTTAATTTTCTCAGAATGGCTAAAAGTGGACCTAACCCCTTTTGGAAATAAACTCTTCATATAATGGAAATAATTTTGTTATTGAAATATTTATATATTTATATAAATCATGATTTACAATGCAGATCTGATCCTCAGGTCTTGGTCTTGAGAGAACCCGGCCTTTTCATTTCATTTTGAAACTCGGTTCCAAAACGGCCCCCTCGGGGACCGTCTCCCAATGTTTTGTTTTGTTTTTTTTTTTTATTAGAGGTAAAAGGAAATTAATACAGATCAAATTACTGCATCCTATTTAGGCCGTCAATTGCCCCAAAATGCCTTATTTCAGGTACCCTAAACTTTGTATATACTGCGAGTAGGTCTACTGCAGCAATTTGATCAATTAACCTCAAAAGTGTGGTTGGACATATTACTGCAGCAATACTGCAGTACTCTCTGCACTTAATTCCTTACTAGAAGAAAATGGGATCCAAGAAATTAATAATTGCAAACATTTCTCAGTCGATGGGGGAGGGGGGAGGAGGGGGGGGGGGCAACTAGCAAACACCGAACGTTTTCAGAACGTTTTAAAAACGTTTTATTCAGGTACTGTAGATCTTCATCTGAAAGGAACGTTTAGAAAACGTTCATATAACGTCCAAGTTGGACTTTCAATTTGGCAAAAAACAATGGTTAAAAAAACACGTTTTTAAAACGTTCTTTGGACGTTACAAAATTTAACGTTTTAATCAAAACGTTCACAAAAGGTTTCAATTGAAACCTTATAATGAGACGTATAGGTCTATATTATTGAACGTTTTATGAACGTTTTTTAAACGTCCAAATGGGACCTTATGCAAATGAGACGGTAATTTGCATATAATACTTTGGAATACATATGGAAATAAACTTTTTTTATCAAAGTTATTTGTATTTAACAGTAATAAATTCATGCTTTGGTGTTTCATTTTATAATAATATTTTTTCTGAAACACACATAAATATAAAGAACACTAATTCAGTATTGGAATGTACTATAACATAACAAATAAAATAATAACTAACCATTACAAACGATACTTTCAATAAACTATAAATTTACTGGAGCAACATTTAGTGTTAAATCCAGATTTAGTCCAGCAGCAGATTGCAACTTTGGGGCTTAACCTTGTTTTGGCGTCTATAGTTTTTTTTTCAACGGATTATGATTGCCTAAACATTATGTTTGAAGAAGAAAAAAATGAGCATTTTGAGATATGTGACGTCATACAAAATGGCCGCCAAATTACCCAATTTCCCTCTAGAATTGAGAAAATAGATGTTTAATATACACATTTCAACAACATTAGGGAGCTAAATGTCTGCATATCTCTTCGACCATTTCTAAATATTGTTTTGTTAGGTAACATGGTCATAATATATTACATGCTAATTTGCATATTGTCCATAGCGCCCTCAATTTTGAAGTATTAGTTTTCATGAAATATATGTGCTCCCGAAATGATAGGTTTCAACCCCCACCCCCTATTAATTTTTTTCTTTGAAAATATAAATACCAGTCAATAAGGGATATGCCTACATGAAATATTTTTCAATCAAGTAGCAAGGATTGGTTTAATGGCTCAATTTTTTGTTCCAATAACAGGTTTTTATTTAGATGGTGTTATATGAATAATATTCAATGTGAAACAAATTAAAACATTAATTGGTTCTTTTTGACCTCTAAAATGAGGGATGATAATTCTGGAGAATTGATACACTATCCTGTTAATGAAATAAAGAACAATCCTCTAAATGTAATTAATAATGATAATAATAATAATACTAATAATAATAATAATAATAATAATAATAGTAATACTAAATTCTTATATAGCGCCCTTCCAAATAAATTTGCTCAAGGCGCTTCACAGTAAGAAAGGCAATTTGCTCTCCAAGTTAGTATAAACGGATCAGAGGGGAGAACAAATATGTCTTCAATTTGTTCTTAAATGTTTCAACTGTTGTACAAGAACGAATTTCAAGAGGAAGACCATTCCAAATTTTGGGACCTGCAAAACTAATAGTTTGTTCACATTTTGGGGACTGATCTTTGGAATTTTCAAAAGAAGGGGGTCTGTTCGAGATCGTATTTGACTGTGTGAGAAATAAAAATATGTTTAAAATGTATTGAGGAGACAAATTATGAATAAACTTAAATACAATCAATACTACTTTAAACAAAATTCTCTTCGAGACAGGTAAAGCCCGCCTCACACTGTGCGATTTGCTGCGATGCGATTTTGGAGGAAAGTGTTATAATGTTTGATGAGAACATTCAAAAACTGAAATTCATGCTTTCCAAAGTTCTGGGTATTCCTCTGAATACTAAAATTAAAATTAACGGCGATTGCGAACCCCCTTCTCTGTATAAAATCAAATTGTTTCCATATCGCAATGACGTCACAGCGATCTTGCGATTTTAAGCTAAATTGAACTTTACTCAAAATTATAGGTTCGAATTGGAACAAAATTTCGATCACATTGTTCCTGTACGACTTTTACCTCTCATAAGATACTTTTGCATGTTTCAAAATGTCACATTTAATGCAAACTGCAATTTGTTCTAAAAATCGCATCGCAACAAATCGCACAGTGTGAGGCGGGCTTAACCAGTGCAAACCTCTAAGTAGAGGTGTGGAATGATCAAATTTCCTTGCTTTAAGTATAATCATGATAATACGGGCGGCACGGTTTTGGATGCGCTGAAGCCTTTCAATATCAGAAACATTGATATTACCAAACAAAGAATTTGCCAAAGATTGAATATATTTATTTTAATGACTTTTCAGATGATTATTTTTTGGTTACATTATCAGGGGAGGAGCTCAGTTGGGAACATTTATTATGGTTTTGATCAACATAATGGCTAATTTTAACCTTGCGTATAATAAATGACTTTTTCTATTTAGAAAACGTGATAATGCACTGCATGCCTCTGGATTCTGGGGTCACTACATTATATTATACTATATTACACCAGATCAATGTTGGACATAGGACTTTGTTTTGGGGTTAAACGCTTCAAGGTATTCAAGGGTACGTGATTCAATTAGGTGGGGGCATAACAGCAAGTGTTCCATGGTCTGCTCTTCCCCCCACACTCACAGCATGTCCGTCCTCGTTGTATTTACCAACTTTTCCAAAAAGACCTAATTACAGCGTCCTGTGCCTGTGCCGAGATGGTTCAGGCATGATAACGTTGTCTATAATGACCTGGTAAAGGAATTCTTTTGCACTTATGAATAGCCTGTGTGGCATTTCCTAGCGATGGTTGGTCCACAGGATCAGCCTAAGTTTATGGGCAGAGTTATCAAGGGATACTGTAGAATGGAGGAAACTATGTCTTGATTTCAGTTTTCGTTTGTAGGATTGTGATTGTAGATGGGATGGAGACCCCCTCCTGTTTTGTCTTCAAAGGAATGTTTCTGTGAGGCAATGCAGAGATCGTCAACATACAAGAAACTGTATTGGGGTGTATTGGTTGGTCATTGGTATACACATTGAAGAGCAGAGAGGCAATATGACAATCCCTTCTGGGAGATCATTTTCATCTTGCGCCATCTGCTGCGCTGGCCATCAAGGCTGGTTTTTCACCAATTCGTTGGTAAGTTACAAAAAACTTTATAAACGACTGGTGATCAGTTCTTGTGCTAAATGGTTTAGCAGGTGATTAGTACAGCACCCAAGAAACCAGGTAGAACCGTTTGTCATCTCAAAGAATTAACGGGTCAGAGTTTTATGGTTTACAGTCTCATTGGCTGCTGGGAGGTGAACAAAAGCTATTCCGGTAATAAGTTCTTCCTCAAACCCATCCTCGATGTGCTGTGTGAGGTTCAGGAGGTGGCTAGTACAGGATTTTCCTGGCCGGAAACCTGTCTTTTAGTGTTCAGGATGAGAGGTCATCATCAATGGGACAATACGATAATAGTAAGTATGAGTCTTTCAAAGAGTTGCATGTAGGCCTACATGTATGACATGTAGATCGAGAGATGGGCATATAGCTCTTAGGTATGGCTGGATCTTTTCCCGGTTAAGCAGACAACGACCTTGATTCCTCATAGCTTCGGGAACTGTATTGGTACTCATGCAATTCAGCGTATCAAGCAGCTACTGAAGCTCAACAGTCCAAGGTGTTGTCTGTTCGCAGAGGATGTCATCAAGGCCTGCTGCATTGTTGTTTTCATGGTCTGATACACACACAGGTCTTGCATACTGAAAGGTCTGTCAGGTGGGCTCTTGAAGCATTCTTCAGCATCTGGGAAGCTAATTCGCTCTCCTGAACAGTGATCAGGGTTTCCTGACTGGTCAAGGGAGCTGCTGGCAACTTTGGTCAGCAGTGCTTGTGGTCTTGGTTGGGTTTTTGTGTAGTCATTTCCCAGAATCCGATTTGTTTTCCAGTCTTTCCTACTGCTGTGGTCATATCCGTTGACTAGATCAATTCTTGCCATTTTCTCTGTCGACTTTCCATAATGACTGTATAAGGTTCTCACCATCTTCCTATTGCGGGTCAAATTGAAAGGGTACTCTGTCAAGCGTTTTATATACTCATAGTAAAACACCTTGTGCTGTACCTTCGTGGGATGCTTTTTCTTGAGGACTTCTTGATTATCTCTACAAGGGTGTCATAGTTACATAGAATGGACGGAAAGTCTTGAATGTCATCATCCAGATCTAATGCAAACTGTTCCCACGTTGCCTTCTTTAAGTGGAAACGGCAGCGGAAGGGAACTCTGTGAGCTGTGATAGCTGCATTCACTCTAATATAGGCCCGATTGGTTGATGCTGGGTGTGCGGAATTGGTTTCTCATATTGGTTGGCAATGTTGACACCCAGTCAGGGTTGTGTCTGCGTCTTCATCTTTCGCTGAGGAAGGAAGAGGGGAGCTTTAATTTGCATCGTGAATGAGTACCATGTGACTTGCATCTGCCCAGTTTTCGACGAGTTCGCCGTCTCCATTGGTTTCTCTATATTCCCATGTAACATGATGGCTGTTGAGATAGCCACATTGATGTGGTCTCCAGATACTTCATGGGGGAGGTTAAAAGTCTGAGTGGGAGGTTTCTAGGCAGAGCTTACAGAGAGATTGAATTTGGCTGGTTTAGGCAACACAATCTGCCCTAAACTGGAAGAAAATGAGACCTATCATTTTAGTAGCACACACTTTTTTTTTAATTTAAAAATAGAGGGCGCTATAAACAAATATACAAATTATCTTGACATTAATATGTCATGCGATATAATAAAACAATATTTAGTAAAGTTCCCAGAGACATTCAGACATTAATTAGCTGACTAAAAGTGTAGTTTTACACATTTTTAGAAGAAAAAAAAATCTGTTTTTGGCGGCCATTTTGTATGACGTCACATATCTCAAAATGCTCAATGCTGACAGAGTGTCAGCAATCGGTTTCTTCATATTGAAGGTTTAGGCAATCATAATCCGTCGAAAAAAAAACTATAGACGCCAAAACAAGGTACATCGAGATGGCGGCTAGACTAATTCCCACTAAAGTCTGATTTAGAATGGAGACTCTCCACTCTTAAGTGCCACCCCACAATTGGCCAATAGTTTGAGGTTCAAATAATTTGCGAATCATAACATATTTATATTTATTATATTTTTGCACATAAGTTTTTAATACGTTCCCCAAAGGTTCATATAACGTTTATTAAACGTTTCTTAAACGTTCTTAAAACGTTTGTAGAACATTTGGACGTTAAGAAAACGTTCTATATACGTTCCAAACGTGTTTTAAAAGGTTTTCTAGACGTTCTTAAAACGCTTTTAGTGCATTTCAAGGTTTTAAAAACGTTTAAAGAACGTTCCAAACTTTTTAAAAGGTTTTCTGCACGTTCTAACAACGTCCACGATATATTTAGAACGATTTCAAAATGTTTTTGGACGTCTCGAGCTTCTGAAAGCTTTGCAAAGGTTTTTATCTGGTTCTTTTAACGCTTAAAAACGTTTTTAAAACGTCTAAAACCTACCACATTTTGACGTCCATAAAAAGTTTTCACAAAACGTCCAAAAAACCAACTTGAAAAGTTTTTAGAACGTTCAGAAAACGTCCATTTGTTAGTTGGGTAGGTCTAATCAAAGACAAAAGTATTACGTATCAGCAGGGAAGGTGTCAGGGAACTGCTACCTATCCACACGCACAACCCTGAAAATGGATCCTACCGTTTTTTCACCTTGACGTCTGAAATTTTGTACCGTGAAATAGCGATTCACGCTGAAATTTAAAATTCTTTAGAAATTCACTTCTAATTTTGGGTGCTATCTCACTTCGCGGAGACGTCTCCGCGACAGGATAGAAATTTCCTCTCCGCGACGGATAAATACACTGTCTGTCATAAAGGTGGAATATTTTTTTCCGCTATAGCCACATGATTTTGCTCTGACTTTAATTTCTTGAATATGTTTGTCCTTGCTTTTACTTTTTGGGACCCTGGCTATATCTTGGACATTCTCCCAACCCTTCACATGGACCTTTTTCGAATAAAGTTTTGTCAACCCCCGTGATGCCCAATTTTGTCATTTTTTCTTATTTTGGGGGCACTTTTTGTTTACGCGACCCACCAAGGACCCCTCAGTCCTACTCCAAGGAAACACGTCTGAGGTATAGTCTTGTTATTGCTCTTTGAGTTAAATCTTGTTTTATTGTTACAGGCTCAAGCCTTTTGTCTAGAGGAGGGGTCAAAATTTATTTTGATTGGGGTTCAACATTGATTTTATTCATTATTACAACATGGCAATTTCTATCTTCGCAAAAATGTATAGTTTTATCTCAGCCAAATATAAATGAAAATGAGAAATAAGTTATAGTTAACTTTTACGACCTTGTCAACAAGGATAAAAAAGAAATTATGAGAAAATGATAATAATTAAGGTGTTGAGGTTGTTTTCTATTTCTTTTGTTTTCAGCATAAAGTTGGAATAAAATATTCCGAATTTTCACCAATCACACTTTTTAATTCAACCCCACCCCTAGACAAAAGACCTAAGCCTGTCACCATAAACCTAGATTTATCTTTAAAGAACAAATATACCAGAATTCACTTCAGACGCATTTCCTGGGGTACGGGTAGGACTGAGGGGGGCTTGATCGGCAGGGTAAACAAAAGGGGCCCAAAATGAGGGAAAAAATTAAAAAATGGGCATCATGGGGATTGACAAATTTTTTTTGAAAAAAAAAAAAAAAAACCGGGAAGGGTTGGGAGAATCTCCAATACATAGCAAGAGTCCCGAAAAGTAAAAGTAGAGACAAACATATTCAAGAAATTAAAGCGGGAACAAGATCGTGTTGCTCTACTATGAGGACAAGTTGAGCAAGTTTTAACAAAATCAAATTTTTTTCTCCTACAACTATAATTGGGCTTTAATTAGCTTTAATTTGTTTTGAGTGCTAATAAAGCAGTAGGCCTATTAACTTTGTTCGTTTCTTGTTATACAGTGCGTCCCAAAAAGAACTATACACTTTCGAAATGGCCAAAATAGTTGATTTTTGGGATAAGGTTTATTTGTATATAAAGTTCATATCCTCAACTGTCATTATGACACAAAAAATTTCGAAAATAACGCATTCTTCAGCATGTTCAGTGAGCAATGCCCACTTTTGTGAAGGACACAAAAATTAGCCTGCGCAGGAATTCGCTATTCATTTATCACACGCCAGGAGGGATTCAGGCAATAATGGAATAAATCAGCTAACAGAGTTAAAGATAATACCGAAAGTCAGAAATAAACAATCAATATTATGCACAAATGTATTTTCCACCGTTTTGTTTTCAAATCATTGATTTTTGCTTTGACTTCAGTTCATTTTTGTCTTTGTTGGCCGATTTATTCCACAATTGATTGAATCCCTCCTGGCGTGCCATAGAAAGGGGATAAATGAATACCGAATTCCTGCTCAGGCTATTTTTTGTGTCCTTCACAAAAGTGGGCATTGTTCATTTTTTGGATTTTTTTTTTTGGTGTCATAATGATAGTTGAGGATATGAGCTCTATACATTATTATCTAACCTTTTTTCCCCAAGAACCATATATTTTTTATTTGGTAGCCATTTCAAAAGTGTATATAGCTCTTTTTGGGACGCACTTTATTGCATACCTAGGTTATTATGCCATGTGGTCGAACTGACATTCTAAATATTTGTCAAGCCTAGCAACACGTACAGCTAGCCTTTTAACATTCAATAATACCTTTTAATAGGTATATCATCGTTTGTCGCACGTAGGAATTCGAAACTTTAAGAAACTCGCTTTTAATTGAATGAACGGAATGCCGAATGTAATTGGAAAGAAACAATCCATTTTTAACAAAAGTCAGCGTCTTTTATATTCGAAGTCCTCTGATCAATACATTTTGACACAGGGGTTTAACTAAACGAAATAGTTGAGGGACAAACCATTATGCAATTCATTTATTTAAAGTTCTGGTTAAAATATCAAACCCATATCAAGTTTAACAAGATTTATGTTTATTGTAATTCATTTGATTTATTCATTTCTTCTCTTTTTTTTTTGGGGGGGGGGAGGGGGGATACTATTTGATGAACATTGATGAATTTCATCAGAGAAAAAAATATATATAAACGGACCCCTTCATCATCATGTAGGTCCCAGATTTTGGACATACCCCGGCAACAAAAATAATTGGAATAATCCGTTTATATTCAAATGATTGGTTTGAATTGGAATTCCCTTGTAAAAACGCGCCACGAACACTTAACAAGGCTCGTGTCTGCATCCATTCTGCAGTAAGGTTCAACGTGGCAACAACTCTCACACAAACTCCTCTTTATCTTCCAACTCGGAGCGCAGCTTTTGCTTTAAAACATCGGTGTAACCAATTGAACGAGGTTAGGCTTTGAACTCGAATTTGACTTTTACCAAGGTAGGTCCAAGATAATTTCTATTGACTGTATATAAAGCGATTTGCGTAGCTCAATTTTTAATGTCTTGTGGAACTTATGCAAACCAAAATTTTGTGGCTATATCCTCCAATCTGTCTCCCCTCTACCCGCTCGCTGTGTACAAAGTCAATGGGAGTTGAATGATGTCATGATGTCTCCGCCACTGACGAAATGAACAGGAGTTGTTGTTGGTTTAGTGGCGTGACTGGATTGGTGACTTATAACCGGATAATGCCAACTTGGGCTACTATAGCCTAGGGCAAGTCCCCGCTATTTGTTCCCAAGGTGGTGATTTTTCGACTTTTTGACCATTTCTGTGTCAAGTGTGTGAGTGGGTTTGTAAATGTATAACATAATGTGTCAAATATCACCATAAAATAAGAAGTCCTCGTTTGGTTCCTGACGGGACGTTGAGGAGTATCCAAAAGAAGGAATGACCTTAATGCAAATGATGTCAAAAAGTAATTTGAAGGTCATATGACGTCACGAGGCTCATTCTTATTCATGAAAAAATAATAAAATGCATTGAAAATGTTTTCAACCGTTAAAAAAGAGGTTTGTCATAGGAGTACAACCAATAAGTATGTATTTTCTGCTTCTATATTTTCTTGGCTAACTCTGGTTAAAATATCACGAACCTAGCACATAGATTTCCATATTTTTAGACTTGAAATATTCAAGTCTCAGAAAATTAGTTTCACAAAAGCTACTGAGCTGATGTAAAATAATTTAGAGATGAAACAAAAAATGTTTTACATTTGTGTTTTGCATTATGTTTCTTTTGTTCTATCCGAGAGATTTTTTAACAAAAGATGTTGCTACACCTTGGCTACACCAATTGTTTAATGAAAAATATTACAGGGAATATTCGAATAATGGTCCCGTGTGTTACTGTCCCGTGTGTTACCTCACACATTTTTTTAAAACTTGACCTTGCCAGAAAAATTTAAGTTGTATTAACATTAAAATATGTCCTTACACACTTACACTTATGCATGGTCATTTCATAATTATTGACCTTGCACTGGGAAGTACCTTACTGCAGCAGTTTTCTTCCTATGGAAATTCAATGCAGAAAAGTGTCTTGAGCAGCTCAAGCCAAGTCAAGGTGGCATATCCAAAAAAAGGGTCTAAAAATTCTACTAAACAAAATTAACAAATATCTAATAGAAGAATTATGTTGCCATGAGACTATAGATTATCTTAAGCTTGTTTCGCTAATCATTATTGAGAAGATTCCTCAGCAACCAAGAGGGCGACAGACAGCCATTTTTTCAGTACTGACTGATGTTGGTTTGCAGGGGGGCGTTTCACGAAACCATGGACAAGTTAGTCATATCTTTATCCGCCAACCACGGAGTTAGCTCCAATCTTACTAAGTCGGTTACACGAAGCTCCTCCAAGCTAGACAATTTGTAATATCGATATTATCGGAGATGATGTTATCGAGTAATAGCCTTAATTACGGTTTCGCTGATATTTAGACATTGTGGTTTAGCAAAATTTTCAATATTATCGAAAATTGAAGTGATAAAATCGGTCAATAACAGTATGAAAACTCATAAAATTATGTATAAATTATATAATGTGTATTAAAACGCACAATTTTTCTTACTGCATATATTTAGAAGGTGTCAATCATGAAATTAATAAGACCACGTCAGAACATGAGATGGGTACCCCCGGATGCGCTAATTTGATAGTTTCGTAAATCAGACTATAAAAAAGGTATGCTAGCTGAAAATGGAGCTAGATTGAGGTTTTTCCTAAATTTTCTGTTTGCTGACAAAAAGAAATCAATAGTGCATTGTAATTAAAAAAAAAAAAATCTATTCAAAATTACTTATTTTGGGACTAATAGATCGATTTTAACTACCAACGTAGTCTCTGCGGGTCTCTTTATATAGCTTTATGGTAGGCTAAATAATGCTTTTGCAATTTACTCAATATTATTTCTTGATTGGATATATTACTAGATATTATTTCTTTATTGGATATAAAAAGCACTCAATTGTTAACAACCATTTATTTTCTGCATATTAGATCAAAATCCTGAGGTTGTCACATTTTGTATGAACAAAAATGAGAAAATCGAGATTGTCACGGCAAATACAATTCGCCAAAACCGATCGCTTGCCATAAATTGCGTTTGATTGACGTATCGGCGCTCTCAAAAAGATATGACAGGTTCGGAGCTGTCATAAGTATTTAGTCAGCTTGTTGTCCACGATCTTGTCAGAGAGGGCTTTGTGGAACCCGCTCGTGGACAAATTGTTCACTATCTCCGATTTAGTAAAGAAGTTAGACTTACGACGGTTTCGTGAAACGCCCCCAGCTGTATGTGTTCCTTACAATGTTTATTACATGTTTAAGAGGATAAGACTATGCAACTGCAAGTTTAGATATACTTTTCTAATATAGAGTTATATGTAAACAAAGTCAAAATTTGAAAACATTTTTTCTGGTCCCGTTTGTTACCGATGAATAAATGATTATAAATTAATTATGAATTGAGTTATTTCAACTATTGTTTGTTTTTGTTGAAGTATTAGTACCTTCAAGAACATACCCAAGGATTGAGATTTCATTTAAGATTATTCAAACAAGCCCTACTATGGGCTCTGAATGTCCAGTTTGTTACCGCGCAAAATAGCTTGGACTTGCCCTATAATGTCATATTTTGCTACTGAAAATCCGTCGTATTACAGACACAATGGCTAATAATTTGACTGTGGCAGTTTTCAACCCAATGGAAAATGCAGAAAGATTCAAATGCGTTAAGCTCAAGCTTGGTCAAGGAGGCATGTTAAAAAAAAGGGTCTAAAATTTTACTGAACAAAATTAGAAATATCTAATTAAAAAATTATATTTCAATAAAACTATAGGTTATTTTAACATATTTTGAAGTAGGTTTAAAGCTGGTTGCACTAATTATTATTGAGAAGTTTCCTCAGCAACCAAAAGGGCGACAGGCAGCCATTTTTGATACAGCCTGATGTTGGTTTGCAGCTGTATATGTTTTGTCTGCGGCTTCAAATAAAAATACAAACAAGTATTTAGATAATACTTATATTTATATTTTACTTCCAGATCCACCTCATTTAGCATCATGCCAGCCAAAGGAGCAGCTACGAAGGGAGAGAAGAAGCAAGTGATCAAATCCAAGGCGATGGCTTCTGCTCGTACTGGTGACAAGAAGAGAAAACGAAGACGTCTAGAATCCTATAATATCTACATCTACAAAGTCCTGAAACAGGTAAATATCATAAATTCTGTCGTATATAGTCGACCAAAACAGTAGGTTGTAAAATTTTCTAAGTAGGCTACTTTTATATATATATATATATATATATATATATATATATATATAAGGATGTTCTTTAAGGATGTTAAGGATAAAGGTAATGATTAAGCATGTGAATAAAATTCATAAGGCGCCTTCTCCATTCAAAAGGTGTCAGTTTCCCGCGACTTTTGTTCCAAAAACCGATTTATCAGCTTTTCAATAGAACCCGAAATGTTAATACGGCTTAAACACGTTAAAAGCTGAAAGCCAAATGTTTTCCGCGGTGGATCAGGGAAGCGGCGGGAATGGAGAAGACACCCAAGTGAAAAAATAGCTTATTGCCTCTCCCACTTTCTCATTGAGGCATAGATTTTGGATAAGGTACCAAGAGCAACTGCAAGATTAGTCGAATTTGCTGTTTAGATGTCTCAATAGGCCCACAACGAATATACATGTTTTTCTTTTCCTGGTAAAAGGGTTTTTGATGGTTGTCTTAGAAGCACTATACTCCTCTTTATGCTCAGGTAAATTTAATTATATTTCGTTACATAATGGGATTTTATTGGCGGTTTGCGAAGTGTATAGGCATACTAAAAAACTTTTCTTCTAGAAAAGTCGGTAAAATCTTTTTATCCAAGTGGAAAATGGCCGGTTTTATAATACAGTGTGTCCCAGAAAGAACTATACACTTTTGAAATGGCTACCGAATAGAAATATATGGTTCTTGGGGGAAAACTCTTATGTAGATAAAGCTCATACAACTATTTTTGACACCAAAACGTCCCAAATTGACGCATGATTCAATGAGCAATGCCCACTTTTATGAAGGACACAAAAACGAGGATGGAATTAGCTATTCATTCACTACCTTCTTATGGGCAGCCAAAAGGGCCAATTTTAGTAATAGCGTGAATTAGCTTACAAACACAAAATAAACTAAGCTACAAAACAAAAAGGTTAACCATCACATTTTTGCATAATATTGATGTTTATTTCTGACTTTATTTATGTCTTAATATTAGCTGATTTATTCTACTATTGTTATTGGCCCTTTTGGCTCCCCATACGCAGGTGATAAATGAATAGCAAATTTCTGCGTAGCCTTGTTTTTGTGTCCTTCACAAAAGTGGGCGTTGCTCATTGTAAGCATGCATAATGATGTCAAATAATAGTTGAGCTTATGAGCTTCATTATTAATCTTTCCCCAAAGAACGATATATTTCTTATTTGGTAGCAATTTCAAAAGTGTATAGTTCATTCTGGGACTCGCTGTATAATAATTTTATTAATGATTCACAGACCTTTAAATTTCACAAAGTAACGAGGAATCCAATTTGCCTTCATTGCTGCTATGTTGGAAAATCAGATTGCTTGTCCATAGCAACAACTACTGAGTGCAAACTGGATTCCAAATATTGTAGTTCAGTCTTTAATAACAGTTAATTTGAATAACTCTTCACTATACGTCTATGTAGGATTGACAAATCTGAATATAATACCGGCCAAAAGTTTTCTCGAATGGGAAGTGCATGGTGATCATTAGAGTTTTGTTTGTTTGGAACAACTATGAACCCTACTAAAAACAACCAAATCTTGTATGCAAATTCCTCGCTTATCCCATTCGCTAAAAATAATTCAGAAATGTTAAAGATGTCTCCAATCTGATGTGACACAACATTTGCTCCTTTGACAATGTTCCTCTGGGCTTCATTTCTAACATGTTTGATTTTTTTTTAAAGACTTGGTCGCGAAAAAAGTCTCGGCGACGTCGACGCGACTCGGTGATACACAAGTCTCGGTTACATTACCGCAAATTGCTTGCAACTGTGAAAAATCTATAATAAAAACAAATCTAACACTTGCGAAATAAAGCCTAGAGCACTATTGTCAACAGAGCAAAATGTCCTGTCACCAGATTGGGGGCACCTTCATCATGACACCTTTACCAGACACGATCTTTATCACTTTCATTGGATAAGATGAGCGAGGGATTCGCATATAATAGACCCGTACGAGTTATTAGTTTGACATTTTTCATTTATTATTTCCTTTCACTTGATGGTTTTGAGATGTATGTAGGCTTAATGATATATATACTGTGGGACCCTCGGGTTTTTAAATGCAAAACTAAACCTAAAATATTAAATTTTCGCAGTTTTCTAACTTCTTTTTCTGTTCTTGCTCATGTTTGGTTTCAACCACTCTTATTTACTAGGTACATCCAGACACTGGTATTTCGAGCAAGGCAATGTCTATCATGAACAGCTTTGTGAATGATATCTTTGAGCGGATCGCATCAGAAGCGTCACGTCTAGCCCAGTACAACAAAAAGAGTACCATCAGTAGTAGAGAGGTAAACATTCTTGTAGAGATGCTGCATAATCGGTAGTAGCCAATCAGGATCATTGTTGCATGCACGTTTTGCATTAAAGTTTCACTCTGAACCATTCAGAACAGATGTTTCAAAATCTGCAGTTGGTCTTGATTATCTGTTACGGGGTGATTATGGGTTCCTTTAATGTTTGCAATCAATCGCAAAGTGACAATATAGCCAATGAAATTCGTCGTTGCATGTACTTTTAGTTTTCAAAAGACTGATCTGTAAACAATCAAAAGTTTTCTTTCAAAATTCGTGATTGATCGCAAAATTGTGTCACTTGGCCGGAAGAAACAGGGCAAGACGCGGTCACAGGATTTAGAACAAGGGAGCAGGTAAATACGGCTTGTTTAAAAATTATAGTAGAGGGGATGCATACAAATATTTTTTTAGGTATCTCTTTGTTTACACGGTAATATATATATTCTATTTGCAGTTCTTAAAAACAAAACACAAAAAAAGGAATAATTATAAATTTAAAAAAATAAAAAAGGAACACGACTATTTCGCCCACTTAGATACGCTACTTCAGGGCTCAAGTTAGAGCCACTATCGAACTAAGGTTTAAATATATGGATATTTTTATATTACCAATCCTTTTAGCTCCATGCCTGAGCAAAAGGTCCCTGGCAAAGATGAGTTATTACAAATATTCAATTATGGACGAGTGTGATGGCAGGCGCCGATCTAGTGGGGCCAAAATTAATTTTCGGACCTACCCCAAAAGTGCAGAAAATTTTACAAAGCTCGTTTTCCTTGTCTCACAGGTCCAGACCGCTGTCCGCCTGCTCCTGCCTGGTGAGTTGGCCAAACATGCAGTATCGGAGGGCACAAAGGCTGTCACCAAATACACAACGTCGAGGTAGAAATGTGGTCATTGGGCGGTCATTATTACCTGAATAACGCCGTCAAAGATGTCGCAATGTGTACGATCTTTGATTATCAAGACTGGACCTTAACGATGCGTCAATATTTTTGTTGATGGTTTACGGCCATGAAGCGTACTTTTACACGTGCTTCTATTCCAACATATCGCCATCTTGTGACATCACATATTATTGATCTAAAAATCCTCCAATGACTATGTTAGGAAGATCGTGGCCGAACAAGCGTAAGTTTCAAAGGAATAAATCTGGGCTGTCTTCTTTAACAATTTCTGATTTTCGGTAAATAATGCGCAGTTTCCGTGGACAAAAAAAAAAATATAAAAAAAATGATTGCGTAAACTGAAAGATCTTTTGGTTAAAACATATTCAGTTGTCATAATTACGGTTCTGTGTTGTAAACAAGTAACTTGTGCATACTCCGAGTTTCTTAGACTGTAAATTGCTATAACAGACTGTATGGAAGGACTATCCCAAGTCTAAGATCTGAAAGTACTAATGAATCAAGAAATCAACTTATTGATAATTTCTAACTCTATTTTCCTTTGCCTTTCCTCACGGTCTTTAAGATTAATTCATAATTTCAGAATTGGATTTTATTTAATATCAATAACCAATCAACAAACTGTTTTATTTATTGAATAGACGAAGCACCATGATTCAAAATATGTAAAATGGTTGGTTGAATTTTTTTAATGTTTTTTTCCTGAAAGATATCATATTTTGCTAAACTACTGATATTTGACATAACGCCACTGCTCTATATTAGTTACTTTAAGTAGCCAAAAAACGATTTGAAGGTTTAAAGGAGTTATTGTCTATGCTAGAATATTGTTTCAAGTATATTGTATTGCAAGTCAATTACCTACACCTTTATTCGTCTTTCGACTTTAATCGTCCACTAAAAGCTTAATAAGTGATACCTTATCGTTCACAAATTTGATAGGTTGCCGTATACCTCTGCATAAGTTAATCTTTTAAGGGGGCCGTTGAAAAGAAATAATTTTAAAGAATCATACCAGTGAAGATCTGGAGGACATCGGACTAGTGATAGAACTATACTACAAAATATTCAAGTTTTTATGTGAGCTACTCATTCCTTATATGTTGTATACTGTAATTTTCAAAATTTGCCATTAGTTCAGATAAAATGATTATAAATGAGTATGTGCATTTGATTTATTATCAGACACATCTAATATACCGAAATGAAATCGATTTATTCCTTCATCAAGTACCATTAAAGGGGAATTATCCCCTCAGAGAAATTTAGCTTCAGTGAATGGAGACAAACCCCCAAAACATATTGGGAAAGTTTCAGAAAAATCAGGCAATGAATAAGAGAGATATGAATTTTTAGATTTTGATATCACTTATGATATGGAGTTCTCCAATTGGCAACGCGACCATGATGTGTGATGTAATGCAGGGAGATCTTTCCCATATCTATTGTACACATTGTACTAAAATCCTCTTTTTTCTTGATTCTTAAGGGAGAATAAAGAATCTTTTTTATGGGATGACTTGTAAATATATGAAAGTCATAATATATCATGAAAGAAAGCCTGTTCTATCATTAGAATGAAAATAAAGAGACATTTTGAATAGTTTTTGTGCACACCATATGGGGAGTTCTCCCTTTGTGACATCACAAATGTTGACTGCATTGCCAATGGGAGATTTCCTATGTCATTAGAGATCTCAATATTCATATACTCATAACTTTCCTATCATTTATCCGATTTTCACCAAATCTTCACTAATGTGCTTATTTGATTTTTTTGCATCCACAATAAGCCAACTATCTACAAAGGGACAATTCTCCTTTAAGAGGACAGTCAATGAATGTTGTAGTATAACATAATCATGAAAGAGCAGCTCGAAAGTAACGTCATACAATGAACAATTAAACAGTTCATATGATTTTGTTATCCTCTGCATCTTTGTCAAACATTCACTGATTTATTTGTCTCATTTGTACGGTTTTATTGAAACTAAGTGAATTCCAGGTAGACTTCCATTAAAGAACAATTGTTAACATATTCATTAGACAGAGCTTAAAGGCAAAGAAAATTTAACAACATAAGTTGTGACTTTGCTTTTTTTAAATTAGCAATCGGACATTAAACACAAAACCGAGTAGAAAACTTGACATGACTGTGTGAATCTTATTAATGGTACTCTACTTTTGAATGTTTAAAAAAAACGTATCTTAATATGGATTGGTTATGATTCAGACTTGTCATGTATTGCGTTTGTGAAGAGCCGGGATTGTTCGTGTTGTAAAAAATAATATCATTGGCTTGTGTCTCTCAACAGAGTTTTTAATTATTACAAAATGTGGTTTAAAAAGATAAAAAGTTATATAATTGTGTATGAATAGTGGTTTGTGTGAAGAAAATTATCCATATAATTTGTTTATTTGTATAATGTATAACCTGATTTTGTATTTGTCATGTATTGTGTATAGTAAGTGTTTACGGTGTGTAAGTGTCGATTTTCATGTTCGATAAATAAATTTGTTGAAATCTATACTTCCGCTTGAGTTTTTTCTTTCTGTATCTCATTCTCTTCAAAGTGCCTTGATACAATAATTTGTCCTACGATAAAAAGTTACGGGAAGGGGGCGTAAAGGGGTCCGCTGAAAAGAGGAGAAAGGGGGGAGAACGAATAGGGAAAGAAAAAAAAAATGAAATTAAAAAAAGGTCAAAGGGGTAGAAAAAAAAGGAAGAAATTCGAATTATAAGAAGAGGAATGAAAAGGAGGGAGAAAGGGGAGAGAAAATGCGAGCGCAAATGGTTTTCTTTTTTTTCAAAGAGTTAATACCTAATTTCATGAATTTATTTATGGATATTTTTCCCCACGGCATTAAAAACAAAAAACAACACAAACAATGGGCTTAAAGTGCCTTGTTTTCACGTTTTTATATCCCCCAAATTTCAAATAAATGTTTCAATAATATCCTTCAACATGCATGTACGCCGTAGTTTGCCTGGCGAAGGGGGGGGGGGGGCGCCATTTTAAAAGTACACAGGGGCGCCAAAATTAGGTTTTCTCCCAAAACGAATTGTTTTAAATTTGATGGGCACCTAACGCAATCATAACATACAGAGTGAGTAAAACAAGTCCATCAGTTTGAAGTTATGTAGTTTTTACAGTTGTCACACCGGTGAGCCCGACTCCAAAAACGACCTCAAGCTTGCCATTCACGGCAATGTAATTTTTTTATCGGTCTGGTGTCGGTTTGGAGTCGGTCTCGCCGGTGTGACTACGGTATTAGCATGAACGTTTAATCATGTGTTTCAGAATTGTCTTGGTAGAGTCATCCTCTGAGCAGTCGTTTGTGCTCATGTGTCACAAGTTGGGGTATAGTAAAAGGGTGGAGGCGTTACATTTTGGAGGGAAAATTATCACATTTTTTCACATAACATGAAAATTATGTAGAGTCATAAGCTGTGCAATAATTCATATTGTAGATAATTTATCAGGCTTTATGTCTGTGAAGTTTCAGCTTCGTTATGCTCATAGTTTTAATACAAAGATACTTTTAGTTTTAGTAGACGGTGGAGGATCCTACGGTGGAGGCGCGTGTTAAAGCATAGGGAATTCCCATATTTGTTACTTTCTTATTGTTTGCTGCGTTATATCTTTGCAGCCGATTGGTCTTATGGGTTGAGTGATATATCATTCTCTTGGGAATTTATATGGTTGTTGTTGTTGTTGTTTTTATATTTTACGGCGCTTTCATTCATTATATTCATTATACGAATAAACGTGAAGACTATTTTTCAAAAGTCATTTAATCAATTAATTAATCAATTTAAACATACTTAATGCACACATCCTCATAGACAATGCATTGCAGGCATAAACAAATTTCACATGCAATTTTATAACAATAATTGTTATTTTTTCGCCATTTTCTTTGCATAGGGTACATGCAGGTAATATGGGCCCCCTAAGCTCATTTGCCTAAGTTGCATAAAATTGCAAAATGACACACAGTCTAATCTTTGTTTATATGAATCAATAACTACTGCTCTAACTTTTATTGTGAAGAAAAACAATTATCACGAACCCCCCTGTCTGCAATATTCAAATGTTGACGTCATTACCAAAGTACCCATATTACCTGCATGTGCAGGTAATATGGGCACATGTATTTAATGTATGTTTTAAAAACTACAATGACTCTACCATGTCTGGAATTTGCTTAAAATGTTGAAAATCATTACCTTTAAGATATCATTTGAAATTATAAGACCCTCAGTAAATACTTTGACTATATATTTCATTGTTTTGTATTTTGTATATCATTTCTTTTTTTTTAAATATGATTTAAAGATTATTTTCATTATACAAGTCAATTTAGGCCTGCAATAAGTTATTTATATTAATTATATACTGTGAATATACCCCAAAAAAATCGCAGCAAAGAGATTGATGCCTCATCCCAATACTAAGTACCAGAATCATTTCCGCCATTCTGGATGGCCCATATTACCTGCACTAATGTTGCTGTGTCAGGCAAGCATTCAATGCCACATTGCACCCCTTCACTACAACAAATTGACCTGTACACGCTAGTATGATCAAAATGAAACTATAAGCTTACTAAATATACAAAACAATTGAGGTTACTCCCTCAAACACTCTTTCACCATCACATTCTGTGAAATATCAATTTTTACATCAGGGTAAAAAATGCCGTATGCTTTACGTACCTTGTTCGTTTTCAGCAATTTTCTCAGAGAAATTTCGGCATCAGATTCTCTCAAGATGATATATTTTCGTATACAGTTCATATGAACAACATTATGGCGCTCACACTGGTCACCGGTCACCGGTCGACGGTAACGACATGATTTGCTTCAGGTGGCCCATATTACCTGCTGGCCCATATTACCTGCATGTACCCTACATGTAAATATACAATTAAGTGGAAACATATTACTTGAACTTGAAGTCTTGCAATAAACTTTGTTTGGGTTGTAATCCAAGTGTAAAAGACAGGATTTCTGCCCTTTTTGCACCTTTTTCCCTTCTTATTGGCACCCTGTAGCGCGGTTAGAAAAAATAATTTTGTATTACAAGTTTATATTTTTTAGAAGCATAGCGTCTTAATAACACAATCCAAGATGGTTCACTTGATTTGGTGAAAAGATTAAGAAATTATTCGCCGGTAAAATTGTGAAGTTTTTCAAACCATTTTTCCTGTTACACTCTGTATAGCTTTTATGACACACCTTATCTCTGCTTTCAATATATATATATACTTTTAAACATGTCTGACTTACTACTAAGAAACAAGAGATGTTTGATTGTGACAATGTACATTTCTACAATTTTTTGGACATGTAACGCATTTTCCTCCCAACTCATGACATGTGGCCTTGTACACTTTCAATTTGGAATATGCACGCATATTGCAAAATCTGAAATGCCCCAATTGGATGGATAAGATTAACACACACACACACACACACACACAATTGCACAAAGAAACATTAGCAAAAACAAACAGCAATTCGTATCGATTAATAGATTTGTGTCAGAATTTAAAAATGTTAGATGTAGTGTCCCGCAAATGATATCTTCTTGGTCCTTTATTATTCATTCTTTATATTTTCAATATTCTTCCGATAATCATAAAATTTACATTTTGACAATTCATTTAAGTTTCCACTCAAACATGTTCGATTTTTTTTTCTTCTTCTTCTCCTTTTCACACTTTTTCCAGTCGCGAGCAAGACGCGGCGACTAATTTTATCTATCACTGGGTAGTAATGCAGAGTCACGGCTACTCCAGGGACTTGAGTCGTGAACCAGTCTCGAACTAGTCTCTTGGTCACTGAGATAAGGGCCATGACAGTTCGGTATTGTGTCTTCGTCTCGCTCTCTCTCCCTCTCTCTCTCTCTCTCTTTCTATTTCTCTCTCCCTCTCCTACTCTTCTACTCTTTCTCTCCTGTGTCACCCCTCTACATCAACTAAAGTTGAATCAAGCATTCTGGTACACGATTCCCTTCGAAATACAACAATGTAAACTCATTTCAGGATTCATGGCAAACTTTATTTACTCTCTGTGAAGGGAAATATATCGACGTCACACAAGAAAAAAATAAATAAATAAAAAGGATGATCTGCAGAAATCCACTTAATCTTTCTGCAATTCATACTTACTAGCACTTACTACAGACATTTGCAAGATCTCATTACGTAAGAAGATTTGTATTATTTCTCAAAACCCACATCAATATGTTTACCTCTTTGAATTCATCTCTCTTTTGCTGATTGCATTTCTGATATTTATCTTTAGAGGTGCAAGTCAACTAAACCAATTGAATACGAATGGGCGTGATGTCATATATGATGTCATAAATAACGTCACTGTTTGCGACAGACTGAGAGAGATCTCACGAAGACGAATATTGGTGCTTTATATGAAAAATGAATGAATGAATAAATGTAAGAACGGATGAATGAGAGGACAAATAACGAATGGTGAATGTAGAAAAAAATAATGCACTGCAGTTACTAATATTCCTTTTTCATTGTACAATGTACTTAATAAACTAATACACCTTTCAAGATATGCCATTGTTGTGTACTTCACATATAAAAAACAATAATAAACATTGCATAATACGTTTGAATATACAGTATAATACATCGGGATAACACTTTGAAAACAACATTTATTCCTTACTTTTCTACTCACTCGATTCTGGCTTTGTCATATTACATTTTTAATAAACACTCACACAATCCAGTATTTAAATTCTAGTAAGCACTTCAAAAACTAATAAATAAAAAAGAAAGATCTTATTGAAAGCACCGCAAACAAAACAACGGCAGACGTAAAAACAATAAACATTTAAGTTGGAAATGACATTTCTAACTCGAAATTCCTGTGCAGTGTTGAGTATGTTTAATGGAAAGCAGTCTGGGCGATTACATCATTATATGTAATGTCAATTATCATTATTATGATCCCCTAAATATATCAACATGCTGCAATTTTTTTTTAAACATGTACCCGATGTGGATAATAAACGAAACGTTTATATTCATGTTAATACAACGTTATGGGGGGGGGGGGCTTCTCTCTCTCTCTTTCTCTTATTTTTTTAATTTATTTATTTTTCTTTTTTTTTTCGCGCTACTGGTTGCCATATGTGGGTACATTGCCATGGCGTCATATTTAATGTTTCCTTGTATTTTCTGCTTCTGGTGGTGTAGTTTAAATGTTATCGACGCAAAGCCAACATTGCCTAATTTATTGACAATCCTCTATGTTTCAGGTTTTGAGGTTAAATACAAAAAAAAAAAAAAACATGCACATTTGAAGAAAACAACAGTTCTGCCATTGTTTCTTTTACCATTTTTATTACACAAAATGAGTCTCATTTAGTTCATCTTATTTTTTTTTTTTTTTTTTTTATAGATTTGATATATTGTAAAATGGAAAAGGGAAAGTGTCTTAACTAATAAGAAATGGCATGTAACTAGTCCATTCAAACATTATTCAATGGTATCTCTGCTAGCCCTAATATTATCAACGCCGTAGGGACCTAATCTGAACGATTAATTCAAATCATTGAATTGAACATTTTTTTCATCAACATATTAATCACTTCACTTGGGTCAGAAACTATACTTACACGCGTCACTGAGATGATTTCTAATTATGTTAAATTATCTAATTCATTATTTAGGGAAATTGTTTGCCCCGACTCAATATCTTACAAACATGGCTCAGTTTTAGCCAAAATCGTTACATGCTATGGAGCTGAATGAACTAGGGGCAGATACACACCATTGAACAATGTTGAAATATATGAGAATACAATGCATGTTTGCAACTGGAGCCAGAGATCGATCGCCATGGTAGGAAAGTTCAGGCGCTTTCCAACGACCAAATTTCGAATTACCAGAAATAAGCAAGATGTGTCTGATTTAAACTTATTGAGCAAACAGCCATGCACGTAACAAAAGGAGATCGAAATAACATGCAACGCCATTGCATTGGATAAATAGTTCAGTGACCTCCCTCCCCCCCCCCCCCCCCCTTCCCCTATTCGCTGGAAGACAAAGAAATGAAATGCAGTTGAAAAACGTGGAATAAGATGCAAGGTGTTGAAAATCAAAAGAAAAAAAGAGAGAGAGATCGAAAATGCTATCATGACTTCGTTCATATTGTTTTTATCTAAAGAAACATGATTCACAACATTACAACATGATTTGCTAATGAGTATAAGGAGAAATGCTTCGCCTGCAATTCCTGTCGCTGCTATGCCCAAACTGTATGGAGAGCTACAGTTTGGAAACACGTCAGCGACTGACTTTCATAATGTTTAATTCCACCTGTTATTAAACTGAACGTTGGAAAGAAGTCAGTCTCCATTTTCTATCCATAAAATATCAATTAGCAGATCTATAGATTTCCCTTGTGATTTATTAACATTACATTGTAAAGTTTCCTGAGTATCAACAAATGATAGCATTTTGTTCCTACATAAAACACGTCATATCTTAACGTTCATGAGCTTCCGAAAATACTTTTAGGAGTTATCAACCATTTTTTCAGCTACCATGAATGGATGCTGTACCATCTGTATTTTAGACTGTGTTTTAAAGCACAACGGGTTGTAAATGAATTTCTCATTTGATGTTAGGCGCTAAGACGCACCCATCTCAAACTAATAATTCAATTGAGTTTATCTTAAGTATCACTAGGAATCTTGTTTTAGCTTTCCATCAGAAAGGCCTTTACTGCGTTCATTTAATATTTTAGGTATTTATGTATTCCCTTTATCAAGTGAAGTGCGATGTGTCAGAGTCTTCCTATTCATTTACAGATAGTGAAATCATATCAATATTTAGCATTCACTAAGTCCTACATCCATGCAAATGGTTTAAAAAGAACAAAATATGATCTATAAAAAAAACTTGCTAAACAAAGTCATGCTCCCATTGAATTATTTACAAAAGTGTACATAGAAAGCTCACATCAGGCATTCAAAAACCAAAGGTTATTATATACAACTAGAAGAAATAAATACCGCATTATGTTACTGTTTCATGAATTATGATTGACAAAAGACGAATCATACCAAAGTTGTAAAGACCATTATTGCAGTAGAGATTGGGCAGGAAATATTGCGTTATAAAATTGAAACTTTACAAAATTGCAATAATAAATATTGAATCAAAGAACAATCCTATTGGCTATATTTCATCTCTGTCTGTACCAAATCAATTATGAAATACACCACCGCCCCTCTGAAAAAGTAAGAAATTAACTAAATTCAACAGTTCAAATTTTACAAAGATTAGCTGAGACCTGATTAGGAAAAATGCAGAAGATGTAGTACTGAGATTCCACACCTAGTGTTTACTGACCATAACAACAATGAAAGTCTCATTGTATAAAACCCCAAGTGCCAGAAGGTATTAATTTATTTCATGTTAACATAAACATTCTTTAAACTCAAGATGTGACAATAATAGAAAAACGACAGGGTGAACATTAAATAACATGATAGAATATGAGTAACTCAATGTCACAATACAATACATCAATTTGTACAATGATAAAATGTGAATTTGATCATAAAAGTGATATGACAATTGGATCTGATACCATAAATACTGTATGTATCTTCACTTTGTGTCCAGGGGTATTTAGCAGACAAGACTGTAACCAAAAACTCTCTTTTTATGTTGATTCTGTTCATTCATTCCTTCGCAGAATACTTTTTATCTTTTAATTGCAAGAGGTTGTGTCCTGAATGTGAATATCTCAAACTAATAATGAACTCATTAGAGCAACATGGATAAATTCCTAATTTTTGTGGGTACATTTTCCCATGAAACCTCGTACGTAGGTTTCTATATAAAATTTTGGTATATAAAGTTCACTATCTGTAAAACTCCAGAGGCCATAGTGTACTTTGAAAAGATATATGGATTGTAATAAGAAATAAAACAAAATACTTATCTTGCAATTACCTTTTCTATTGCTCAACATTACTATTAAATACTTGTCACTATCAATTTAATAACTTATTTCCAATATAAGAATAACAATTGATACCATAAGATTATGGGAAAATATTAATGAATACATAATTTGTAAATTTGTAAATTTATAAATGGGAAGAGGATTATGCTCAATATTACTTTGTAACACGAGATTGCAACTAGCCGATCATAGACATTACTTTAAAAAAAATATATAACTGCTGAAATGTCATTAAAAGATGAAGCTCCTTCCATTTTGAATGGGAATAATACTGACATATCAATTCCCACATAGCTTAATTACTTTACGCAATAAATACACTCAAATTATTACGATTCTTAAAAATATCTATATACCTAAAATAAAAAACAAAACACTATACACAAGATTCAAAAGAATTTTTGAAAATATTTTCCAAACCATCTTTGCTTGAATTAGAGATGTTTAAGACTTCCTTCCAGACTCTCATCCTGCATTGATTAAAAATGAAGATAAAAATTCAAATCTCAATAAAAAGGTCCAGGGATGCTCTTTGATTTGAGACCCTGGGTCTTGAAATGTGAAACCTTACACAGGAAGGTCTTAAAAACTGTAAACTCATGACAGCATTTCTTGACAGTGCATCTCCCAAAAGGACCTTCTCATTCATTACAAAATAATTTGAAACATCAAGTTTTTTTCACGATGAAGTTCATGTTCTTGAAAAGCTCACATAATTCTGTGGTTTCTCTGAAATGTACCCTCTCTTAAAAACCAATGCTGCAAGACTATTTAAATTTTCACATCAGACACAGAATTGAATAGGATTTAAAAATATGAAAATGGGAGTCTTACTGTATTCAAAAATTAATATAGTGTTCAATCAGAGGAACATTTTTGGGAGGATGTGCTGCATGTGTGAAATATTCTTACAAATGTAATTTCTGCAAGTATGTCACCCATTTTGGATTGCAAACGCTTCATGTACACACAAATATTTTCAAAAACTCTTGTAGAATACCATTTTTTTTTTCATGAATAATATTGGCCATGTCTCCTGAAGCAAAAAAAAAAGAAAAAAAAAAGGAAGAAGTCCTCCGAGAGAAAAATTATTAGTACAAAGATTATCATTTTTTTCCTCTCCAAAACTTCTCAACATTAAAGATTAAATTGAAACACACAAGCTACACACGTCGTTCCTTGTACGTGTCTAATAAATACAAACATTGGAGCACTCATAATATTATATATATTTCTATAACTCATTGCAAATGGATATATTTCTATTGCTCATAAACTTTACTTTTATACGATCAGAGTAAAGCATGCCATTACAAACTTGAAGTTGATTCAAAATTAAAGTTAAAAAAGGAAAACTCCTTTTTTCGAGCTAAAATTCCAAGATAAGAAAGAACAAATGCATTTTACACTTCCATTGCTTAGAAAAGTTATTCTTGCATATTGTTCCTTTTAAGAGCCTTTTGCATAAAATTATAATAATAATTGTAACTACACACCAACCATCTGTTTAACCAATCAGATCATTGTGACTGTAATTACCATGGCAACAATGTTTAGCCAATCAGATCCCGTTTAATTGGAACTATCATGGCAATGCAATGTTTAGCCAATCATATCACAATTAATTGTAACTACAATGACATCATGATGTCTAGCCGATCAGATCAAAGTGATTGTAACTCAAGGTGTTTAGCCAATCATAACACATTACTGGTCGTGTGGTTACAATTATTGAAACTATTTATGGCACTCTGCCATAGAATATTCCGTCTAATGAATATGTACACTTTACTCATAGTTATGAATACAATATTCTGATATCAAAAGTACTAATGAGGTTTAGTATCATACATTCTTATCTAAGAAATTTCATTTTATAACATTCACTGTTTTGTGCCAAAGAATCCTATTTAATTTCATCTACACAATGTCATTTATTCTATCACTATAAGAGCTAAAAATATAAAGGGTCTAATTTCATCACACAGAAAAGGAAACATACTTTCAAGCTTCAACTATTCCTAAAACTTTCTACTTCAGCCCGTACATGGGCCGAAAGGCAGTTAAACCATAGTGTGCTAAAATAGTAATAGCAAGTATATTGAACACTGTTTCAATTCCCACATGGGTTTAAAAAAAAATTTAAAATGAAATAAACATCACAAATGAGAAAATATTTCCTAAATGCATGTCCTGAAATGATGGAAGTATTTTACTTGTTATGATTGAAAGAAATAAAATTCTAGTGGTTATCTCATTTTTAAGAAAGAACATAGAAAGACACCATGATTTTTTTTTTTTCTTCAAAAAAGAGTTTTTATCTTCATTTTAGAATGAGTTTAACAGTTGTTTGAATTTGAAAACAGTTTTCACCTTGTTCATAGAAAGTTGTTGCCTGAGTTCAAATCCTGAATTCAACATTTTTACACTATCATCCTTTTTGGCATCATATTGAAATTATATTTAGTACTATTAGACAGAAGTATTTACATGTATTTATACAAACCCAGTAGAGAATATCTGTTAGCAACTAGCATCCTTTTCTGTCTCTCTTTAACTTTTGTTTTTCTTATCTATTTTTTTTTTTTTACACAAGACATTGAGTATCCAGCATCAAATGTGACAAAGAAATGTATGGGCTGTGGACAAGCATAATAGAGTTGCTATTGTCCCCAGACAATTGGGCCTATAAAATGCATTGAAAGAGCTGATGCTGGATTCACATTTGTTTAGCTGATATGGCAGTACCTGAATTCATCTCATTGCCATCACAGAGTTACAAAACAGCATTGAGTTATCATACAATTGTTGTCAACTTAAATTGAATACCTCCTTAGGTGTAACAAAGTGAAGGTTTGAAATGACTATAAAGATTGAAAATCAGATCTCCATAGAGTAAATATTCTCACAGGAAAAAGATTTCTCCCTCAAAGTATCATTGAATCAAACATTCACTGTTTTATTTTAGAATACAAGAGGCTCTGAAATATTTATTCAAGACTTTGAAAATTTGTTTGAATATTTGAAATATAACTCTTTGACTTGACATGTCACCAAAATCCTGTATTTAGTTCCTGGATTGATCTCTATGTGGATAAATAAAGGTTGTCATTGCCATTGCCCTTGTCCGTGTCCTTGTGCTTGACCTTGTCCTTATAATTGTGTTTGTCATTGTGGGTTGCCATCAGATAGTCTCTTTGCTGGGTGTAGAGGGGGCTATGGCCTAACTGCCTAGCTTAGCCAATGCTTTTAGTAATGCTCTATTCTCATCTTTCACCTGGTCAAGTTCATCCTCTGCAGCTTCCAGATCCTTTCAAGATAAAAAATAAATAAATAAATAAAATAAAATGTCAAAGTTCATGAAGAATTTTGAATGTAACTCCCTTTGTGTCAGATTGGATGCTTGATCTGAAAATGCAGATGAAGCATCCAATCTAACACAATGAGAGTTACTCTCAAAATTGTTTCCTTAGAAATCCTCTAATGAAGATTATTTACCTTCAATAGCAAAGTTGTATTTTTAAGGTGACATGTGACTAGTTGGCTAAAAACCAGTTTGAGATTCCACCATTTAATTAATTATTATATCTTTTATAAAACTAGATGTTCCAAGCGTTTAAATGATGTTAGAAACTAGTAGGTTTTTTTTTTTTACTGTAGTATCAACCAGCTAAATATCACCTTACAGAAGGAGTGATCAAAGTTTTCTATTAATTAGAAAAAATATCCCCACCATTTGCCTACAAAAAATGCAGATGTTCATATATTCATTATTTTGAAAAAGAGAGAGTGCAAACAGTGAATTTGAAAAATATATGGGACAATTTTTCTTTCTCTTGCGCTAGCTGATAAATTTGCGAGACATTTCCCTTACTTTTGGGTATTATAGAATTCTAACAATTTTACTGTAAATCAAATAGAAACTGAATACCGGTACTAATGATTACCAGTGAATATGATTGCTTATGTTGATAACCAAATGTTTCAATAAATTTATCTATAAAAACATAAAATATATCTATCAGAAATAATGAAATGTCTAGACTGATGTGTATATATGAACATAATGAGATATGCATAACATTACTGCTGAATGATAGTTATGGTACATGACTTTATGCAAACATATATTTGGGAAATATAATTGCCTAATTTCATCAACACAAATTTATATTTTGATATCAGTAAAATCACATCTTTTTTCAATTCAGATTTGGTGCATGCAGAACTAATAAAAAAAACATGCTAATATATATCATTCTGATAGGAAGTACTTTTATACAAGCATGCATATCCAATCACAATATATGTACATGTATTTCACTAGAACTGCAATATATGCAACAGGTTTTTGGCATGCTGTCCAATAATTGTTCACTAGGTATAATTAGCACCAATATTAGGCACAGCAATACATCCAGTATAGTTTTGCCCATGTACAGCATTCCAAGAAATAACATATAAAATTATGACTATCTGACTACGAAAACCACCACAGTAAGTCAATGGCAGGCCACGTCAAATATGTCCAAACCAACTGAATATTGTCTTTCTTTGAAACATTATACTTGAATATGATGGTAAGGCAGCATAATAACAAATTTTAAAATCAGGTGTTATCATAAATAACATTCAGTTTACTGGAATTGGGTTGTTCCTGGACTCATTTAATAATAGGCTATTACATCAAGCTATAGAAGACACGAGAGAGGGCGCTATAATATGAATGTAAGGACAGGACTTGAATCATTCTTTCAATACTGTAAAAATCAAATCAGATCTTTTTGTGAAGAGTTGCTGTATCCCTAAATTTGCACCCATTCTTGAAGTGATAGAATCTTTAATCTACATGTGTATATATAAATATATAAATTGATTGATATAAAGCCCATTGATAAGTTTTTTTTAAACTGGATACAATGCTATATCAAAACACAATTTATTATTATATTTATTGATTGATTAATTGATTGGTTTTATTTGCCAAGCCAACAATAAAAATTAAAGAAATAGAAAGGTAACAAATAAGAATAAGCTCGGGAGCTAATTTCCACTGGAAATTGATTAATTTACTGGGACGATTGGCCTCTGTTCTTGGGAATGATAAGGTGTATACTTTGATCTTAAAGCAAAGTAGGAATGAAATGATCTGGTCTTTTACTTGGGTGAGTAGCCTGATTTCTTGTTCCAGGATGAGTACCCTCTCCTGCGACTGATCATACTTCCGTTGCAACCTCTTGTTAGCTCTTCGCTCCCGGTTTAACATCTGATGATGGGTAAGGCATCACGGCATGGTGAGAAGGGTCAAAGGTCACGATGAATAGAGGGGCGACGAGCCACAAAGCATGCAGGAAAATAGAACAGGGATGCCATGCAGGAGGGAAACAAAATTAGATGGGAAAATGGCGTTATCAATGAGTTAAAATTCATACTCTTAACAAGGTACAGGGGAAACTTGTTTAAAGGATGTCTCATGTACTTTATCGCCCTGAAGTTAATATTATCTGTTTGCACACTCCTTAAAACCTTACATACGTGTACGTTTTGTGTTTAAGATCTGAAGGAGTGTCTATAATCAGGTTTAACTTTAGGGCTGTATACTGTATTTTTTTAAATTTTTTTTAAAACTTTTCTTTAAAGTATATTTTCAAGTTTTCAAAATTTGTTGGGTTTTTTTTTATCTTAGAAAAATAACTTTCCCTGTATAGTGCAAGCTCAGATGATGAGCTTCCATGTAATAATATAATAATACAAAAATATGTGAACTGTTACATCAAACGCCAACAAGAAATCACAATAAATCATTCCTAAGTTTCATACATTTCCTGAAAGTGATTAAAATCCTATTAAAAATGTGTATTTTACTTATTTTTATCTCACAAAATTATCACACAATGCTCATTTAATAGGACATCATAAAGAAATAATGCATTTTCTCCATTTTATGGTTTGATTTTGCAATAAGCCATCAGGTGCTTCTAGCATATTAAATCATTACTCACAGCAACTTGGGGTGCTCCTATACACAACAAATGTGTGCAATATGAATTTGAAATTCACTATTTTAAATGAGATTCACATCAAAACAAATCTTAATGATCCTTTAAATTTCTTGGGATAAAATATTTATCACTCACTTTTCATATATGCCAGCAAGTTTATATTTTTTTTGTGATATTCCAATACATGTAAAGAAAATTCCATTCAGTCATTTTTCCGTTTAAGTTAATATATGTAAGGATGGGGGAGGTGGAAAATAATTCTAGAATGATTGATCATTTTAATTGCATGGTAATGCGGCGGTCACAACTCGTCGTAGGCTACGGGGCATGTGGCATCAACGTAGCCTGCATTGCATGTACAATGCATGCACAGGTCGTTGGTCAATTTCTGCGATTCCTGCGTTTCTGTAGTAAGGGTCTTGTAAAAACTTCCTGCAGGTCGTACATGCAACGTGCCTGCGAGGTAACTGCGCTACACGATTTTTCTACGAAATCCATCGTAGGGAGTTGCACGTCGAAGGTATGGCGAGTTGTGACTGCTGCATAAAGCAAAGGTAATATTGCATGTGCTTTGTATTTTAATCAAACACTATTTTGGAAAAGAAACTTTTAGCATTATATGGAAATTACTCTTTTCTGCATTGGTGACACATTTCCAATGGATGAAAATATTATGTCAACAAACATGTATAATGAGTTGACATAATAATTATAAGAGTATTATATGAAAATGATACAATCACATGCTAGATATGTTTGACCAATCCTGAAATAATGTATTTACAACTCGAACATAAAATCCATCAAAAGAAGCAACCAATGGAATGGTCAATATAATGTCATTATTTTGTTAGTAGTTTACACAGCACAAACTCAAAATATCTAGACTCATATAGATACCAAATATGGAAATAACGTTGAAGAGAATGTAGAGTTCTTTATGTCCGTCGACCACGGGGGCGCTATATAATAATACATAAAATAATAATGACTATACTTCAACAATAAAAATAATAACGAATATATCCTTCAAGGACAATACATTTTCATATGATTGAAGATAGATTTGTAAGCAAACTGGACAAAATATACCACAAACCAATCAATATAAGACTATAGGCTAGAATAATTCTGACTCCCCTTATCATCTGAGATGTTGACTGATTAAGATGTTGGGTCTGAATTCAATTTTGAATTTCTTGTCTCAAAGATAAAACAGCAAAAGTAATACAAGAAAAGGGTGAAATCAAATTGAATAAATCAATTCAAGGAATATACAATCACAAGGTACATTACATGTTTACTCTACCTTCACAATTTAGAAAAGAGGACTGAACTAAACAAAATAAATCCATGCACAGACAATGAAAGAAATATGTGAATAGTTGTTAAATAACATATATTTCACTAAGATTCAAAATTGAATTGTGTAATTTGTAAATAACTGAAATAGATATTATGCTTCTACACTAATTTACAGACATTGTCGTGTTTATTTTTTAGAGAAAACTCTCCATGATACATGTGTTTGATCATGCAAGAAATTAACATTCATAATATTCTTGAGCCACACTCCTTCTCCTAGTATTTTTCATTGAAATAATTGCAGTGAAACAATCTCTTACTTTTAGAGTTCCATCCACTAAATGTTATTTCAAGTAGGTGTAGTGTTCCCACATAGTGCCCCCTCTTGATGAATATTGAGCAATAAAATTATATCCACTGACCTTTTTACATCCAAGAAGCTCCCACTCTGGTGTATACATTGAGAGAGAGGAAGTTTTAAAAGCCATATTCCTTCCCCTAGTAATATTCTCCAATAAAACAATTTCATTGAAAAAGTTCCATCCTCTAAATGCTAATTCAAGTAGTTGTTTGACATCATAAATTACTCACTCTTTGAACTTCTTCTGTTGATCGTTCCTCTTCATCACCATCATCGGCTTCTATCCTCTCTGTTCTACAAAATTTCAAGACAAACAGAAATTGATTCCTCCAAACTTGCAATTTACACTAAAGCAATTGTCGTAAGTTTCAAACTTATTGATTATCCATGTATCATTATGTGACCTATAGCAACCCTCAAAAACATAATAAGTCAAAGATTAAACAACAGAATAAATGGTGGGAGAAGCAGGCTTTTCTGCAGATATTTTTGATAGCTGTTAAGCTTAACTTGTTTCTTATTACATAAAACCAAAAATGAAATCTGGTGATGTATCAATGGTTTTGAGTCAGAGGGTCACATACATAGGCTGATGCATAGCAAAAGAAGTTATGCCAATACTACCCTAGATGCATATTTTGAAATACAACTGCTCAATTATAGCAAGTTAAAAAATATTTTTAAAAATGTGCATATATATATATATATATACAATGTCTAAATCTTCAAATTTCCTTCACAGCTTAAATACAATTTGATCGAGATCATGGACCTACATGTACTGGAGTATAAGTCCATGCTCTGGTATTCTCGGCCGAGTCATACCAAAGACTTAGAAAAATGGTACCTAAAGTTGCCTTTTAACAAGGAGCTTGGGGGTAATAATAACATATCAAGTTGTGCAGGGCCCGCTGGGAGAACAGTTATCAGAACTGAAGCGGCTACCCTGGGTAAATAAAACGATATTATTATTATTTTTTTAATTATTATTATTATTATTATTATTATACCAAAGCTAACAAATGTTATATCGGTAGGCCTTTTTAGGCAGAGGTACAAGGAGGAAACATGAATATTTGTCTATTGAAAGAGTATTATATCATGTGAGTATTGTAATAAAAGTTTCTTCTGACACTAAACGGAATAGTGCCCTCTCTTGCTGAATATTGACCAATACATATACATGTAAATATGTACACTAGCCTGTTTACATCCTAGAAGACTGGTATAGTGGTATACGCATTGACCGAGAGAGAGAGTGAGGAAGTTTTTAAAGGGGTATTAGCAGCTCTAAAGTAACCTTAAATAAGTTTCTTTGAGAGGAAGTGAATTGGAAAACGAATGAAAGAATTGCAAATTTATTTACTGAAATAAGAAACACTAAAAGAGAACTTTTTCTTTCTTTCTTTCTTTTTGAAACAAATTATGTAAAATAAAAATGGATGCAAACAGCACAAACATGTACCTACTACTTATTGAGAATAATTTCCCTCAAGCTCAAGAAAGAAATAATACTATACTATAACAATAATAATTTATTAACAGCTTACGGATTATGAAGAAAAAAAAACAAACTGTCTGTAGATCAAAATAACCAAGTAGCTGCAATAATCAATTTTTTTTTTTTTTCCATAGAATTAAATTAGGTAGTTTCCCCCCGCCCAGCGCTTGCCCCAGTGAAAAAAAAAAATGAAAAAATGAAATAAAAAAATTGTTGTTGGTTAATGGTTTGAACTGTAATTAGTCTATATTTTATAATTTTTGGGGAAACTGTAATTAAGTTAGAGCAAGATTAGTCAATCAAATCCTAATAGCCTCCTTAACCTTTATTTCTCTTAAAGGTCTATCAAAAACAGAATGTTTTGAGCCATCTGGTAATAAATAGAAACCTACCTCCTATCACTTGATTCAGCTGGATCTACACTGCTTCCGTTCCCGTTCTGAAATGAAATAAAAACAAGACATTCATTATCATTATTATCTATACATCTAATGTTAACTTTGTCTACAACATACAAGCATATCTGCTATGACATGATACCTCAAATCATGTTCATATACACTACATGTATCTACAAGATTACCAGTGATTTTGGCACTCTTTGGGGATAGCTCTTTGATAGCAATGTATATGAATGTGTGTTAATAAAGTGGTATTGAGGTTAAACAGTTTTTTGTTTTTGCTGATAGAACGCTCATTTATAACAAATATCACAATATTATGGTATTATTCCACATTTTGGTATTATTGAACACATACAGGTATATGGTTACAACATACAACAATGTGCCAAAGTTTTTGCAGGGTTCAGGGGTTAAAACTCCAAAAATACCGGTATAAGTTTCAATTGAAAGACACAAAATAAAACATTGTGGCATCTGAATTGATCATAATAAAGATAAGAAATCCAAATATCGTTCGTTGAGAAAGAGAAGGTCGTTAACGTAATTTTTTCCATTTTTTATTTCCTCAGAGTGAGAAGGGCGTTAAGTAATTTTCTCATTCTAAAATTTGAATTGGTTATTGTTAAAACAAGCATGAGACAGAGAAATTTCAAAAGAAGAGGAAAATTGCTACCAGTGAGGGAGCGTAGCGACTGAACTTCCTGGGGGTGGGTTTGGGAGGGGGGTTCCCCCTCCCGCAGAAAATGTTGCAATTTTAGGTATAGAAAATTCATGATTTCTTTGGCTGCAACTTCGTCAAATCAATCTTGTGTTCTTAGTTTACACACAGTGAGAGCGGAAAATATTTCCAGAATACACAATGAAAGCACCTCCGCTATGTACATGCAACAAAAAAAACAAAAAAAACAAAAAAACTTCTCGTAAGCTCACGAAAAGCTACTAAAAACGTGTTTCAACCCCCCCCCCCCCTCAAAAACTTTAAACGTGATTATCCCGCAGTCGCAAAAACGGGTTAACGACCTTCTCTTTCTCAACCAATGATATGACTCTGAGTGAAAGCAAAAGGAATCATTCAAATGGCCTGGTTTTTGTGACAATAGTTACTTTTACAATAATAGTTCTTATCAAATCATAAAAATTATCACTAATTTTATTATTTACAATAAAGAATTATATATTTGCCTACTTTGCTATTCGTCCTCGAATCGCTTGACCACCGTTGGCGGACCCCACTCTGAGGACCACTAAGTACATCACAGCCTCATCAATGCAGCCTCATCAGAATGCATAATAATCAAATCCCGCAAAATCCTGGATTGTGATTCGGAGGAGTATACCCCTGGACAAGATCAGCCCAGGTTTGAAAACTTCCGAGAGAGAATCTTAGGCTTCTCTTAAGAAATATGCACCAGAAGCCGGATTCGAGCCGGAGGAGAAACAAGCGGCGAAAAGGATTCTTGGCTTAGAAGTTCAGAAAAAAATCAGAACTTCAGACTTAGACTCCCGGAAACGCACAAAGAGGAGCTTAAAGGGGCTGCCAAGGCTCTCTAAAACACATACAAAGAGCCTTGGGCAAGCTTAGCTTCCCAATAATTCATATTCATCAAAAGAGGATTGAAGATCGTTTCCTGCTAGAACAACAACTCTCTCTCCGGAGCCTTATCAAAACCGCGTCCAAGATGCACATTTCCAAGACGCATCTCATGGCACCAAGAAAGGTGCAGAAAGAGCTCTATCAATTTCTACGGGAGTCAGACTTTCTGTGATCAACGATATGCTAATCGAGCTGCTAGCGGCCGTCGAGGGGAACTTAACATCTCAAACAGATGATAAGAAGAGATTCTTGAAGCCTCTAAGAGAAGTGTCATCGTTGATGGTGTCCCAAATGGCGGTGATCCAAACACCTCGGACAGAGAACGCAGAGAAGGTGTTTATGATGAGACTCAATATTCAGGAATCATTGATTCCGGATATGCTGGATAGGATACCAGTTGACTCACCCTTCCTCTGTGGGGATGACTTCTCAGATGTATTCAAGAAGGAGATCGAAGCTCAGAAGAAGGCTCAAGAGCTTTCAGAATCTGTAATGGGAAGTTAGGAGGCAGAAAGTCGACTACTTTCAAACCTCAATCGACTTTATTCCAACACAGCCGCTGAAGCTCTTATAGTTCTAGCTCTAGGAAGCGGAAGTCTGATCAGAGTTCAAGACAACATCAGTCTTTCACAGGCTCACTACTCGCAGCGCCAATATACGTATCAGGATCAACCCCAAATATCAAGTTGAATCCTAAAACGGAGTCCCACATAGACCCAACGATCGCGGGGAAGTTAGCGCACCCAAGGCCGAGTAATACCCAGGAACCACCTCAGGATCCTGCCTCATCCACCTCAAGCCCTTCTCGAGGGGAGGAAGCGCCACAGAGTGACTATCCACAGCCAGCGCTGGGGTTCGGTGATGCCAGCTAGTGATGCGCCGACTTCGGCGCATCTCTATGCGTAAAGGGAAGACAATCACGCAGCGATGTGTTTTATTCCTAATCTTAATAAGAGAACGACCTCAAGACTCGATCTAGAGTCACCTCTCCCCGGAGGATGTCCTCGACCGGCAACCAATTCTTCCCCACTCTTCCAGAGCACATCTCAAAGAGAATCGCGGTGCTCCTGGAAAAAGGAGCCGAAGTAGAACGAGGTACGCTTTATACCACAGAGTTGTGTCTCGTCCCCTGCTTTTTCGTTAACCCCAAACGCTGAGGGGATCATCTAAGAGTTGACACATAAGCCTAACCAAACCATACAAAGTCAATCGGCCATGAGCAGACTATACACAACCCTGGCAATTCAGATCCCTAGCAGTTACGCATCTCCCATAGATCAACCCTGTAGTACAACCGCCCATGCCTTTTCTGGACTAATCAGGATCTCATATCATGATATCGCAGGACGAGGGGACTAACAGACATGACGCCATCATCTTTCGGCGACGTCTGTGAGTCCCAGCTACCGGGGACAGGATGACTTCAGCTGGCTAACAAGGGCTCTCCTCGGTTCCTGAGACCAGCCCGGACAGAGTTTTTAAGGTATGTACCCTGATGATCCTGACTCGAGGCCGTGACTCAGATTTACGTCCACTGATAGATCGGTGTTGAGAACTGGGTTGATCGGAAGATGGATCATGACTCACAAACTTATTTGGAAGCTCTAATCTACGACCACGGCAAGATATCTGGAATTTACTCATATAACTATGGGAATAGAAAAGTCAGAACTGACTCCTCACGCACGCCGACCTCCGTCAGAACACCTATGATGGCATTAGTGAAACGCCTGCGGCGGATAGTACAGTCTGGCCAACTCCCAGTCTAGAGAGGAGTTAGATTGCACCTGATCCACTTTACACAAGAGCCCATCCCTTGCTCTGCAGCGAATGACCACGAGTACGCAAGCAGTTAACTTGGCGCAAGGTGGCTAGTTAACTTAGCAAGCCTGGGTGACCGTGATTACCCTGGATTGCAGACAATTTTAAGATGATGACCTTTCCCAGATCCACTTTATACACCCCTTCAAGCGAAGACCAGAATCCAGTTCGCCACGGGGAAGATGATTCCTCAGGCTTACGGAAGAGGATGACACTGTACCGAGCTCTCGTCAATGGTTACTCAGACGGAGGATTATTACAGTTCTCCAGGACACGCATGACTCTGCCCCCTCTTCCGTCGATCCAACAGTTTGACCCGACGACGACATCTCTCACCAATACAGGTCCGGGGGAGAGAAAGAGCCATTGTCAGGACCCTTCCTTGTATTCCCGAGGAGAATTGGACCCTATCCAAGACTGTCTACCGCACAACATATCTCGAACTTACTACAGCGTATGGAAAGTCTTAATTTCATTCAGGACCTGTGCGCAACCGACAGTTCTTATCTAACGGACAACACAGTAGTAATGTCATACATAAATCGACAAGGAGGACACACTCTCTGACTCTGAACAGATTGACCTTTCAACTATGAACTGGTGCAATCGAGAGAACATCGTTCGGTCGCCCTCACATCCCTGGAGTGGAAAATGTGATAGCGGACTTCCTTTCGAGAGAAAAGTGTCTTCCATCGGAATGGACGCTGTCGCCAAGGATCTTCTCGCTGATAAGCCAGAGATACGACCTCGGATAACCTGTTCGCGTCTTCCATGACAACAGACTACCGATATTCTGCCAAAATAAAGGAAGAGAAGGCGATAGCGTGGGACGCGTTCTCAATTTCTTGGACAGGTCTGAAGCGTACGCGTTCCTCCCTTCAAACTTATCCTCTAGTCCTCAGGAAGATCGGGAAGACAGAGCATCGGTGTTCTCAACGCACCACATTGGCCCAGGCGAGCGTGGTTTCAAGATCTTCTTCCTCTATTGGTGGAGGAACCTTGGCAGCTTCCATGGTGCAAGGATCTGGTCTACCAACCAGTGTCAGAGAGTCTCCACGATCATCCGGAGCACCTCAGATTGACCGTCTGGCCGTTATCGGCGAGTCAGCCAGAGCAGAAGGCTTTTCTGAACGGGCAGCCTCACTTTTAGTGGAAAGTAGAAGAGCTTCCACCAGAAAGGTTACTCTTCAAGACTAAATGCATTTATAGAGTGGTGTGAAGAGAAAGGAATAGCCCCAAGAGAAGCTCCTTGCCGGCTATAGCTGACTTCATCATAGCCATTTACGACAAGGGAAAGTCACTATCCACGCTTAGAGTTACAGATCTGCGATCGCGGCTATTCACATAGGTTTGAAGAGGATCGTCGGTGTCTTCTGCTCCTCAATTGTCAGCCCTGTTACGTTCTCTATCTCTCAAGAGACCTAATTTCAGGCCGTTAGTACCCCTTGGAGTCTCCCAAAGGTTTTAGAAGCACTAGCGAAACCTCCTTTCGAACCACTCCATTCGGCATCCCTGCTAGACACAACGATAAAGACATGCTTTCTCTTGGCTGTAGCATCAGGACAACGAGTGAGCTCTCTTCATGCTCTTTCTATCGCAAGAGGCCATATAAGATGGGAGAACGGAGGAGTCCGTTTGATCCCCAACGCGAAGTTTATCGCCAAGAACCAATCAGAAACTTCGGGGCCTGTAGAGATTTTTCTTCGCCCACTCACCAAGTTTTCGTCAATAGCGAAGATAAAGTATGGTGCCCTGTGAGGGCCCTAAAGTGGTACCGGACAAAGTAAAGAATTTGCGAAAATCAGACCAACTGTTCGTATCACTAAAGAACCTTTCTCTCCAGCTTCTAAAAGCACCTTATCCAGATGGATTGTAGCTGCCATCAAAGCGGCAGGCTCTAGCGCCAGAGTCTCTGACACCAACCTCAGAGCGCATGACACTAGGAGCATTAGCTCGTCGTGGGCCCTGTTCCAGGCGTCTCCGTTGAGGAGATATGTAGAGCGCTACTGGAGAAGTCAGAATTCTCTTCACAACTTACTACCTAAAAGATGTCCCCGCGTGGAAGGAAATTTTTCCATAGTTCCTATCCATGCGGCAGCATCTTCTATAGTCAACTAATCTGTAGGGCGTCCCTCCCCAGTACAACATCGGTGCTGGTCGTATAGCAAAGTAGGCAAATATATCATTCTTTTGAAGTAAATCATAAAAATTATCACTAATTTTATTATTTACAATAAAGAATTATATATTTGCCTACAATCCTCCCCTCCATCCCCGGTCCATTAGCTACATGGATGTGTAGGCGGAAAGAGTAAAGAGGAAGATTGTAAACAGATTAGTTGGCGGGTTGCCTATCGGGAGAGGGCGCCCTTTATATTTGGCGGGGGGTTTATAGATAGGACAATAGGGACAAAATTTTCTCGGGGTTATAATATTCGGTTGGCAAGCG
>CALNVZ010003426.1:36877299-36978295 GCA_940671915.1 Paracentrotus lividus
GAAGGGGGGAAAGGGCGATTTTGGGGGTTGTATCGAAATTCCTCAGCAAATATATACGATTCTAGGCGAGCGCGAAGCGCGAGCGGAAAAATTTGAGGTAAAAAAGAGGTTTTTTTTGTATCTATACACACATAGACGGGCCAAAAAAGGGCCGATTTAGGGGGTTGCGCGCCGAATTTCCTTAGCAAAAAATTAATATACAATTCCAGGCGAGTGCGTAGCGCGAGCGGTAAATTTTGAGGTAAACAAGAGGTGTTTTTTGTATCCATACACACAAACAAGGGCAAAAAGGGCCGATTTGGGGGTTGCGCACAATTACCACAGCAAATATACAGGCTTCGAATAAAAATAAGAAATTAAACATAGCTCATAGGCCTACACCTCTGCAATATTATTATATTAAAATACAATTATAAGTATGAATACAATTAAAATAACATATAGGGTAAATAGACTAATAGAAATAGAGCTCTAGAAGAAAAACAAAATAATTTCCTGAAATATAAATAAGTATAGGCTAGCCTAAGTAATAAAAATATATAATAGATATAGAAATAATTAATCTAGATTTAATAATGATGATAATAATAACAATAATAATAATATAATAATGAATAATAATAATATATAATAATGATAATGATAATAAATAATAATAATAAATAATAATATGCGAGCGCGAAGCGCGAGCGAAAACCTTTAGAGCTCCGTGGAAGAAAAGGAGTGTGCAAGGCCCATTTCAGCCTTCAAAAAAAAAAAACATATCACCGTGAAAAGTGGGGGGGATGATTGACATGCCATCCCCCCACCTTTTGAGTTGGGGGGATGCATCCCCCCATCCCCCCCGCTGTCTACGCCCTGGGTGTCATATGAAAAGGACTTTACAGAGCTCATATCACAATTTCATTTGAAATCAAAACATGATAACAACAATACAATGATAACCTATAGGCCAACATCATAAGAAAATTTACAGGCGCTTCCTCTGATATCCTAACACTGAACTTAACCCTAACCCTAATCCTTAGGTGTAGGTTTAGGATCATAGGGTGTCAGTGGGTCAACTAATCTACAGAAGACAATCTACAGAAGACAATTTTGTAAAGAATTCAACCATAACTATGTCTAGATGCAGCCTACATGTAAGCCTATATCAAAACAATAAAAACAAACAAGGGTCTATCTATGAATTCCTCCAAATTTGAATACAGAAATAACAATTTCTTCCAAAGTGTTACCAGGAATGTTGGAAGGAGAGACCTTTATAAGTTCACGGTAATTTATGTCTCAAAATAGGAAAACAAAAACAAACAGGTATACACTCCCTCCTACAATGTATATCACCTTCAGGCCAGCAGTACTGAATACCAACCAAGGCACTATACTCTGACAGTCCTATATTTACATGATAATATGTCTACCGCTCTGAGTAAACACAGACATCATTCCTTCATTTCTGTGTAAATATTCTGTTCTTATTCAATTGTATGAGCATGAACAATAATATGAAGCTGCATACTCATATACAAATGGTTACAATTATTCACCATGCAATTCCTATTTACACATTTTGTTCAGTAAAAATAGCTAGGATTAGCCTACAGACTATAATGTTCAAGGACTATATGAACATAATATAATAATTATATTTTTTTTACCTATTAAATTGTACAAATCACCACATGCTTAAAGGGGAAGTTCACCCTGGAATTGTATTGGTTTTAAAAAATGCAGAAAAATGAAATAAAAATATGAGTAAAAGTTAGAAGAAAATCGACCAAAAACTAGCGAAGTTATGAATATATGTAAAGTTTTTATTCTGTGACGTCACGTGCGAGCAGGTCTCCAATGTGTTGTGTATGTAAATTCCATAAATTTGTCTTTTTTCATGGTTCTTGATAAAGGAATAGGTCAATTTGATAGAGGCATTTACATGAACATATGTTTGATGATATATCGACCGCACAGATGACATACTTAATTTTCTTTTGAAAAAATGACACTTTATGGAATTTACACTACATAACACATAGGAGAATTGCTCACACGTGACGTCACAGAATAAAAGATTTTAATATTCATAACTTCATTATTTGTTCGTTGATTTTCTATAAACCTTCACTCATATTTTTCTTTTATTTTTCTCCATTTTCTAAAACCAATTTAAACCCAGGGTGAACTTCCCCTTTAATAGTTTCTGTTCACACATTCTGTTCAGTAACAATTAGGATTACAGATTATAATGTTCAAGTCGATATTGCTTTTTTTTTTTCCTACTCAAATTGTAGATATCAATCACCACACGCTTAATAGCTTCTGTTTACATTTTCTTTAGTAAAAAAATATGATTACAGATTATGTTCAAGTAGAAATTGTATTTTACCTACTGAAATTGTGAATATCACCACATGCTTAATAGTTTCTGTTCATACATTTTGTTCAGTAAAAAAATATAGTGTTCAAATATATATTGCTCTTTTCACCTATCCAAGTTATAAAAAATCTTACAATAAGTTTTAAATAGGGGTAAGTACTCAAATCTTGGGGTGTGATATTATCTGCTTGAACATGGAACAATGTCAACAGAAGCACACAGTGATATCATATTGGGAAATATTTGTGGTGAGTGTTTGCAAACTTTCAGGCTTGATTTATATTTGTTTTGACAGAAGAGCTCTCCTTTTGAGTCCTTGACATACGTTTGATACACTGTGTTCTATGTCGGCCTATTACATGAAGGAGCATACATGTAGTATGTATTGGAATGAACAAACATGTTCATTTTCTTAAAAGCAAAGGACCTATGAGTATGTTATTACTTTTTGGTCTAAAAACACATTATATAGCCATATTAGGAAATCTATCGTGGATGTTGTTGTTGTTAGCTTCAATATTATTCAATTTGGCAAGAAAGAAGATTCCCATGGCACTCATGAAAGTGCATTATAAAGAACATGAATGTAATATATTATCAAAAGTTGGGATCTACTATAACTGAAAGCATATTTAAATGTTTTAAAACGTGAACATTATTTTCCCCAAGGTCACCATAACTAGTTGACTGAATGTCAATAAAAGCTAATGACCGTCTTTCTGCATAGTAACCATGACTGGTGATTTGACAGAATACTTTTGTGGTTTTTGAGGTATTCTAAATGGAATGAGGATCTATCACTTCCTCATTGTCTGCTAAACACAGATCGTCAATCACTTCATATTTGACAACTATATTGTAAAAAATTAAAGGCATTTGAAACCACAAGCAAGTGTCTAGATTATGCCTAACATACACTTGATATTAATTTGTAGTTTGTTTTGGGTTTTTCTGTTTGTATGTCTAGTAATAGGGGTGGCAGTGTTTAAAAGTCTTCTCATTAAAAAATACAGAAAATTTCTTCTTTTTTCAAACAAATCATCAAACTATTGAAAAGAAGTGAAAATTAAAGCAACACATTAATTTTTTGAGGAAAAACATCTTTTCTGGGTTACCCTAGAAATTGAAATTTATACCTAACAACAATTGAATATTGTATCTTTAGAATTTGTAAATACTTTCTTTTTTGAAAAAGGTAAAGCTTTTAGAAACAAATGACTTTGCTCTTTTTAAGTTACTGTCAGAATGATGTTTTTAATCTAAAAATATACCCCATATTGGTCTCTAAAATATAAACAGGATGAAAATCAAATGCTGCCATTTCAATATCAATAAAAACATACAGTGACCAACATTTCCTTCATATTGCAAACATATTGCAATTTATAGGCTATGTGGTAATGATACAGTGTAAAACAATACTATGATCTATCATAATTATCAACTAATAGGTCATAGAATGCCATCAATGGAAGCCCTCAAAGAGGTTTGATGTGCCCCCATCACCTCCATGTTTCCTTGTAAATCAATTGTTGTACAGTTGAATCTTGCTATAGAAATTATGAAGTATTTGTGGGCACAAAACAATTTTTTTTTTTTTTTTCAAATACTGATATTGCATTGCCTTTGCATTTTATTGGTGATTTTCTGCTAGAATAAAAATAAGTGATTAGTATCAATTTCATTTTTTTGGTCAGGAGATGATAATGGGATCAAACATACCAAATAAATTATCATTTTAAACACTAAAGTAGAATTAAAAACAATTGGTCAACACATAATGTAAACCCAATATAAAAGTATAGAATCTTTTTATTTCACAAATTTCACAACTTTAATTAGCCTTATTCCTGATATTCTGTTGTCTATCAAGAACAATATCTTTATATAACTTTTTTATTATTATTCCATTAGGCTCATCCTTGATGTGTTGGTGTCTATTAAAATCACATGGTTAACTTCATACACAACCATTTTCAATTTCAATTCTACAATGTATATACATGTAAATACAATCTCAAAATCATAGATTTCCATCAGTGAATACATGGACACCAGCCTTACTTGCTCACACACTATCCCGAGACAGGTCAATTTAATGACCATCTAGATGGACATATGACAAGACATGTGTGTCATGGTGTTTTAATTATCTTAATCATGACAACTTCTCTGACAGCAATAAGGGCATTGGTTTATATTTGTAATTTAAAACAAAGTTAGAGCCCTTTGGGTCAAAAACGTGTTTGCCATTTGATGTCCAATTGTCGTTACAAATACATTCCCACTGTTATATCAAGATGTTTCATTATACAGCAAACATTAAACTCAATGAAAATAAAACATGCATTGTTTTTATCATCTATAATATGACTGTGAATTATATCAATTACATTGAAGAGCAAAGGATTTCTTTCAAATGACAAGATAAAAGTATAACATGATTTTTTTTAATGAATTTACACATTCATACATCAATATTTTCATTGATTATTCAAACTATTATTTTGATACAAAGTTATAGTGATATCATGAAGTAACAAATTAAACACATACACCCAAAGGCCCAAACCTCAACCTCAAACCAAGAAAATTAAAATGGTGACATTAAGTATTGATACAATGGATTTATAGCCCAAACATTACCTGGTCTTAATTGAATGTTAGACACAAATGTGAGTCAGAGGTCTGTTATTAGATAAAAATCAATAACGTTCTAGGTCCAAACCGATGACACAATAAGAATTCATGTTATTGTGATTTATAGAGAATAAGAAAAGAAACCACTGTAAATGGTGAATTTTTTTATTATAATACTATTGATGATACTGTGAATAAATGTAAATAAGTATCAAATGTCAGAGTGTGTATATTGTAATGATAGGATTACGTTATATGTGATAAATTGTAAAACAACCTCAAAACAATACATTTTGCTTTTCATGTTCTATAATAGGTCACATAGAATGTTGTGTTAGATTATGAGGAGAATACAATGTGAAAATACTATAAATTTTAGATACTCAAGGACAGAAAAAGTGAATTTGTTTCAAGAAATATTCAAATATTGCTGTTGAAAATTTAATGTCAGTACAAAATACATGACATGGGCCACGGAGCATTTTTTGAAGTGGAGGGGCAGAGCCGAATGTGGGGATGGGGGGTTGAACAGGCTAAATATCACAGTTTTATGGTCATTTCAGTGTTTTTCATGTTTTCTTTTTTTTAAAAGGGGTGAGGAGGGCTGAAGCCCCCCCCCCCAAGCTCCGCAGCCCCTATCAAATGAATATCAAATGACAATGTGTGTTGACTGTAATGATAGGGTAAGTTGGCTATATTATTTAAAAACAACTTCAGGATAAAATATTTTGCTGTTTACATTCTCCAAAACAGATCACATGTGTAGAGATCAAAACTGTGTTAAATCATTAGGAGAAAGTGATGTGAAAATATTAGATAATTTTTTTTAAACACTACTTGATTAAAAATCGGTATAATAACAGAAAAGGTAAATTCACTCATTGCTTTAGAAAATAAAATATTTCACATGTTTAGATATACTTGACAGAAAAAAGTACAACAAACTTACAATAATTTTATTATATATAATATATTTCGATAACAAAATGTAATTTATAAACATATATTGTAAATACATAGTCGTAATTTCTCTCACACCAAAATATATTCCTGAAATAATACTTTACTTTCTTTTCTCAATACTTCCAGGGTTCTTTTTTTTCCCATCTATGTTTAAATAGTCAATGAACACTATTCAGTTTAATAAGGTGGTCCTACTCTGACACATCAAAGCTTTGATGAATTTAAGAGAGCGACTTTTCCAATGACCCACATGGTTGTCAGCTTGTATACTTTTAAAAAGAGTTAAACCCTTCAAACTCTCAGCACAAAATAAATAGATTATTCTGGATTAGTTGAGTTAGTTTAAAATGATTGTTGAATATACACAGGATAGATAAATGTTATTTATTTAGGACTATAATATACCTCATCAGATGATGATCCTTCTCCAGAATCCTATATTCACAAGTTTAAATATTTGAAGCAGAATGAAAAAAATAAATGATTGCACAGTTTCTTTTGACATGAGTATATTCACAAATTAAACAATTTACTTTAACACCAAAATTAAATGCTTCTTAAAATAGAATAAAAATTTGATGCAATCGCAAGTAAGCCACACACCTGGTCTGTGTGAAAAGTACAAATCATTAAAGCTGTGGTCACATCCCGTCGTAGTTGCAAAAAAATGTGGGCTAAATGTGGAAATTTGTACGTCATGTACGTGGCCAGTACCGACTTGGAACGAATTTTGGAATAAGCAGACACTCCAAAATCAGCATTTGGTGCAGCGTTTAGAGCTGTGTTCGTCAAAAAAAAAATGTACGTCGGCTTGTGACCAGGGCTTAAAGGGTCAAAGTAGAGGGAGAGAAGATATTTCAAGAACACTAACAGAAAATTGTATTTCCCTCATGAACAAGATGGTAAAAATATATTCTTTAATTGTAGATTTTTACAAAACAATGACCTATACTCCACCTGGGTAAAAACCAGTAGGACATTTCTGCCCTCCATGATCTTGAACCCCCCCGCACCCCCCCCACCCCTCTCTCTCTCTCTCCTCTCTCTACTCTCCTCACTATGTTCTACTCTTTCTTTCTGCATCAATGGCAACCAAACCTCCTTGATGTCAGAAATCTGTTACACACAAATTGCACTACTTCAAGATCATTTCATCAAAAATGTCTTCTCTCTCTCTCTCTGTCTCTCTATCTAGGTCCCTCGCCCTTTCCACCCGCCTGCCAGCCGCTTTCTCCTACCACATCTTTTCAGAGACTTGTCCTTATCTTCTCTTCTCTCCTCTTTCTTCTTCTTATCTCTGGTACATTATCTCTCATCTCTCTCTCTCTCTCTCTCTCATCCTCGCTCTCGTCTAAATCTTTTATGTTCATTTATTCATATTATCAGTAAGCATAATGTACTCGTACAAGTACTCTCTTTTCTCCCCCTCACCTTCCTTTCTAATCTTCCTCTCCCTCCTTCTCCTCCTCTCTCCCTCCTCCTCTCATCTTCTCTCTCTCTCCTTCTCTGCTCTCTGCTCAGTCTCTTGTCACTCTCTCATGTACCTCCTCCCATCCTCCCCCTACCTCCCTAGGTCACTCTCTCTTCACGCCTCTCCTCTCCACTGAAACAACGTCCCCGGCAAACGGGGTAAACGACATATGACGCACACCACCCAAATATGGTCGTCACTAGGGTAGGCCTGACACGCTAGCTATGTCACAGTGCATTCCCTCCAATACTGCCACTATTGTGTGCAAGGGATTAACACAATCTCAGGGCGCATTTGTCATCAACATTTTCAACTTTTCCCCATCAAATTTGTTTCGACTGGTGCTCGCGTTACAAGAAACACAACCGGCACGCATTGAAAAACAAACCCCCTGGAAGATAATTTGACTGCTTCTCAAACCCCAGTGAGCTATTAATAGAAGACATAAAAGGAAAACAATTATACTCTCCCTTTAATCTCCAACAGCTGATTGTGTTTTGGTTTAAAGACATGCCAAGTCCAGCAACTTCTACTTACAGGCATTACACATGTAGTTCTTTTAACTTATTTTGACATGATGATGATATGAGTCTTTTGCACGATATTCATCTTTTTCTTTCAACAATTCTGCATCCTAAAAAATAATCAAGACACCCGTTAACTTCATGACACAACTGTTTTAACTTAATTTATACTTGTTTGTGTTATTTACAAGCATTGCCTTATTTGTGCCCAGATTTTGTCAGTTTTGTTCCACCTAAATTCATTTCCTATAGCTTAGATACTTAAGATAAATGTTTATCAAGGCTTTGACCATGATGAAATCATACAGAACAATTGATCTGCTGAGCATGCAATAGTTGAAATAGGATGGTCAATTTTCTGCAAAGAGCAATATATACTCAATATTCTTCAAAATTCTTGGCAGCCACAATTTGTATCTATCCAGAGCCAATTGTCTCTAGAGAGCATCTTGAAGGTGTTGTTACCTAGCTACAAGGTGTTATTACAATTTATGTGTTCGTCCATGTATCTGTTCTGTTCTCAATTGTCTCATGGAGGTACTATTTACCTCCATGATTGTCTCTAACAATTCCTTTTTCTGCTATAGATACAATAACCCTGATAGGCCTTTCAAGGTCTAATTCTTCCCTGGGTATAGAGTAAGGAAAAAAGGGAACTTTTGCGACACTAATATGAAGTCAGAGCTTGAATCCATGACCTTTGCATCACTAGTCTAGTGGTCTTGTGGTCAAACCACTAGACTTCAGAACGCCTACTATGATATGTGTGGATGCATAGCACAATAAGGTCATCTTAAGCCAAGGTCATGCACTACCAGCTGATCTATTTAACACACCCAAACCAATCAATGCTTTTGATTTTGATATGCCTTTTCACCGTCAAATGCAATAGAGAATTATAAGGACACTATTTGGTAAATGAAGTATCAAAATTGTTAATATAATATTTGACATTGTAGAAATTGAGAAATATTTTGTATATTCAATTTATTGGCTCTGTTAACATGATGGTTACTAGAATATTTCATGAAGTCAGGATTGAAGTTGAGGTAGGAATACATATATTTCTAATATTCTATTTTTTTTTTCTAAAGCAAAAAAGGTATGATCTGCTATCATTGTATCAATATTACATTAAATTATGTAACTTAGTTTGGACAGATCTTTAAACTAGTTGCAAACTACCAGACAAACTTTACGATTATACAATTTAGGCTATATGAGCATGACAGGGGTTAATATCCTCAGTTGCCTTCATTATCCACCCCATTGCATTTGTAAGGGCATCCAATCTCATAAACTACATGCAATGGGTTTCTTGCCAAATGACAAAAAAAATGACTTCTACAAAAGTTTTGACTGACTATAACTAGCAGGATTGAGCCTTGTCGTCACAACCGGCTTAAAAACTTTTGTAAGTTGTTTTTCTATTTTCTCCCTTTTCTTTTCTTCTTGCAATATTCAAAGAAAAACATTTACATGACATCAATACCAGAAAGGAAGAATACCTCAAATGGATATTAATATATTTTTTTGTTATTATTATTAATTACTCTTTTTTTTTGTAGATTTGGACTGCCAACCATCCCTGGTGCCGACCGCCCCCCGCCCTCCCACCAAAAAAAAAAAGAGTTTACTTTAATTGTTGATCCATGAGACGAGGTAGGAGCAATGCATTTGCATGGATAAGGGTTAAATCTCTTCATTTATTCTTCATTATCCTCCCAACCTTCCAATACGTGATTAATAGGAGTGCTCTGTGACCTTCCTATATAACACAGCAGCTATGTTCACGTTCAAGTACACAGTATCTCAAAAAAATATAATGTATTTAGTAAGTATACATATCAGACTCTGGAAAGACCGCCCACCCCCCCCCCCCAAAAAAAAAAAATAAATAAATAGAATAAATAAATAAATAAATAAATAATAATAAAATAAATAAATAAATAAATAAATAAAAAAAATAAAAAATTCAATACATCAAAGTTGATAATAGTATCTACAATAACACATAAACATGATTATACAAGACAGTTTAAGTTATTAAAATTTTTTTTTTAATCATTCAAAGAAGTAATTGTTCAATCTTAAGAAAGCTGGGAAAGTACCTGTATATATATGGAGTACAGCATGCTTAAAAACCTTCCTTAGTCAATTATTTTTCCTAACGTGAACTCCTCCAAAAACAAACAAAGCATAAATAAAACAAAACAAAAACGAACACACAAACACTTGCATAGACAATGAAAACTCATTGCATTCATAGACAAATAAAGATATGATTTCACTAATCACTGGACTTTCAAGAATCTTACAGTATACTTTCATAAGTACGAGAAGGGATTCGCACAAAAATTTGCTTTTTCAATTTGCTTTTTCTTAGCACACCTTATAGTAAGCATAATATACAGAAGATGATCAGCTGGTGCACACATGATATCACACAGGTTCAACATCACATCCTGGTTGGACGAGACAACCCTGCATGCTTGCAAGCTAGCAGGCCTAAATGGTTGCTAACTTGCACGCTTGCATGCTTGCAGGCACCATTTCGTGATGTTTGATTCGATGAATTTTCCCTAATTTACATATTTCGTGAACTGCATGCTGGTCGCATGCTAGTCGCAAGCTAGTCGCCAGCTAGCCGCCAGCTACATGTAGAAGCTAGCTGGTATTGCAAGCTAGTCGCATGCCTAAATTTTCTGTAAGGGATAACACTGTAAGTTGATTTGAAGACCAGGTTGTATTTTACTTAAGTGTACCTTTAAGGATATTTGAGAAGATGAAGTGACTTTAGCTTACTGGAAGTTAATTTGAAGACCAGTTTGCATTTGGCTTAAAGGAGGACTCCAGGCTGGAGTTTGTACGTTTAGAAAAATATAGTAAGATATTACCTCATGCATATTCAGTGAACAAGCCGATGAATTCACAGCCCCACTACTCCCTTTGTATTTTATTGTATGAAATACAAATTATCCAGATTTTCTGCTTCAAGGACATAAAAACAGGGAAAACTCCTTGTAAAATGTTCAAGGTCAGGTCAGGTTCAACTAATTTCAATATGAGGGATAGATTTTTGATACGCTATGTACATGTATGAAAAAAATGTGATAAATGGGATTTCCTATAATAGAATACACAAGAAGTAGTGGGGCTGTGACATCATCCGTTTGCTCATTGAATATGCATGAGACTATGCAAAGAACTGTTTTAAGAAAAAAAATCAAAACCTGAAAAAAAAAGCATAACTTTGTTATTTTTCATCTGATTTTGATGATTTTTTTTGTGATGTGCTTGTTAAATTTTAATTTATTCTACAAAACATTTCAATTTCAGCCTGGAGTCCTCCTTTAAGGATAGTTTAAGAAGATTGGAAATATGGAATGACTTTATCAACTGTAAAGTTGAAATGAAGATCAGTTTCATTTTAACTTAGTGCCCTTTGAGGGTATAGGTGGAGGAGATTTGAAAAAGATGGAGTGACTTCAACTTAATGTAAGTTGGTTTGAAGACCAGTTTGAATTTGACTTAAGGGCAAATTTATTCTACAAAACATTTCAATTTCAGCCTGGAGTCCTCCTTTAAGGATAGTTTAAGAAGATTGGAAATATGGAATGACTTTATCAACTGTAAAGTTGAAATGAAGATCAGTTTCATTTTAACTTAGTGCACTTTGAGGGTATAGGTGGAGGAGATTTGAAAAAGATGGAGTGACTTCAACTTAATGTAAGTTGGTTTGAAAACCAGTTTGAATTTGACTTAAGGGCACTTTAAGGAGATTTTGGAAAATGAAAGATTGCATTTAACTTTGAGTGCACTTAGAGGGAGACTTGAGAAGATGAAAAAAAACAAGCACAGTACAAATACCAGAGCATCCTTATATTAGTTCAAATACAAATCGCAAGACGCCAAGGGGTGTTCCAAATGGCAGCTGCAATATCGACCAGTCCTAAAATAACTTTACCCCAGGGAAACTTCTTTTTATAGGGAAATTGCGGAAGAAGATGAAGAAAGCGAGTTCCTATAAAGGCTATAGCTAATCAATTTGTTTTTGTTGTTAAAATAGTGAAATGGATGCAAAGGAATTGGAAAATGCACCTGCAAAACTTCAACATAATCTTTGCAATGACAATACATAAATGAAAAAAGGGAAAAATTATAACAGAAATGTGAATTATGCATAAATATCAAGACTACAAATGTACATGTATAAGGATTAAACTAGCATCAGCAGTTTAAAGTTTATACAATATTATTTTCATTTTCCTTAACTTATTTCAGAAGTCAATATAACTTAGTCATATGATCATGAAACATCTGGAACACTCTTTCTATATCAGCTTTATAATTGCATCATCCCAACTCAATATGCACAGGGGATGGGCTCCTATCTCTTATCTGTTGAATGCGATGTATACAATGAGCATGTGGATTCTAAGAGGAACCAGAGATAAGCCTGGACCGATCAATTAAAATACAAACACCAGTATCAATTCTAAACACAAGAGACCCATCAAACAAAACAGATACAGTACATTTAAAGGGACATATAGGAGACTTAAGACATTGGGGTATGATTTGTATATTGATGTACAACCACATGATGGGACAACACAAAATGTAAAAATCTTCTTTCTTCTAAAAGTTGTTATAAGATTAGGAGATAATGAATACAATACATGTACCTCCAGTAACAGATAAATGTATTTAAAAAGGCTAATATTAGAGATAAGACATTTAAAATAATCATCTTGTGCATTGTAAGTAGGACCCTCCATGAAGGGCACGAAAAAAAATTATTAACTTGATGTAGTCAATTTTACAATTAGGAGAAGTACAAGTCTTGACGTTCTATCAGGTCTTTAAACTCAGAGATCAGTCTATCCAAAAGTGTCTCTGGGGCCTTAGAATCTGCTATGAATGTGACCTTAAGTTTTGGGTCATAGCAGTTTCTAAGATCTAGAAACGACCATGCCCCTCACAGCCTTTAACCTTCAACCTTGAAGAATTAATCCTTTTTGCAGCTCATTCTGGAAGCTAAACTGGGATGGGTTCTATACATGTATATCCGTCAATATATCTATACTCTGAGAGACGGCTGATATAGTACGTCCACATCTACTACAGATTCATAACACATGAAAAAGTAACAACAGTGATCTACTGAGAGTGGGAGTAGAAAGGACTTTATTCCATGGTATTTCACAAAGCACCTTTCTACATAATTATGAAGAGACAATCTATTTTCTCCAGATTTATTCCTAAACAGAAAACACAAGTTCAATTGTTACAAAATTTCACACAATTACAGAATGTTAAAGATCATTGAAGAACATTTGATTTGAACCGAGTAGCAATTAATACAATTTTCAGAGACTACAGTGTCCCCAAAAATTATTTGTACACTTTGAAAAAATGAAATTAAACAAATCGATGTTGGTTTGAAATTTCAATTACTATTTGTATCAGATGGTAGGTAATGTCACCATCACCTGAACCCTAAATCTCAAATGTTCCATCAGTCTCGGAAGTTCTAGGCCGCCATTTGCAATTTTCATGGCCCAAAAATTATTTGTACACTTAAGAAGTTGGGTTTTTAAAGGAGTGTTTAAAGTTTTGGGGGGCCTTTTTTGGCTTCAAGGGCAGTGATCAACCTCCTTGGCATACTGTCGTCCAATTTAGCACTCATTTCACCGCCAATACAATTCCATGTTCGCTGGAGCGTGTCCTGGAGCTGCTGGAGGCTTGATGGTGAGTCTTGAGGGCGCTGTCGCTTTAGATCATCTCCCGTGTGCTAAATGGGGATTAAATTTTGGATCTGAGGTGCCTTTTCTAGCTTCTTAACAAGTTTCTGCTAAAACAATGCTTTAATATGCTTCGCTGCATGCTTGGGGTCCCTGTTATGTTGGAAAACAACTTGAAGACCAATAAGCCTTTACGCAAGTGGGAGCCTCTAAGAGGCAAAATTAGTCTCATGGACATCAGTTTTCATGATGATATTGATGGACAGACAGTAAGCAATGAAATATAGCAATTTGCAACCAAAGAAAATTGCATCCAAGGCCACAGAGGCTGAGGAATGACTGGGTGCCCTCAAGAGTGTCTGCAACAGGCTAAATGGCTACATGACTATAGGTGGAATAATTGGCAAGAAAGAAGCCAAATATAAGGGACAGTATCAAAGAAGCGTCACGCTTTTACAAAACAACATGATAACAAGCCTGCGGAGTTCTAGCACTCTGTACTAAGACTTAAGTAGTGCAAAAAGTGATTGGATATGATGCACGGGACCATGTGTGTCTTGTAGTTAGCTTTCAGTCATTTATGCTTGGAGCCAACAGTGAAGCACAGTGGAGGATGCTTCATGAATTTGGAGTTGTATGGCAGCCAGTAGAGTTGGAGAGATAAATTTCAGAACATGGCATCATGAATGCTGAAGCCATGAGGATATTCTTGCCCTTCAGAATGGCTCAGATGCTCTCATCTGCTTCAAGTCTGAATGGTCATCAATATTATTTACGGTCCAACATAACATTGACCCCAAGTACATATCAAACCATATAAAAGCAATATTGCAACATAAACATGTTAAGCTGCAAGAAAGGGCACCTCGCAGCCCAGATTTAATCTCCATTTAGCACATGAGAAGTGATCCGAAGCGACAGCGCCCTCTAGACTGACCATCCAACATCCAGCAGCTCCAGGACACGCTCCAGCGCACTTGGAATGGTATTGGCGGTGAAATGAGTGCTAAATTGGACGACAGTATGCCAAGAAGGTTGATGACTGCCCTGGAAGCCAAAGAAGACCCCCAAAAACTTTATAAACTCCTTTAAAAACCCATGTTCTTAAGTGTACAAATAATTTTTGGGCCATGAAAATTGCAAATGGCGGCCTAGAACTTCCGAGACTGACGGAAATTTTGAGATTTAGTGTTAAGGTGATAGTGACATTACCTACCATTTGATATAAATAGTAATTAAAATTTCAAGCCAACATCAATTTATTTAATTCCATATTTTCAAAGTGTACAAATAATTTTTGGGGACACTGTACATTACATCTATTTCTGTTTTCCCCACTATGAAGCAAGCACTATCTGACATTTTAGGAGAGTCATTATCATCTACACATTATTTCTGTATGTAATGTTAACATGAACATCAAAGTCAAGCATGTTGAGTATAATCAGTTTGCTGGTAGCTTCAGGTGAACCCCACCCCCCCCCCCTCCCAAAAAACCTTAAGCGGCATCCTACATTGTACATGTATCAATGATGATGTTGATACAGACTAATATCTGATAAACATATCACATGATGTGTTTGTATGTAATTTTAACATGAATATGAAAGTCCAGTATTAAAGCTATGTTGTGTTTTATCATTTTCTTGATTGCTTCAGGTGACCCCCCCCCCCACCACCTCCTCCTTTACAAAACACCTTAAGCTGCATCCTACATTGTATCAAGCAGGATCAGATGTACAGATGATACGGTCTAATACCTGATAAAACATAGCATCATGATCGATGTACAGGTGACATGGTTCATTAGTCCCACCTGCCTCTGTGGCTGTAGTGTTTTCATGACACCAATCCCTAGGGGTGGGATCAACCATTTTCACACTAGATGCTAGGCCACATCTTCTAACTACATGTACATTGCATTGTGCTTGAAAGATCACAATAAAAACTTGCACATGACAAGAGAAAATGTATTATATGTATGGAATGTAAGAAATGCATGGTATTTTGAAATTTGACCGAATTATTTGGTGTAGTTCCATTTCTTCTCCAACTTTTTTTCTTTTTTTTTAAATTCAAAACATAATAATATATGCATGTGCTGGAGAATGAAACATATAGTACAGTGTATAATATAATTTTACCAAAAATCAATGAAAAAAAATGGCCATGACTTTAGCTACAGAGTATTAAAAAAAAATCATTTGCTGTCTTCTGTAGATATGAAAATACACATGCAGTGGAAACTCATTATAACGAGGTCATTGGGACCATAGAAGTTACCGTGTTACATCAGGAATCTTCTTATATCAGGGGGAAAAACCAAAAGAATAGAGAGACCTGGGACCAGCAAAATTACCTCATCATATCAGGAACCTCGTTATATCAGATCTCGCTATAACAAGTTGCCACTGTCACGTTTAACACATGTGTACATTTGAACCAATTACGCAGAAATTTAGAGAAATAACTAAGTAATGATTCTCCAGCACATGCATATATTATTATGTTTAAAAAAAATTACTGCAAGTAGAAATCAGCCCGTTGATCATAAATCAATTGAAATCCCTAAGTTACAGAATAGTAGCTCCAAGATATCTGCAACCAATGCCAATTAATGCCCAATAAAATAAATCATAAACATGCAGGCAGCTGCATCATCCATTCTATATAGCCAAGGCACATTGTCCTCAGCCATTACGCAAAGTTTTACTGGGAAGAAAACAATTTTTCACAGATAGAGCTTCAGATTGACAACAGCGAGAGAAATATTGAAACAAACAAGGTAATAGATCAGTCCTTTTCGTGATTTCCAAAAGGGCCTTATTAATAATCTCAAACATAGACATACATTGTAACACCCTTCTGGCTGTCAAAAGAGAGGTTATAAAACTGCTGCCGAAATGTCAAAGGTCAAATTGGAATAGGGCAGCTTTAAGATATTGCTATACAAAGTAGATGTCTTGATGATGCAATAAAGATGAGAGATTTGCCATAAATCTATCAATAGCCGGATGTGTTCAATATTATTGCTCTCTGCAATACATGTATACTATTGTGACATTTATAGACCAAGAAGTGGGGTATATTTCTGCAAACAACTGTCCTGGTTCAAATTATTGTTCCTGCATAAAACCCAGTGTCATACAACTGCCTTCTTTATACTTTGATGAAATTAATAGTAAATGGATATAATAAAAGCAATTAAGCTACATTTTGTAAAGGGCATATTTCATGTGTAAATTTGTGTTTGAGGACAAGAGCAGTCATATGCATTTGTTTCTCCCAAGTACATCATACAAAAACTGGCCTGATCTTGCAAAGCCAAACATATTAGAATTCCCTAAACACCCTTCCTTATGCCACTTAAATGACATTCTTTGTATGCATCGAGTTGTATTACATATCTTATTGCTAAACTCTCTCTCAACTGCTATTGATAAGCAGACTAGCTAATGATGTAAAGCATAATTATGTGTATATTTTCATAGTGCATTTTACAGTAAGGAAAAGAAAAATTAAAGACTTGCAAGAGCTGTAACTCAATAACTCGTCATTAGCACTTGCACCATGTGCATGAAAAACCCCAATTATATTTAATTACTGTTCATTTGAGAATACTATTAGTTATAATGAAGTCTTCAGACAGTAATTATCCCAGAAAGACGACAAACAGATGATGCACAATTTGCAGGTCGTTGCATCATCATTTGAGGCGTTTGATTCCAAAAAGGGCTAAATCCACTTTTGTAACCTCTGAGAAAAGGGTATCTGTTTGACAAATTTTGTAGAGGTGTCTATGGAACAGTGGTACTAAAAGTTGCATTTTGTAATAAGTGCTCTCAAAATTTAGGTTTAAATTTTCTTCAGCAACAGGTACCATCCTGACCAATAATCGGATATCAATAATTTCATTTTCATCAAAAGTTCATTTGTTTGGTTGTATATATCCATAGGAAGGAAATGTCTGGAATATTTAAACTACATGTATGACCGTACAACAAATAATACTTATATGCCACGTAAAATGCTATCAAGGAAATACTTCTCCGAAAAATTGAATGTTTGCCTAATTCCAATAACAATATTTATAGCTATATCTGTAGTTACAGCTGCAGTAATATTCTGATATCCTAACATTATTACACATCTGCCCTGATATATAACTGTCTTTGTACGAGCCTCAGACCTTTGTGGAGTCACAATGTCTTAATCATTATCAAAATATGATTTAATAACCTTGCCCAGTGATAATATATTGTTATGTCCTTATAACCATGGTCAATAAATCCGTTTGAGGAAAAGTTTATTTGTGCAGGGCATCTACTGCCAACTTTAAATAAGCATTTTCAACATCCATCATAAATATTTACAATTCGGTCAAATAATTATTTTCTTTAATAACAATTTAGGAGATATGTTTTATAATGTGTTACAATGTCCCTCACTTATCAATGGGAAACATAATCCCTGTACAATGTACAAAGACATCAATTGTAATTTACACTTGAGCTTAAATAGCTAGATAACAAATAACCCAGAGGGATAGAGAGTCTTTATGAAACATGCATCCCTTCTTATAGTCCTCTTTTCAACCGTTTTAACCATCCTTCAGTATCAAAATATACATCACAGATTCGAACAAATACCTTTTGTGAGAAGGGGATGAATGATTTTTCTGGAATTATTCTCAGTTAATTGTAGTGTTCTGTAATGATTGTATATCTCAATGTTTCTTTTAATATGTTTATGACTGACGATCCAGTTCATTTGAAGATTGGAAATAAAGTTATGTCCCTTAAATCACTGTGTTGAATATACTTTGTTTGAGTTCTCTCAGCTTAAGACCCTAGACAACAATTCAATCACATCCCCTTACCGCTGTGACATCATCAAAACACAGGACTCAGAAATTGCATCATAGAAAACCATGTCATGTTACTCAGGGTCGATTCCTCAATTCACATTTGTTGAGATTTGAACCCTCAACCTTTCACAAAACAGTTACAGCCAAACAGACCACTGTGACCTAATACTGCTCCTAAATTACATTGATGACAGTGTTTTACATGTACATACAGAATGATTTCATAGGTATCAAATAATTCTGGCGCCCTGAAGTCCTCCCTACAAACTTTTGAACCATGCCTCCTTGCGATCCGATTCCTTGGGTATCGTGTTGCATGGCCAGACATTATGATTGAAATGTTAGGAGATGAGATCATCCCATGGACTGGATAAACTTCCATTCAAAGGTTAACAGTTCTTTCTCTTCATGTGTGTGGAGTTACATACAGCACCTGAGGGTTCAGCACAACATACCTTGCTCTCTCTCATTGCTACAATTAATCTTCTTAGCCTATGCTCACGTACTAAACACTTTGCAAATATAATACTGTACATCTGTTTAAAATATTGCGGCATTCAATAGTGGAAGGTGACAACTGTATTAAATCCCTTTAATTAGAAATTAATCCCGTATCTTCATTTCGGATTATTTGCTTCACAGCACAAACGTTGTGCCTATTGATTGGAAATAAATAAGAAATCCCCCTGCCTAAACACTTTTCCTGTTCATTTCAGATACAAGTGCATTCAGATATGACCACTTTATAAATGAATACAGTAAGAATATGATCATTTTTCACCAGTAAACAAACAAAATACACATAAAAATCAAGGCTTCAATGACTTGAAATATATTCCTCACAATCCAATTATTTCTGACAGGTTTTAATGAAATAAAACTTGTTGAAACTCTATGTACAAGATGTATGTACACCATGCAATGTACTTGGAGACACAATCACTATAGTTACAATCATTTCTTTTTAAAACGACTGTGGTACATAGGTTGTATAATTCTAAACCCCACATTGACCCCTGACTGCAATAGCATTATAAAGATCCTAATAGTACATGTACAAGCAGATCTTAAACCTTTGTCCAATTTCGTATTTTATTGAGAATACCAATAGTTCTTAATACTAATTACATTACACATTACAGTGAACATTTCACATTAAAGTTTTTAAAAATAGTTCAAAACATATTGCCTACTCATAACATCCAACTCTGGCCATGTTGTCCATGAGTGCAAATTATAATTTTTTAATTTTGAAGTTGACAATGTATTTATTTTTCTCCACTTTAAATATGATTTTGGTTGTGGTTCTAACATTCAACATTAGTAAGGTAACATCCATGTTCATGTAGGTAGTACATGTATGTGTATGTGTTACACCCTGTAGTGCCTCTGCCTGCTAGATATTCTAATGATTCAACATACAGAGACATTAAGCCACTGTCCAGCTGCTACAAGCAGTAGACTTTAACTTGTACTTACTACTGCCATACACGAACCTAATCATAACCTAGGTTTGAGAAGAATTGTGTCCATTTACTTTTACATTTGACAGTTTATTTGATTCTATAAGGAAAGAAGACAGCAGGGTAATTGATTTCTGTGACTCAAAGCTAAGAAGTGAATGAGAATGAGTTTTGGGGAATGAAAATCAAAATCATAAACAATTTAAAATTTCATTGAAACATTGATAAGCACACTTTATGAAAGTGTCATGTAAATGATGCCGGGAACATAAAAAGGCACAATTTATACTTATAATGTCAAATGGTCAATAAAAGTGCAATATGTTAAACTCAATTACAGTTCTTGTATTGATGGGACAATTCAAAGTAATAATATTAGCTGAGTTTTCAAGACTTGGAAATATAATACATTTATGCCTAGCATCTATGTCTTGTGCCTTTCCTATATATGTGTATTTGCATGCCACAACATTACTAAAGGAAACCTAAAAATAGGGGGTTCAATTGAGCTTGAGGATCAAATGATCAGAAGATATCTATTTGTGGATTCAAGTCCCACCGCTGCCACCATATAATGTGTTGTAATTCAGAGGCTAGTTTGAAAATAACAATGATTCCAGCAGGCTTATGTCATGTGGGCCTACATGTATAGTATCTTGTAGTCTACCATGCTGGTGCTGAGTGTGTATCCATTATGAAAGTAGGCTACAGTGTCAAAAGTGTATTGAAATGAATATGAAGCAATAGACTCATAGGAAAGCCAATAGATATCATACTATAAGAATTTGCACAGCATTATAAAGTTTTCTGTTTTTTTTTTTTTATTTATTTGGATAAAACAATCATTATTGGATATCAATAGTTGGTCAGATTGGACACAGTGACTTCACATCTTCATAAGCAAGCACCCATCTACAATTTGCTTTTGTGCATACAGATTCGTTTGAGTAGCATGTTCTTCACATTCAGAATGAGGTTGAGCAAGATGTCATCCCTGAAAGTCAGAAGGACATAAGTCACATACTATAAGAGTTTCTGCCCTTTTGGCACTAAACAGACTATCCATGGTCCACTATCAATTGAATTATTGGGTGTCATAACAAATAAACTGACCCAGATAAAGTTCTCTTGTAAGGTCAGCTTACATTGTCCCACCTATATGTTTGTGCCGGAACTGCTGATGGACACCCAAGGCATTGATTGGTGGGCAGTAGAGTTATCTGCAGAAATTGCGATCTAGATTTGTTGCTTTTCCTCTACCACCAGAGTTTGTTTATTGAATTGTAAGCTAAACCAGCAGTAAGCTGGACTGCAGCACAGCAGCGGCCATCACCGAGTTCAAGCAACTGTCCTACATGGTCTCTATCATAATATCAGAGCCATTAGTAGGCCTAAGCTTACCTTTCATGTGTGTGTGCTTCTTTTACCTCTTTCATGTACCAAGTCATATTCAAATCAAGAGAAGACTAAGAGACCTTCATAAATGAAAATTGTTACATGGAAACCTTTACATTTACCTCGTCTGTAAATGGTTTATAAACTCTAAAGGACACTACACTTAAAACTTTAAAGCATATGTATGGAACTTAGCGCCATAATTAGCCTATTGCTACCTCTTTAGAAGATAATTATAAACAGTTCAATCTGAGTTTTCTAATTCTCATTTTATAAACTATGATCATGAATGGTAAAGAAAAAATGGGGGGGGGGCAAAGTCAAAACAAATCAGCAAGAGAGAGTGATGGAGATAGCCAAGAACTTTGGATAGAGACAGATCGAGCAATGGAGAGTGGGAGGATAGATGAACAGCAGGAGATTACATGGAGGATGCCAGAATCTATTATGATGCCTATACCAGATCATCTTACTAACAGACCTATCACTGGAAGTGAAGGAGGATGAGATTAGCTTCAACAGTTATCAGACCTCATCAATATCTTCTCATAGATATGTGATTGTACCAAGGAGACTGCTATCAAGATTGTACGGCATCGTATGCATATTGCAATGTTTTTGCTATGATTTTTCTAAAATACCCTTTATTAATTCTAGTTATATTCCCTTAACCTTATAACAATATACTTTTTATATTTCTCTTAAATTAAGTAAGGCAAAATTAAGGGAAAGGCAGAACTAAAGTTTATACTCATCTTAAATATTCCATCAGCATATTACCTTGAACTCTAGATTATATCATTTCAATCCTATTTGCAACCCTCTATCATCTGAAAGACCAAATTTAACTTATATCCTTTGAATTGTTGTGTGGTATTAAATGCGTTTTTACAAATACAAAGTAAATACATATTTGTACATTTACTTGAGAATTTTATTAAGTGTTGTTTCAACATAAATACAAATCATACATACTGGAATAAAGAGTAAGCTATACAATTCACTGAAATAAAAGAGATAAACTCAGGAGACCATCATAGTGAGCTGTTAGGCTCGAAGTGGGTGATGGCCTCAGAGTACTTCAACACACAGGGCAATGCCAATCCGACTTTCAACAGGCCTATCCAAAATTTATCTCCTTGTCAAACCTTCACATACATGTAAATGTACATGTTATGTGTGTACAACATTATTTTATCACACCCTAACCCAATCACACCCCCCCCCCTTTCCCTTAGACAATCCTACAACATACCAACCATCATTTTTATGAGATTAACCCAATCAAATTGTCTGCCAGGCCTTTATCCAATCAGCTCAATTTGGGGGCTTTCGTGAGACAGAGTAATACCGCCTTCCCCATGGAATGCATCATAATGTGGTAGCATGGTCATCAGTCAACGTGAAAGGAGGAATGCCTGAAGTACAGGAATTCTCTACAGTATGCTTTTGACTGGTACCCAACTGAACACTCACAGGTTTCATAAATTTTAAAATAGTACAAAATGAACTAATCCTTTTCCATATTTATTTAATTATGGGGGTGTTCATAGAACAATTTAAGGCTAATAACTCATTTGTCACCCAAAGTTACTCTGGATACCGGTACATACACATTGAAAGTTACTTTCCAAAACTAAATGTATACCCCAGTTTTTAACCAAACATGCCCAAAATGATTGAGTTAAGACACTGTCCCATCTCCAAAAACAATAAATAAAATTAAAGATTTGTACAATTCATACTAAGGCATCAAACCAGTTTGAACTCATAATACTTTTTCATAAAGCCAACACCAGTCTTGGTGTCAGGACACTTTAAATGCACCTTTTCATCATGATAGCCCAAATCATGGAAGTAAAGAAAGGGTCAAAAGGGATTCATAATAAAAGCAAGCATGGTGGGAATAATTGGCCACTGCAATGTTTTCAACTTGTCAACTCAAATTACTTCCATATGAAAGGACCAAAAAAGAAAGCAATATTCGCAGTGTACTTTATAAAATCCAATAAAAGCCTAATTTCAGGCAAAACATTGGAGTATGAAGTTGAAATTAAGTGCTCACGTGTAAAGAAGGAAGAGAGCTAAAAGGGACTTTAGACTTAGTAGAAGTATGACTTAACATCCTTCTGGCTTTGTGTTTGAACTTTGGAGCTTTGTCCTCCTTTTCTCAAAATAGCATATACCTTTAATCGTTTTATTCTTTATTTTATTTTATTTATTTCATTTCCAGGCAACAAAAATACATTATAAAACGTTATTTGGTTAATTTGGTGTTGTTCAGATCTATGGTACACAAGACACTTTGCATTTATAATTGAAGATGGAAGACAAGGGTGCTTAACTTACAGTGCCCCCTTCTCCGTATTTGCAGTCCCTTCAATATTTCTGCCAATACAAAGGTATCCTGTTATAATAATTGTATAATTGTGCCATAAAGCAGACACTAATCTTTAATAAAGTGTGAGCTACAGACTTTTGCAAAAGCCAAATTCATTCTTTTTTTTTTATTATCATGTGAGATTTTGTTCACAATCATTTCACAGATCTTGAATGAGTTTCCTCTCTTATGTTCCCTCCTAATGTGACTCCACATTCTTACTCAGAATCTACACAGCTTGAACACATGCCCCATTGGCCTTGTATCAGTTATATCCAATGATTATCAGCAAGGAACATGAAATTTATCAACATGAGATGTTTGCAGAAAGATGATGCTACTGACATGTCAATTAAAGGCAGAATAGAAAACAGTTAGATTTTAAAAATTACAAGGTCTCTTCTTCCTCTAAAATTCAAGGCTCTAGGAAAGTTTTTACAGCTCTCAAGTAATGCTTAATTGAGAATTGGTTTGACAAGAATTTAAATGTCTTCAGAAACATGTTTTTTAATTTGTATTAGTATTTGTAGAAGAAAAAAAATTGAGAAACCAGCACATTCTCTAAATATAATATCATTATTCCTCTTCATCTCTCTTCTTTCTACAGATTGTATAATACTTAGAAAATCAAGCCACAAAATATATTACAATCTTTTCCCTACTTACAAATACTCTGCAACCAGAAGTTAGTGAGCTACAATGCAATAAGGGCCTATTAGAACAATCTGAACAACAGAGACAACCAGAAATATATAATCTGATATTCAAGTAATGTTTAAATAGTCTTTTCCCAAAAATACAATACTGGTACATCTGAAAGTAAGGATTTACAGAATATACATTTAGGACCATGTGCTCTTTTATCATGATTCCCTGCCGATTTGACACAACTTCCCAAATTAGCACGCCTCTGAAGGCAATCTAATTTAGTTCAGGCATTTAACTGTCAACTATTTGAACTTTGCAGCCATCACATCTAGTCTGTCAAGTCTAACCTCCCTAAGAGAGATACATGATGACAATGACAACATCCAATGCTACTCGTTAGCAAACCTAGTTGGTCTTTTTTAGTTCTCCTTTTGACGATTGATGAAATATGACATCTTTTAAAAGAAAAACCCTAAACTGTCACTGATTGTTGATGATCCTTTTCGTGTTAAGAGTTGCAAATAATTTTTTATTTTGTTTGCAAAATGTTTTTGGCAGAATTGAACATTTGAAAGTTCCCTAGTGAAATTTTTGAAAGATAATATAAACTATCAATTTCTCAGAGACAGTATCAACTGATTCTCCAGACCTCTCTTTGGATTTTCAAAGCTCAATTTTCTTCCCATCATTTCTTTTGTTTGTTTCATACTTTCAAGACATTCTTGAAAAACACACCAAATGATACATGTACAGTCTGTGTAAAAAAAAATGGTACAGTCGGAAAAAAATTATTTAGGGGTGACATATTTTAAAATAATGTGTGTATGTGGTACCAAAATAAAGCCAAAAGATTTTCCTTACTGATGCGCTTTGTTCTGTATAATTTGCTTTCGTAATACAAAAGTTATGCTAAATTTTGTGCGACGAGGAGCAAATCGAAATTGAGCACTTCATGGCCATTATGCGAAACCTATACACAAAGGCATGGGACGGCGTGCGAAAAATTGATTTTTCTTGATTGTAGAAAACTAGTCATATTTCAAAAACTACAGCACCAAATGTGATGAACAAAAATTGCAGGTGAAAGTCTTATCTTCCTGCTTTATGTAAATTCCAATCAATAGCAGGTTGTGATTAATCTTCATACTATAAAAAAATGTTTTCCACTTGTACCATTTTATTTGACACAGACTGTATATGACAATATGTCAAAACTTACATCCCAGTCCATTGGTCATAGCCTTACTAGTACTAAAACTTCAATGATTAGTTAAATGGACTGTGTCCATAAGTTCAAGAACACAGTTAGTCTACTTGTACTCTCTGCCTTTTGCATTCTATTATTCATAAAAAAATAAAACCTCAAAATTACATCTTTAAAAATTACAATATATATGTAGTGTGGATCAGTGGGAAGATTAAAGAAGTAGATTAAGGTTTAGAATGGTAGACTAAACTGGGCCAGAAGCAAAGTATCTCTGGAATCTCTGAGTGTCAGTTTACAGTCCGATAGACCCATCTTTCCTAGCTCTCAAAGACTCATACTGTACATGTATGCTGTATGCATGAATGGAGTCGTCAGTTAATAATACCTTAATCCAACGCTCAACACTAATATTTTTTGGGAGTTGCCCTGCAGGGCAACCAAATTTTTGATTTTCCTCCAAAATGGTTGCCCGAATGAAAAATCTGGTTGCCCTGACAAAAAACAAAAACAATGACAACAATGAAGATCTGATTTTTATGTAAAAAACTTCGCATAAAATGTGATTTACAATGAACTCCTAATGTAAGATAATTTACAGGGTCAATAGCCTAACATATTTCGTCCGTCATGCAAGCCCTTACGTTAGTCTCGCAGAAAAATGTGGTTGCCCAGTTCGGGCAACTACTTTGATCATTTCTTCCAAATTTGGTTGCCGGAGGGTCAAATCTGGTTGCCCCGGGCAATGGGGCACATGCTAATGTTGAGCGTTGCTTAATCCCAACAAGAGGAATAGAATTTTGCTGGATCCCAAAGTTTGCTATCTATACCAACCTTCCTCAGTCCTCCCTCATCTCTTTTCCTCCTCCCAATTCCTCTGCCATTTCTTCATCAATGTCATTGCAAATGTGTTTTTTTAATACACTTTATTACCATCAAAAGGCTCTAAAAGCAACAACAACAAACCCATCTGATGTCTGTGCCTAGTATTTTTATTAAAATTGGCTATAATCATGAAGAGAAAATCTATACACTTGCAGTCTGCTAAAATCATAATCATGACTGCCATTATAACTCTAACTCAGGAGTGTTTTGTCTTGAGCAATGCCATATACGATTAGCAGATAGTACAAGACTTTGTTTAATCTGTATCACTATTTTGAGTTTGGTGCAACAGAGTGATTTAGATGTAAAGGGTTTTATGGTACTGCCCTGGATTTCCTCTATCTGCTAAAACACCACATATATCCATCTTCTGAGTTTTGTGGAACAGAGTGATTTCAATGTGAAGCTGTTTTATGGCACTGCCCTGGCCTTCTGCTATCTATTCTGGATATTAAAGCACCATATGTATCAGTCTTCTGTTTGGTGCAACATACATGTAGCCCTAGTGATTAAGATGTTAATGGTTTTATGGTACTGCCCTAGCTTTCCGCTATCTGCTTTGGATATTAATCTACCACATGTATCAGCCTTCTCAGTTTGGTGCAACAGAGTGATTTAGATGTGAAGGGTTGTATGAAACTGCCCTAGGCTTCCGCTATCTTCTCTGGATATTAAAGTACCATACTGTATGTATCAGTCTTCCATTTGTTGCAATGTGTAGTGATTTAGACATGAATTGCTTTATGGTACTGCCCTGACCTTCTGCTGTCTGCTTTGGAGGTACCACAAGGTACCACCACATGTATCAGTCTTTCGAGTCTGGTGCCACAGAGTGATTTAGATGTGAAGGGTTTTATGGTACTGCCCTGGCCTTGCACTATCTTCTTTGGATGTTAAAGCACCACATGCATTTAGTTTACTCTCGGAGCATAAGTTTATGGCTGCCTGCCCCTTCCCAATATATACATTTGCATTATTCTGTACCTCTCCATCAGTTCGCTGGTTTATAACTGGTTTATAACAATTGTGTACTATGAGTACAATATTTTTTTTTTCATCCTCATTTAATTATTTCAATATCTTTACTCCCCATCCCTTTCTCTCTCTCTCTCTCTCTCTCTCTTCTCTTCTCTTCTCTTTCTCCCCCCCCCCCCCTCTCTCTCTCTCTCTCTCTCTATCTCTCTCTGTATCTCTCTCTGTCTTTCAGCCTCTAAAGTATAATCTCTCCCTATCTTTCTTTTATTGAATTTTTTAAAGAGAATTTTATTGTGTAGTCTACAAAATACATGCTGGCACAGATGTTCGACAACTAAAGTAGAACCGGAATTCCACTAAACTACCATGTAGAACAGAAATTTTCCATGGTGTGATATTGTGAATCTTTACATTTAGTTTATAAAAAAAATTCTTCTTCCAGAAGTAAAAGAAATGGGCCCTACTACCTTCATTGTGAAGTATGTATACAATCCAATGAGGTATAGCCTATATTTTCAATGAAATTGAAAAAATTGAAGTCACCATGAAGAGCAAGGTAGCTTTTGAAGTTCATTCATGACAACTCTTCAAACTCTTTGAATCAAAGATAAGGAAGCTGTAAAGAAGACTTACCGCATGATCGCTTCCATTATGACTAGCACCATTTCCATTGGCTTCTTGTTTCTCTCCTTCATCTCCCCCTTCGTCATCCTGTAAGAAAAGAGAGAGAGAAAAGTTGAAATAGCATTAGCACATTATTTAGGGCACCAATATCTGACTGGAAGCATTACTAACTTAATACAACTCACTAATAATGATTAATAGTCTTGCACAGCCAAAAAATTAATGTAAGCCTTCATGGTGAACAGATATTGAGAAAATATCCTGTGAGTTCCTTTAATACATTTCGTTGTAGGAAAGAAATGAAGCAAACAATCACAAAAAGACGCTGCTCTGTGTTCTTCATTCAAATTTGAGTACATTTTACACTACTGTATGCAGTTTGTCTCCCCTCTTCATCATCTTTTCCTGTCTTTCCTTTACCATTTCAAGACCAACTTGGCACTTCACCCTCCCCCCCCCCCCCACTTAATTCCCTACCCCTCACCCCCCCCCCTTCTCTCTCTCTCTCTCTCTCTCTCTCTCTCTCTCTTTCTCTCTCTTATTCAATCTCTATCTATCTCTCTTGTTCTCTAAATAATATTGTTGTGTTTCTTTGTACTTCATTTGCATTAAAGTGTCATAGAGTTATACTTGTATCATAAGACTGTACATGAGAAAGACGTGGCTTCTAACAAGCAGCAAACAATTGTGTAGGGGCTTGTTTATCACAGTTTCCTGCTACATTCCTTCACCATTGAGGGTTCATGACCCAATTTACGCATAATGGATGAGCAAGTACTCATAGGACTCAGGTCAGAGACCTATGAATATTATCACGCAATTTCACAGAATTTAGGGCTGGAAATGAGTCTCCAATGATCTCCCCCATCATGCTAAGCCTCCAGCTGGGCTGCCAGACATTTTAAACCAAAAAATCTACAAAGCTTCCTCCTGCTGAGTTTTAGGAGCTTTATTTAAGAATGAGCTAGACTTTTAGGGTGCTAAATACAGGTTAATGCATACCATATGGTTGAAGACTTTCATTGTAATTTTTGTATCATACAATGTAGATGTACGTATATGGGGCTTCACCCCTCCTGCCTCATACCAATCACGGCGATTTCATGTCACGACTGGGGGGGGGGACGAAAACACCCAAAAGTGAAAAATAATACACTCAAAATTCGCATACTTTGCACATTATGCAGAAACTAATGAAAATGTTTGCGAGCGCAAAGCGCGAGCCGAAAATTTTGCCTTATAAAAACATTTAGCTTTGTATTTGACATACATTTTACCTCTTTATTAGCTTCACAAGCTAATCACTACATAAAAATATGTTAAGCTTTAAAAATCGAGGGGGGGGTGATCTCCCCCCCCAAAAAATAGAGGGGGGACTCGTACAAGGCAGAAGGGGTTGCAGCCCCCCCCCCCCAAACTTTTTTCCAGGAAACATGCACAAAAATGCAAAAACAACCATCTGATTACATTTTTTTTCACTTGTTCAGCCCCCCCCCCCCACCCACAAACACACTTTCTGCTTATCTAACCCACTTTCAGTTCCATGACCACTGTTCAAAGTCTTGAACATTGAGATATATAACAATGCAGAATACAAACTCCAGTGCAATAATGAATGGTTACATTTTGAGTTTTTAAAAGTAAACATCACAGAAACGGATCCAGCTAGGTGCACACCATTTCTAATTTTCGGAAAATCACAAATAAAGCATACAAATATGTTAATAAAAGAATACCTAAAAAAATTACTTTCTGCGCCCACTCTATTTTTAAATTTGCCTTATGTGCCCTCTCTTTTTCCAAATTCTGGATCTGCAGAGCCATAATCCTTATAACAGCTAAAAGTTATCATAACACAGAGCTCTCTTTTTTAGGCTAGTATTATGAGGAAATTTAGAACATGACTGGAATATTCCTTTCACGAAAAATTTTCTATAAGCTTGAGAAGTATATCTATCATGTAGATTTGTATTTTTGCTTCTTTTTGTGTAATTGCCTACATGTACATTTAGACTACACATCTTTCTATTATTTAATGAATGGTAAGTTGGTGGACTTTGAACTGATATGTTGTTCCACAACTTGTAACTTTTAATGCTTGACCTGCGTTGTAAATGTTCAATTCTCCCCTGACAACCTGGTTTAAGTAAATACAACATAAATGCAAGAAACTAATTATCTGTTAAAACCCCTGCATTTATAACCTACATACTTCATATGTTTTAGCAGAAATCAAATTCATAGATAAGAACCAATAAAGATAGTAGTTCAATCAATTGTCACTATTCTTTGAACATGTACTAGTATGAATGTGACATAAGCACAATCATATACTTCAGAATACATGTAGTTAACCTTTGAACAGGAAAGATAACATTTTCAGAAAATAAAATTGACATCCTGATCACAAAGATATCATAAACAAATACAGTTCAATCTAGAAATATATAGGATTACTTTTGATGCACTTGGGAATATTGACGACCCTATTTATCAATTGATCTTAAAGCAAATAAACGTTATAGAAATAATATGAACAGCTGGCAAATAAATCAAAGTTTATATTTTCTGAATGAATTCAAACTTAAGTATAATGGTTTTCTGTTGACCATATCTGAAGTTGACTCATCAAAAATATAGACGAATTTGACACCAAGGAAAGAATATACAATGAAGAGAAACTTCTCACTTTGACTTTGAGCAGTAGAACCTTTACGTTTTCATCTAAAATGACTGAATAGCAAAGTTTCTTATTGACTATGACATACATGTATCACACTATCGAAGGACAGCGTGTAGGCTAGGTGTTTAACCGCTGGTATGTCATTAACAAACACCAGTCACCATTTATTTGTTTTAAATTGAAAAATACATGTCTGCAGATAATCTGGCAGATTCACTATGAACTATGCATTGTGTAAATTTGGAAAGACGTTAATGCACATTTTCCACCATCAACCAGTGTCCATTGAGCATTTTTTTTCTTGAATATTTAAGGAGTCAAAATTTGGAATATGGGTTGGGGGTAGGAGGGATGCATCAGCTTTGTGTATATACACTAGATGTAACTTGGGTGTCTTGAATTGGAAGCTACACGTAATATATCCGTATTCCATAGTTCATTGCTTTTCTGAGTGAGATAATAAAACCATCTCCCCCAAACAGAGACAGATAATATTACTCATAACAAACTTGAATTGCAATGATATTATAACTCAATTACAATCAGGCTAATAAAGTGAAATTACACAGGACTCATCATAAAATTTGCTAATTAACTAGATACACATTGTAGATATTTAAACGAGGTGTACGGCTTACAATCACAAGTTACATGTACTTAAATGGATCGTAAAATCCTGAAACTAGCTGGCCACGGATGAGAGGTTTCTGTTGACAAATGCCTGGTCATTTATTTCAGACATTCATTAGTTGACCAGTCAGGCCCATAAAAGTTAACAGTCCACGTCAAAGGATATATCGGATATAAAGTACATGTACCTATATAAGCCATGCAGGTACAACAGTGCTACATTTTAGGCCTCCATCTACATTGTTTGTAACATTAACTTTCCCACATTTGAATTGATAGGTTTAGACTATAGAAGACAAAAAGTTTTAAAAAAAGTTAGAGCTTGCTTATCATATACTCTGAATTGCAGTACAACGTAAACAACAGGTAACTCCATTAGTTCAATCCTTTAGAGAGGATCTGAACTACCATTAAAGGAGAATGAAACCCTAGGATTCAGTTGAATTGTATGAAACAAAAAAATCAAAGAAACAGATTAAAGAAAGTTTGAGAACAATTGAATAAATAATAGGAAAGTTATGTGCATTTGAATGTTGTGATCACTAACGCTATGGAGATCCTCACACTGGCAACAGGCCCAAGATGTGTGATGTCACACATGAACAACTCTCCCATATGACATACAAAAAAAATACCAAAAATTCTTCTTTTTCCTCATTCTAATGGTAGTAAAGACTCTTCACACATGATTATATTTTGTGAACTTGTATAAAATGTCCTCCCTTGAAACGAATCTCAGATCTTTTAACGGAATTAATAAAAAAGACAATTTGAGTGAAATATGTACAAAAGTAATGGGGAAGTTGTTCATGTATGACATCACACATATTGGGCCCGTTGCCAATGTGAGGATCCCCATAGCAGTAGTGATCACAACATTCAAATGCTCATAACTTTCTTATTATTCATTAATTTTTTCTCAAATTTTCATTGATCAGCTGCTTTGATTTTCCTGTTTTTGTACAATTCAATGAATTCCTAGGGTTTCCTTCCCCTTTAATAATTTGCTTTCTACTTGTGCAACTCTTGTTAAAAATGTATCTATAGAGTGAATTTCAATGTCATGTGAGTTGTCTACAAATATGTGATAGCCTATACAAAGTAATTATGTTGTTGGTAAAAGTTGCTTGTCCTATGACCTTGTCATACTGTTTAAAATCATTTAATCATGATATGATAAGTGCCTTTTAGTTATCAAACTACTATGTTTCATGGGAATGAACATTATGTTTAAATAAGACATTAAAATCATAAGGATACTGGTACCACATCCCTGAACTGTGCACAAAATGATACACAAGCACTGTTAAATTCTTGTGAAAAACTCCAACTTTTCATACTGCATTTTATCATTTCAAACATAGAGAAGTAAGAGCCTAGAATCGGGAAATAGTTATATGTAGTGAAATACAATGTATTTTAAGCTAAATATCATGTCATTAACAATGAGTAAAAACTGTATATCACAAAATACAGTTGGTGATACACATTTTTAATGTACAGGTACTGTACAGGTTAAAAAAGGTTGTGTAAATGTTTGGCTATAATATTATTCTTTCATTGTGTACCAGTGCAACAAAAGAGTGTAATTTGCCTGGCTTCAATTTATTGTCATGGGTAACCTTCAGACTGAAACTCCTGAATGATTAGATGTTGTGATTCCTAAGCTTGTAATTTAGTTCTACATGAGTGACAATAAGAGAGTCGAGCTAATAGATTTCCAAATTTGACTATTAAAAGGTGTCTTTTAAGGGAGTATCTTCAATAAGTGGAAAGGGTGAAAATAAGACTTGGCTTGAAAATATATAGTAATATTGGGGGTGGGGGGCATTTACATGTAGGTAGAAAAACTTCTCAAATCATTTACTGTTTGTCGTATCAAATCAAATCCAAATAATCTTTATATCTTCCCTTAAATACAAAACGTAAGCTTAGTTTTGTGTGATAACAAAGAAAATCATAATTGCACAAACTTTGTATTAGTTAAGAGCGAATATGGTTATCAAAGCCTAGTTTTTAGCATTATTAAACTGCCAAAACTAGAAAAATTTTGAATAATTAACGTAGAACCATATTGGTAAACAGTAGTAGGGCACATGGCCTCCTCTTTAAACACACTGACACTATGATGATGTTGCTTTAAAATCAAACATCTAATAGGTCTTGGTTTTAAAGGTTTTAAAGACTGTCAAGAGCTTTAGATAATTCCTACAGCAACAGATAATTACCTTAAATAGGGCTTAAAACAGATTTAAACTATTATCCTCTTTTCATGAAAACATTGGGGAATTAAAAAATAGTTAAGGTAACTCTTCAACTGGGAGGAAAACAGACAAAGTAGGATAATTGATTTCCCCTTATCATTATGACACAACCATAAAATAACATTGTCTACTAGTGTTCCAGTGAATTCAAGAGAACTTCAATATCTAGAATATCTAAAATCATTGCAAGGATTGTGCATGAACATTTGTATGTACATAGAGTATGCAATCAATAAATTCTCCACGATCACCTAATTTAGGATTTCATGTGTAGGGATATTGCACCATACCTTTCAATAATTCATATTTTGTCAGCTCATATATTTTCCATCAAAATTTGTACGTAGTTTGGACTTCTAGTAGGCCTATTTTTGATTTGTTTTGTTTTTGTTTTGTTTTTTTTTTTGGGGGGGGGAAGCTAAAATCTACTTCCAAGCTTTTCAGACATTATACAAAACTGGAGATTTAATGTCTAATATTTGGCTCCAAGGTATGTGATATATAATGTAGGCCCTAAATGTTCTGAAGTGGTATTTGTTTTCAGTACAGCATACAGCACTCCCTTCCCTAAATATTTTACTTTGAGAAATACTTGTAAATTGATCAAATACATGCCTACATCCAATATCTTTCTTTCTATTTATATGTGTCTCTCTACTACCCCCCCCCCCTTTTTTTTCCCCTCTCTCTCTCCCTCTTCTTTTTTCCATGTTTTTACTTCAATAATATAGGCCTAATGCTATCTAAATAATAGTAAGCCAAATATTACATACAAAAGCACAATATAAATAAATGATGCTATTTCCTCAATGTGGAGAATATAAGTTATTTGTACACAAAAGCCATTTATCCAACCTCCCGTACACAAGCACCCTGCACAGCTACACATTGCATGGCTCAAAGTAAATAGTCAAAACCGACAAAGAAATGTCATTTATTGAGAGAAAATGTTCTGAGTGCACTGCTAAGCTTCCAGCTCTTCAAAAGTTAAACAAACCATTACTTTGTTCAGAGTTACCAAACAGAAGTTTCTAATTATAGAAGCCACATGACTGCACTGTGGATAGGGTCTTGGAGCAATATAGGCTACATAAATCGGCCGAACAGTATTGAATGAAATTAAATGTCTAGGCCTATAGGGTCTACAACTCTACATGTACATACACCTTGACCAACATTCTTGATAATAATTTATCAAACAAAGCCAACAACATAAATCGCTACCAATACCATGAAGTATCAACTTTGGATATCGCCTGTATAATAATAGTTTTATCCCTAATGTTTCAAAGAATCATTTAAAAAACACTTTGTTTTTATTGTTAGATGTAGGATCTCCATACATGTAGATATACATGTAAGCATGTTTCTATCAAATCTTTAGTTTCATTTCATTATTATAAAATAATATTTTCTTCTTTATCTTATTTTGATTTATTTTAATGCACAGGCCTAAATGATGTGAAAGATACAAATGCTAATTACTATACAGTCCAAATTATGCGTACATGTACACACCCATGAGTATTACTGTAGTATAATCATAAATGTTTTGTTTTTTGGCGTATTTTTACAAACTGTCATTTCCTCATTTGGATGACTTTTAACACCACGTCACGGTATGTCTGTGTTGTAGTCACAGCAGGTGATTTAACACAAAACACAGTCACACAAATTAGTCACCCACTCTTCCAACTAAATAGAATGGGACATAAAAATGAAAGCAGTTAAAGGATCTGTGGTATTAGGTAAATTATGTGCTTTTTGTAATTTCTAATACTGACTATCTTTTATTTTTGTTTTCCAAACCATGGATTGTCCATTTGTCTTTGTGTATTTTTTTAAAGCATACCAATCTCTCTTTTTTCATATTCTATTCCCCCAATGTCCCTTGTTCTCTTATGAAAAATATCTACATGTATCACACTTAGGCCTATCTTAGTGAGTCTATCTGATCCATCAGCCCATACCTTTCATCTCTTCACCAACGCCTCCCCCCCCCCCCCCCCCCCCCCCAGCCATCTAATGTCAGAGTCCCTTCAGCTTTCACCCCACACATTAACCAATTCAATCACCCCTTTTGTAAAGTCCATCTTCCTATCTCTCTCCCTCTCTGTCACTTTATCTTCCCTTCTCTCTGTCACTCTCCTTTTCTCTGTACATGCATATCCCCTCCTCCTCTGATTATTACCCTTAATTTACTGCCCTTCCTTCTTCCACCAACCTAAGGGTGGTATCTCACTTTGCGGAGACGTCTCCGTGACGGAATCATCTTCGCGACGGATAAAAATTATTAGAGACGTCTCCGATATTTTATTCCATCGACAATTTTCAAAAACTGTCTCAAAGCAGTTTCGAAGAACCGTCTTAAAGTCGTTTCCGCAACTCATGAAACCTCCCTTAGGACTGAGGAGACGTCTCCGCGACAAGCTTCAAAATTGTCTCACAGTAGTTTCAAAATCGTCTGAAAGTAGTCCCAAATCTGTCTCAAAGTAGTTTCAAAGTAGTTTCCGTGAAGTGTGATACCACCCTACATTGTAAATTATTAATGAATTTAATCGCCTTTCGTCTGTGTTATTCTCTCTCAGGCCCCCTCCCCCCCCCCCACAGACCACTGCTATTCCTTCACCCACTTCTACACCCAACCCCCCCCCCTCTCCTCCCACCCTCCCACCTAAATGAACTGATTCAAAATCTATGTACCCTTACCCATGCTACCCTGCCCTGCACACTACATGTAGTCCATGATGACCTCAATATTTGAGTTAATAATTGGGTCAGGACATTTCAATAGCTTCTCACATTGCCAGTCACTCTGATTGTATCCCTTAACAAATCACAGTAATTGTGATTTATATCTGCAACTGTTAACAGTTCATGGTCTGCTGACTGTCTGATCCATACAGGCAATTATTTTCATAAAATCGAATATTAACAACTGACTTAGAAGACAGATTCTAACCATGAGGTCATTCCCTAAATTACACAGCTAAAATGTTATTGTATAAAGCTTACAATCACCCACTACATCTATAAATTAAGCCCTAGATTATCCAAATGTGAATTCTGTAAATTTGTAGATCTGATACTCATAATAACCCATGATAATCCTATGAAATGTTCTCAAATATGCTTTTCAGACTATAGTTAAAATCCTTAACCCCAGGAAATAGGTAGGGCTAAGGGGGGGCCTTAGTACCACCTATTTCCTGGGGTTAAGCTTAGCACGCTTCGGTTTCAGACTATGTTTTACCAAAGTAGGCTAGCACGGTAAATAGTACGGTACTATCTGGCCCTGCTAAAAAGCAGGTTAGCCGGTAATGCGGAGTTAGCCGGGCAATTGCGGTGCTAAGAGTTGCAGTCTGAAACCAAACCGTGCTAAGGAAAAGCGGGCTAAGCATTAAGCCAATCAATGAAAATTGTGGTCATGAAGTATGCATAATTATTCGTAAACTTGATAAACACAAGTTAAAAGAGAAAAACAATGAATAACATAATAAAAGAGAGATAAAACAATGAATAACATTAGGAAAGAGAGATAAAATAATGAATATGATAAGGAAAGATAGAAAAACAATGAATAACATAAGGAAAAGAGAAAAAACAATGAATAACATAATGAAAGATAGAAAAACAAGGAATACCATAAGGAAAAAAAACAAAACAAGGAATAACATAAGAAAAAAAAACCAGGGAATAACTAACACAAGCAAATAGAGAAAAACAATGAATAACAAAAGGAAAGATAGAAAACATAGAATAATATGAGGAGAGAGAGAAAAACAATGAAGAAAGAGAATGAAATCATTAATATTCATGATCCGGCAAATAGTCTGGGGTTAAGGAATACCCAGTGTGAAAAGCATTGAATTTCTTAACCCCGGCTAAGCAAATAGTATGGGGTTAAGAAACACAGTCTGAAAGCAAAAAAAGATAGTACGGGGTTAAGGATAGTATGGGGTTAAGGATAGTACGGGATTAAGAAATAGCAGTCTGAAAAGGGTAAAACAGGCTTTTAGTCATAATGTAACACAAATTGGTCTTCATTGTGTCATGTGTGCACTATAATACTGCACCAATATTGTGACCCTCTCAAATCAAGGCAACATACTGATGGAATGACTGGACATACCCAAAAACCTTAATAAGTCATAATAAATCTCCATTAGATTAACACAACTTCTACATGTCACATAAGAAAACATTACTGTTATTCATCAGGAAACTCTCAAAGAATATAATACTGCCAAGAATTCTTAAATTACATTAATTTGAGCAGAAATTGACATGAACTGACAACCACAGACATCCTTGGTTGATATATTATACTTATATTCTTAAACAAACTGCTCATTTGGGCATGAATCGCTTTCCTATTGATGGATATATTCATTTCAAGATCACCATATTTCACCTTTCTTTAGGAGTTTAGCATATCTCTCTAAATGTTTGACTAATCAATTCCATTCCACGTACATCATAAGCAATCAGCCTCATGTATACACAATTCTTGAATATTTTTGCAGCATAAATATGAAAGAAAAAATAAACATCTATCTATCCTCATATTGTTTGTCTTCTCAAATTTGTTTGATAATCATAATCCTCTTTGACCAATTTTGTTCTTTATAATTCACTGTCTTTCTTACTGTATTTCTTATTTTGACTGCCCCTCTATCTCTCTCTCTCTACCTCTCTCTTTACATGCACCTCATTTCTAAACGATTTGTCTGCACATTGACTACTTTAAAAAGAAAAAAAAATCATAACTTTATATATTTGTTTTGTTCTCCCTCCCTATCCCCCAACTACCCTATTTCAACTTTCATTACAAATCCTTCTCAACAACTTCCTTTCACTCATAACTTCTTTGTACATCTGCTTTACTCTTCATTACTTAGCAGAGAAATAAATCTGGAAGATTAGACCAATTTCTTTCTTCCTTGATTCCTTCTGAAAGCTTCTGACACAGTGCAAATAAATGTTGCCTTGACCCGGTAAATACCAGTCCTAAAGCAACACCACCCTTTGGTGGATGCATAGCTTATCCATCTGACGCTCAAGGGACGTCTAAAAAATAATGAAATGTCATCTTCACATCCGAGCACGTATCGCAGGTCAAGATGACATCTGAGACTCATTGGGGCTCTGTGTGTGTGTACACATCTTGAATGCAGTAAATCAGGGAGCAACATTCCTACTAATTATGAGCTCCAATGGTGTATAACCAACATTGATCGATTTCAATGTGCAGTTAAATGTGACAACATTGATTAAATACCAAAAGGAGGGGGTCATTTATTGGCTTTGACCTGACTGAAAGGATGCCCTTTGTTGGTTTAAGAGTGAATGCAGACATTACTTCATTTAGAAACTTGTGAAAGTCAAATAAAAGAAATATATAGATATATCAAGTTTCCAAAGATCTAAGCTTTGCTGGATACTATTTTCAAAAAATACCCACAATTGAAAATTTATCTGGTAGGCCTAATTTCTCAGATTTGGGATGAGTAATTTATTATAACTATTTTACAATTTTGTCTTCTCCAAGTTCAAAAGAAAATAAGTGTAGTTGGTCTACAGGATGCCATTCTCTAATTCTATAAACTTAGTCAGCCTTTATACCACACTGTGGAACCAGGGAGTAAATCACTGCAAGTAAATCACTGCACCCCCCCCCCTCTCGATTCACTCTTCCTTTTTACTTTCTTTTTCTTCTTCTTCTTCTTTTTTTAAGATAATCAATAATCATGAATGAAAATCTCCTTCATGATTCTAATATGACAGATTCATGATTCCATCTCAAATTTAATGTTGGAAAAAGTTTTTGGAAGGATGCATCAAGAATCAAGATAGGCCTATCAATATATAGTCTCTGATCATGAATTCAATCAGACCCAACTATGGTTTTGACATTCAAGATTCACAACACAGCTTAGTGCATACTTACATCTAATACAACAATACCAGTTCCTCTACGCTTTTCTCTCTTCTTGCCGAACCTTCCTCCCTTTCCACCTTTTGCTCCACCTCCTCCTGCTCCTCCTCCTTTCTTTTCTCTCTTCTGTCTAGCTGGCCGTCCCCCGCTCGCTCCTCCAGCGGCCCCTTCTTCGCCACCTTCACCCGAGCCTGATGCAGCGGCGCGTTCCCTTCTCCTTGCCGCTGCTCGGCCCCCAGCAGTCGACTGTTCCATATCGTCCGCCTCTCCGTTATTTGCCATGGTTTTAATCCCTCAAAACAAAAACGTGTGCTATTCCAAAATGCTCCAGACAGACGAAATCAGGTCCAGCAGACGAAGAAATGCGGGAAATTCCGCTGCTTTTTCTACCCGAAATCCGTTTATTCCCACTTCAGGCCTTTTACGGCCAAATTCCTAAACTCGGCGATCCCGTGCGTACAACTTTACGCACTCGCTGCTCGAATAACTCCACTACCAGATACCAAGCGAACGGGGTAACAAATCTTATCAACTGAAGTGTACAAAGTCCGCGCTCTCATAAAGAACGCTTTTAAAAACTTTTTGGTTTTCTCGTCTAGACAGAATAAAGGACATAAAAGAGTTAGAAAACGTTCTTGTGGTTTCTCTTTTCTCCTTCAGCTCCCGCTGAAAAACCAGCAAAGAGTCTACTCACAGCTTGACACAAAAACACTTCATTCTCGTGGAATTCACCAACTCAAAACTTCATGAATATAATAGGCTTCTGATTCCAGGGGCTTTATACTAAACGTAAACATTAACACTACGGGATTATCCATCCAAAAGCAAACTTACTCAAGTACACCCCAGTAACAGTTGTCCTTCAAAGCTTTTGTTGAAAAATAAACTGAAAAAACTCTGTTTAGTTTGGACCCAACCTACTGTGGCTGTATCTTCAAATTTTCCTATTCTTGAAATTTCATAGCTTTTAAAAGGGCGTTAACCGCTTCCAGTTTGATGATGGCGCCATTATTACAGCCACTGAATACACGATGAACTGATTTTTCGCTTCGGGTTCACAGTAAAGAAGCTGATTCTTGGTGCTACAGACCTGCCAATGTATAGGGTAAAGTGAGGTAAGATGAGCTTGTGGGTAAGATGAGCCACCCCCTGTAACTCAGAAACTATAATGAATAAAAGCTAGTCAGTGACTTTCAGAACATTAAGGACATCTATTTTAATCACTGGGAACAATTTTAAGACATAAGATAAGAATGGGAAGTAATTAACGTAATTGTGTTAATTTTACACATTTTTTGAAATATTCCCATAATCATAGATATGGAATGACTATATCTTCCCACTTGGTACCTATAAAAAAAAAATGCTTATCATGAAATGATGTTATATTATTACAGGATTCCATGCGCGTATTCTGGGGGGGGGGGCTTTACGGGCCCGGCCCCCCGGCTCGCAGGGGGGCGCCGAAAAGAGGAGAAGAAAAGGAGAAAAGGAAGGGGGAAAAAAAGAAATAAGAAAAAAGGAGGGAAAAGAGAAAGGGAAAAAAGGAAAAGAGGAAGGGAAAAAAGGGGAAAGAGGAAAGAAAAAAAAAAATGAAAAAGAGAGAGAGAGAGAGAGAGAGAGAGATGAGAGAGGAAGGGAGGGGAGGGGCGCCCTTTAAAAAAATGGGAGGGCCCAAATGACAGTAAACTAAGGGGCGACAAATTGACCTTAAAATTAGGGGTGCCAAATCGACCCCAAATTAGGGGGCGCCGCCAAATCAACAGTAACTAAGGGGCGCCAAATTGACCTTAAAATTAGGGGGCGCCAAATCGACCCAAATTAGGGGGGGCGCCAATTAACAGGAAACTAAGGGGCGCCAAATTGACCTTAAAATTAGGGGCGCCAAATCGACCCTTATTAGGGGAGCGCCAAATCGACAGTAAACTAAGGGGTGCCAATTGACCTTAAACTTGGGGCGCCAAATCGACCTTAAATTTAGGGGCGTCAATTCAACAGGAAACTAAGGGCACCAAATTGACCTTTAAACTTATAGGGGCGCCAAATCGACCTTAAATTTAGGGGGGCGCCAAATCGACAGTAAACTAAGGGGTGCCAAATTGACTTATAACTTAGGGGCGCCAAACGACCTTAAATTTAGGGGCCAAATCAACAGTAAACTGAGGGGCGCCAAATTGACCTTAAAATTATAGGGGCGCCAAATCGACCTTAAATTTAGGGGGGTGCCAAATTGACCTTAAAATATAGAGGGCGCCAAATCGATATTAAACACGGGAGCCAACTTGAGCTTAAACGTAGGGGTGCCAAAATCGACCCGAAACTTAGATGGGCGCCAAATGACCTGAAGCTGAGGAGGCGCCTAATTGATATTAAACTTAGGGCGCCGAGATCGTACCTTGAATTAAGTAAGGGCGCCAAATTGAAAAAGGGGGAGGGGAAGGGGGCGCCCTTAAAAAAAAATAGGGGGCACCAAATCGACAGTAAACTAAGCAACGCCAATAAACTTAGGGGCGCCGAATGGACCTTAAACTAAGGGACGCCAAATTGACCTTCAACATAGGTGGGACGCCAAATCGACCTTAAAATTAGGGGGGCGCCAAATCAAGCTTTAAATTAGAGGGGCGCCTAAATGATCTTAAACGTAAAGGCGCCAAATTTAGATCAAATGTAGGGGCGCAAAAAAGATCTGAAACTTAAGGGACTATTGACCTGAGATTTAGGGGCGCTGATTTAACCTGAAGTTAAGGGGGTGCCAAATCGATCTTAAATTAAAGGACGCCAGATTGAGCTCAAATGTAGGGGCGCAAAAATGATCTGAAACTTAAGGGGCTATTGACCTGAGACTTACTGGGCGCCAAATCGAACTTAAACCTAGAGGGGCGCCAAAATCATTTTAAACGTAAAGGCGCCAAATTTAGATCAAATGTAGGGGCGCAAAAATGATCTGAAACTTAAGGGGCACCGAATTGACATGAGACTTAGGGGTGCCAAATTTATCTTAAACTTATTATATCTAATTATATCCTAAACTTAGGGAGGGGTGCCGAATTTACGTGCAACTGAGGGGCCCCCCAAAACACGCAAAAAAAATCAGAAGGGGTCTTTAAAATGGTTTCTATCTAGAAATAGCCAAATTTTAAAATTCCATGCCTCCTGGTTTGTATATACATAGCAAAATTTTCGCTCGCGCTTCGCGCTCGCATCATCTTTTCCCATTGATTTATTACATTGTGTCGAGGAACGCGTAAAGTGTTCTGTTTTCTAATCATTCGAATGCATCAAAATTTCCGTTTCCTATTCGCACGCGCTTATGTTTGTCCTCTTTTACCAGAATTTACATAATCTGATAATGGGATTCTAACCGTCAAAACATTTAAATTTATTTGTTTTCACATTACATTTTTTGTTTTTGTTTTCATTTTTAAAAATTTTATATTATTATAAATTTTTTTTTTTTATGCATTTCAAATTTATGTTCAACATTATTAGCGGCGCCAAATTGAGCTTACACGTACGGGCGCCAAGATGACCTGAAACTTATGGGGGCACTAAATTGAAGTTAAGGGGGCGTCAAATCGATTTTAAAATCAGGGGCGCCAAATTGAGCTTACACTAAATATAGGGCGCCCAAATGATCTGAAACTAAGGGGCGCCGAATTTACCTGAAACTAAGGGGGCAACAAATAGGGTTTTAAAATATGGTCTCTATGTAGATAGAGCAAAATTTCAAAATTCATGCATCCGGGTCTGTACATACATAGCAAAATTTTCGCTCGCGCTTCGCACTCGCATCATTCCATCCCCAATGAATTATTACATTGTGTTCCTGAGGAACGCATGAAATGTCCTGTTTTCTAATCATTTGAATACATCAAAACTTCCGTTCTTGCTTCGCCCTCGCCTGTGTTTTTCCTCTTACCAAAATTTACATTATAGGATTCTAACCATCAAAACATTTCAATTTATTTGATTTCACGTTACATTCATTTTTGCATTTCATATTGACCTAAATCTTAGGGGGCGCCAAATTGAGCTTAAAAGTAGAGGCGTCAAATTGACCTGAGACTTAGGGATGCCAAATTTATCTTAAACTTAGGGGCTCCAACTTTATTTTGAACTTAGGGAGATGTGCCGAATGTACCTGAAACTTAGGGGCAACAACTTGGTATTTGAAATATTGTCTCTAAAATTTTTAATTCCTCCAGGTCTGTATATACATAGTAAAATTTTGGCTCGCGCTACGCGCTCACATCATTTTTTTCCCCCAATGAGTTATTACATTGTGTTCCTGAGGAACGCATGCAATGCCATGTTTTCTATTCATTCAAAGACATCAAAATTCCGCTCTCGCCTGTGTTTTTCCTCTGACCATAATTTACATTATAGGATACTAATGATCAAGACATTTAAATTTACTTGAATACACGTCACATTTATTTTTGCATTTTCCCATGGGCATCAAATCACCTAATTCGTACATGTATGGCGCCAATTCAAACCAACATTTAGGGGCGCCAAATGATAAGTTGGCTCCAAATTGAGCTTAAACTTAGGGGCGCCACATTTATCTTAAACTTAGGGAGGGAAGCAGAAGGATAGATAAGCAGCTAGATAGATAGATAGATAGATAGATAGATATTCATCTTTCTTTCATAATCATGTAAAATTACTGGGCAACATACGGTCTTTAAATTATGGAGGCCAAATTGATCCTAAACTTCAGGTCTCTATTACACAGAGCAAAATTTTCGCTCGCGCTTCGCGCTCGCATCATTTACGAAAGGGTTATTACATTGTATTCCTGAGGAATGCATAAAATGACACGTTTTCAGAGATCATTCCGATACATCAATTTTCCGCTCGCGATTCACACTCGCCTATTTTTTCTTTCTTGTAACCATATTATGAGGATTCTGAACAACAAAACATCAGCATACATCTGCTTGACTTCACATTGCTTGATGGACAAATTTCACATGATCTTGGATTACTTTCAAATCGTTTTGATGGACAAATAACAGCTCCCGTTCAAATGATATTCTGATGAAGAGCTAAACAAAATTGATGCCCCTAATTGCTAAGAATTCTTTGCTTTCTGATCGTAAAATAAAGGGGGAAAAAAATCTGATCACGCTTCGCGCTCGTATTTAGAATTATTCGTATATTTTATCTGTAGCGGTAATACCTCATATACCTAGAAGAAAATTCTTGTCAATGAACTCACCATTCGCAAGAAATAAAAAAAAAAAAAAAAAAAAAAAAAAAAAAAAAGAAGAAGAAGAAGAAAAAACACCCTTCAAATAAATTATTATTCAAAATCCTTCAACATAAGCCGTAGGCCTATGTTTCCCTGGCGGGGGGGGGAGGCGCCATATTTTGAAAAGTACACAGGGGCGCCAAAATCACGTCGGGCCCCCGGGGTGCGAAATCCTGGATACGCGCCTGGATTCATGTGCTTAAGAAGCCTTACTTCATTTAACATAAAAATACAAAAATGTATAAAAAGTTTTGTTTTCAAAATGGCGTGAATGAGATGTGATTTTTTTGGTGGGGTAAGTTAAGCCATGCCATAACCATGATAACCTGTAATTGTAAATCCCATCTTTTTTTAAAGTTGTTTTTTGGTAAGTTTTAGTCGATGTTTCTTTGGTTTTTGTTCTTAGATAAAAGTTTTAACAAAGAAGTAAAGAAAAGCTTATTAATTTGTTTTGTTTTTGTTTTTGTTTTTGTTTTTTTTAGTAATTTCAGTTATTTACCATAATTATTTGCATATAAGATCAACTTACCCCAAGCATTGGCTCATCTTATCTCATGTCTGTGGTAAATGATCCACCTAATATTTATTTTTTTTCCCCGGGAAATTAGACAAATATAAAACGCATTGCTTCACAGCTGAATGAGGGGAAAAGGGAGAATAACAGGGGCGGATACAGGGGGGAGCCCGACGCCCCCCCCCCCCTAGCAAAAAAAAAGGGGGGAAGGGGGGGGGGGAAAGAGAAGAAGAAAAAAATCGAAGTAAAAATCGAAGAGCGGGCCGATTGACCCCCAAACCTATACCCCTATGGCTGATACCGGATAACCTCTTTGTTTGCCGAAGGCCAAAAAAATTAATACCTAACCTAAAAGCACTGAAATCGGGGTCTCTTAGCATTTTCCCGAAGTATTCTTAAATAGGGGTAGTTTTCAAATCTTTCTTGAAAAATGCTGAAATGGGGTCCTGAAAATGACTTTAGAAAACTGTGATAGAGAGGTAATTTTGCTGGCTTCCCTTCCTAAAGCCTGAAATAGGGGGTAATTTAGATGTAGCTTCCCTTCCAAAAGCCTGTATAGGAAGTAATTGTGATGTGGCGTCCCTTCCAATGCGCAAGAAAATGGGTATCTCCGAGCATACGTGTACAAAAAAATGACCTCCTGAAATAAGGGGGGGATGGGTTGGATGTTAACTAAAATATTTCTAAAGACGGGTGTTGAATTAATACCGCCATATCTCTTGAATATGAGACCTCCCCCTCTCATAGTACAGTCAAAACACAACACCTTTACATAGGATGGGAAATGAACACCATGTCAAATTAACACCAAAATGCGGTGTCAAGTGGTGTATTTTAGCCAATGATGTTAGCAGTGGGTGAGGTCCATCGAATCTGGCCTGTGTTAGATTTAACACCCGTGATGTTAAATTTAACACAACTGCTTTGCATGGGGTATATAGAATATTACAGCAATGCTCTCATCAAACTTCGTTCTAGCAATTTTTATTGGGCGTCGCAATAGGGGCCCACGGAATTTTGGAAGGAACTAATAATACTTCACTGAACAAACTAAAACAAGAATCAGACGGTTTCATCAGCCCCAAAGAATAATTCCGTATAGGCCAAAGCCTAAGAATAATTACGAAGAGAAAGCAAGATGTAGCACAAAAGGAAATACAATTATAATTAATTTCCCAAAAATGAATATTTTCCAAATATCCATGCATGGCTAACATATTTCTACCTAATTGCTTTCCATATTACCCATTGACAAATTGGTGTTAGACCAAGTGGACAATAGATGAAATGGCAATTTACCGATTTTTTTTCTTTTCTATCGTCATTGATAAAATTATGTTTCTCGGGTTTTTAGTTTTCTGCTTTTTTCTTTTTTTTTCCTATTCATGCAAACCAAATTTCTGCGAAGGGTTTACTCCTCTTTAAATTCCCGGTATAGGCCTAAACTAGATCATTTTGATTTACTTATCTATTTCAAGCTTGCTCTCTACTCTCTCTCTCTCCCCCCCCCCCCTCTTTTTTTATTTGTTACACTCTAGAATAATTATGTAGACTTGGTTATTATTGAAGTAGGTTGGTAACACAGGGGTAATGGTAATTTTTACACAACTTTATTAATACAAATACTGTGTAAGCCATGGATCACCGCATGACCAGTTGTGTAAATGTGTTATGGCGTAGAAATAAAGATTGCCTTCATTCAAATAACATCCATGCGGGGAGGGGGGGGGGCTTTCACTCGGGTCGGTCATCTGTCTTTTTTTTTTTTTTTCTTCTTCTTCTTTTTTTTTTTTTTTTTTTTTTGTGGCCGGGGGAGGGGGCGCCGCTAGATCCACCACCGAGTCTAACATACCCTTGGCATTAGAAAAAGAAATGGAAGAAAAAAGACAAGGGGGATAAGATTATATAATAATCGAATAATATGTTTTTACTATTTTATGTTATTTGTCAGAATAGATGTAAAAAATATAATTAATTAATTATTTCATCTTTGTGACGATGTTGAAATATACAATTTTCATGGTATGGTGTTTGAATGATCATTTCAAGGAGTTAACTTAGGGGGGGGGGGAAGGATAACTAAACAAAATAAAGTACTCGGGAAAGTTGTTTATCAAAACTACTCATCTCAATGTATCAGCGACAACAACTTAACTACTTGTATTGTGTCGGGAGGTAGCTTTCCACCATTCCTGCTTTCCACTATTCACACGACACAAGGCAGTTTTCCACGTTATATTCTGAAAATTAAAAGAAACAAAATACAAATCGTTATATCGTCCATTCCAGTCTTCCATGGAGAAGTAAGATACGATAATGTAGTCGGGCGCCATCTGTCGTCTGTAGTTGCTATGACTACCCGAAGCCTTGATCGAAAGCCAAAGTCTAAAAGTAAAAGAAGAACTTTGGAATGTAATCGGAAAAACCAACTGATAGTTGATGATAATCACAAAACAATTAGCCGATTTACACATTCATATCAATTTTAACAAACAGAGATAATCAGTGGCAGAAATTAAGCTAAACTCGCATGTGTGGAACACAGGGGTCTACATAATAGCTTGAAGGGGTGAGCTTTTGCCCCCATTCCTTCGCATGAACAGGTGTAATGTGAGTGTGAGCGTTCATGTGCCATTCAGAGTTTGTGTATATTGAGCCACAGGTCCTACCTCCTCGGCTGTACACCGCGGCTAGTATACCGCCTTGTCTGTGTTGCGATACTACTTGGCTCGCTTGCAACTTTGTGTTTGCCGAAGTACTCCAAGTGAAAGCTAGTCTCTGGATCTTCTCGGTCATTTGGGAAAACTGATTACAGATTAATTGGCTATATCTATTTAACAATATATCTGTGCAAGAAATGGCCTGAAAATACAAGTATTTGCGATGGAATTGAATATTTGCTACGCAACGACAGAAGGGATTTTTGCCTTCATGTTTTGGGTGAGTGAAAATAATGTTCTTGCGTAGCAGCGCTGTTGCGTAGTCCCATTTATTTACAGAACTATATAGTATATAATAAACGGGAAGTAAGTGCATTTTTTTTAGATTCATTAAAATTTTATAAAGGGAAATAATGTTTACTCAGGGGAATTGAATGTATACTTTAAAATTTGACTAAAAAGTATAATGATTGCAGTATAAAGAAATCCAATCTAGGTGAAAATGCTTTGAATGTTTATGATGATGCCTGGATAAATGTTTGTGTGCCGGTGGTTGTGATGATGATGATGATGATGCTAATGATGGTAATGAGGATAATGGTGATGATGATGATGATTATGATGGAAATGATGTAGATGATGGTGAAGATAACGATTATGATTCTGATAGTGTGATGATGATGATGATCGATGGTGATGACGGTGATGATGATGACGATGATGAAGATGATTGTGATGAAGGAAATGATGATGGCGATGATGATGATGATGATGACGATGATCAATGGTGATGACGATATGATTACAATTATGATGGTGATTATTATTGGGATAATGGAGATTATTCTTTATTATTACTTCATTAAAGCTGAGTATAGTTTTGGCAAGATTTACAAATGTAATAATATCAATTATTTTTATTAAAACACCAAATTGGTAAATGTTCCATAATTATGAAAATTTGAATTTGACTGTTATTGCACATTTTTTGGGCAGTGATGTTCCGGAACAATGATTTCATATATATTTAGATAATTCATGTCCAAAAAATATATGGTTAAACAGCTGAACCAAATGACTTCTCCCAAGAGAGAAAGCATTTAACCTTTTGATCCGTCACTCAATATTGGGAATGCATTCAGATCAATAGAGTTGTTTTTCTTGTGAACAAGACATTTGTTTCAGCTGTTTTAAGTATTTGCATTAATTATTCATATACTAATTTCTAAATTTCTAATTATTCTGGCATCTTTGTTGATTATATATCTCCTGTAATCTTGTACTACCCATTTGGTTAAAGGAGAAGTTCACCCAGGGTTTAAATTGATTATTACTAAATGCAGAAAAATAAAAGAAAAATATGAGTGAAAGTTTGGAGAAAATCGAAGTTATGAATATTTAAATTTTTTATTTTGTGACATCACATGCGAGCAGTTCTCTTATGAGTTATGCAGTGTAAATTCCATAAAGTGTCATTTTTTTCAGAAGAAAATTAATTATTTCACCTGTGCGGTCAATACATCATGTAACATATGTTAATATACATGCCTCTACAGTGCGTCCCAAAAAGAACTGTACACTTTTGAAATGGCTGCCAAATAAAAAATATATGATTTTAGGTAATGAAACCATCCCAGTTTGGGTAAATGTGAGTAGACCGGGATGCGGGGAGGTAGTCAGGATATTTGGAGTAGAAACCAATGAATATGAATGGTCATAAACACACCCATGCAAAAAGAGAGGGATAGATAGAGAGAGAGGGAGGGAGACAGGGAGAGAAAGAAAGAAGAGAGAGGGAGGAAGACATAAAGAGAGCTCTAGAGAGAAAGAAGGAGGGAAAGAAATGGAAGAGAGAGAGAGAGAGAGAGAGAGATTAGACACACCACTGAAGGACCTCACTAAATATACCTTGGAAAGTTACAATGCAACAATAGGAAATATATATTCCTGTTCACTCATGCACAAAATTGTAATCCCTAATTCCACAAATTTCACTTAGTAAATCCCAACTCATCATAATTTATCAGTAATTCTGCATATCATCCTCAATTCCATAAACTCCAAATGATTTTCCTCATACAAATTGGTAGAGCAATTCCTGCGCACTCTAATTTCCATACCCTTTACAAAAGTGGTCGCTGCTCATTCATGCATGACTTATTTTCAAAATTTTTGGTGTCATATGAAAGTTGGGATAATGATCTAAATTTTCCATACATGTAAATTTCATTACCTAAAATCATATATTTTTTATTTGGCAGCCATTTCAAAATATACAGTTCTTTTTGGGTCGCACTGTATATAATTGACCCATTCCTTTATCAAGAACCGTGAAAAAAAGACAAATTTATGGAATTTACATACACAACACATGGGAGAGCTGCTTGCAGGTGACGTCACAGAGTTAAAACTTTAGATATTCATAACTTTGCAATTTTTTTTTAGATTTTCTTCAAACTTTTATTCATATTTATCTTTTATTTTTCTGCATTTTTTAAAACCAATTGAATTCCAGGGTGAACTTCCCCTTTAAGGCCACATCAATATTTACTTATTATTTCCTATTTTTCAGATGTTGGTGTAAAGTATGAAAGGTCAATCCGAGGAGGTCATGAACTCTGACCCCAACAGGCAGACCTTTCCACTCATCACTGGAGGGGCAACTCTTCCTTCCCTCCCAGATGATAGCCTGTCCTCCCCTTCAAGGGAAGTGGAATCTTTCTCCTCAAATAGCAAGTCTTCAATAGAGCTGCCTAGATTACCCCAACCAAGGGAGGAGTTGGCTCCTCCACCTGGGAGGGACAATGACAGAGCATTAAAACCAAGTCTCCCCATGGTGAGTAGTCTCTTCATTGCAATTTAAATGACTCTCAAATAAAAATGTGATTATGATGATTCACAATATGCCACATTAAAGACTGGTGGATCCAGGTACCTGTAGGGACTCATTGGATGCTCACCCCAATTTTTTGAAAACCATTAAAAAAAGTACATGTGAACCTTAGAAAATTTTAGCTGTGCCCCTTATTTTTTCCGCACACTCGGGGACATAATATGTGGGTTTAGAAATACAAACATATTTCTGTCTTTTATAAACCATACAAATCAAAATAAACCAGGAACCATGGCAGGGGTATTAAAAGTTTGTATTTTGAATGTTTCGATAATACAATATGTAGCGTAATGTGTCATATTCTACAATTCTTATCAAGTTTAGAACTTTAGGTCAAGGGAATATTTTGTTGTAATGTAAATTCTTGTCTGAAAATCTGCAAATATTTAAAACTGTAAATCTTAAAATTATACGACACACTTGTATACACTCTACAATATCTTCTGTAATTAATCTGAGAAAAATGAAATAATATATAAATGTCCTTTCCAGAGGTATGACCTGACTGATTATATGATCAACCATTTACATATCGAACAGGTAACAGTTTGGCGAAGATGATTGAAAAACTTTGATTTTCTTGTTTGAGTTTTTGAGAATTTTCCTATCAAGCATTTACATGTACATACTTTATTTTGGTAACCCTCCTTGCTTTAAACACCTTAAAACGTTTCACTTTCTTGTATTATTAGAAGTTATCATATTTTTACAGTGCATGTGTGAGGGGTATGATATCTTGGCATCTTGTGTGCTATCTCAATTTGAAAACTCTTTATAGTTTTAATTTGCGTACAGTGTCACTGTACTGCAGTCTGGGAATAATTGGTACTTTTGATTTTGATTTTACTTTTATTATTATGTTTAATAAAAAGAATATTTATTTTTATTTATTCATTTTTATTTATTATTATTTATTTTATTTTATTTATTTATTTATTTATTTATTTATTTTATATATTTGGGAATATCATTACACTTCACCTGGGGTGTGAGGGGTAGCTTGATTACTTATATATTTCTTCTTGCATGGATTTTCCAATAAACTAGAATAAGATTTGCTTTTCATTATTTCAAAATATGTGTGAATATCATGTTACCTTATATTATCAAACCTTTTGACTTCTTTGAGTTTTTTTTTTCTTCATAGAATTTTTACCCAATAGGCATACAATTTATATGGTTGCACTCTTTTACTGGTACTTTGAATATAAATTTCTTTCCAATCTGTTGTGAAGTCTGTATTGAAATTAGATGTCACACAAAAAGTCGTAGAATTTTCCATGTCTGTGCATCTGCTAATACATTGTAAAGTGCGTTTGATATCATCCTGATCAGAAGGAAGCTTGAATAGTGACGAGTAATAGGAAGTATGTTTGCTGGTTACATTATGTGATAAGTCCTGAGAAATGACTGTAGTTTATTCTTAAAAGAAAATTTAAAATAAAACAAGTTCATTTGAGATCGATCAGGTCAAAATTAGACACAAGTTGCCATGGAAAGAGTCAAGGAAATTCTGCAAAATAATCAATATTTGAATGCTTTCCCTTTATCGTTTTCACTCTATTTTTCGGAGCTCACTGAAGATTTAGAATACATAGAAAAAGATATTTCCCCCACAAATTTGACATCTTTTCATATTTTGCTGATCAATATCCTTGACTCAAATTGGTCATTGCTCGGCAGCTTGTGTCTCATTTTAAATATGATAAATCACATGTAATGTATGCTTTGTACTTACAGGTGCGTAAATCTCGTTATGGGCGCACTGGACCAGCACCCGATCCTGACCGGGATGAACTAGCTGAAAGGTTCAATGCTAAAGAGTCTCTACCCTATCAGCCCTCAATTTTCAGGTGAATAAATGACTATTCCCATTAATGACTTTTTTAAAACAATTAATTCACCATTTCAATGTACATATAAATGAAGGATTGGAAATAAAGGTGATTTAAGAAATATTATAGAAAACAAGGTTTGACAAGGTTTGGGTGGAAAATTGTCTGGAACGTAACACGAGATGCGCTGCCTGACCACATCACAATCATAGTCTACTAGGATGGAGAGAACTGATCAGTTCTCCTAGAGTCATATAGCATCTTTGCCACAAGTGATAAGGCTCTTAGCTTGGTCCTGAAGAATTTTATTATAACAGGAGTGGACTGTATTAGGTTTGCCTGTACTGTTTAAGGGGAATGAAATACACTCTAAATGTGGAAGTGTGAAAAACCACTCTAAAAGAGCTAAAGCTCACTCTTTCAAAGAGCCGTATAAATGACCAATCTTTTTAGAGTGAATCTCACTCTTAAGAAAGAGTGACATAATTCACTCGTTGAAAGAGTGAGATTCACTCTAAAAGATTGGTCACTCATACGGCTCTTTGAAAGATTGAGCTTTAGCTCTTTTAGAGTGGTTTTTCACTCTTCCATATAGGAGTGGCTGGAGGAAATAATCAACATTTTTACAGGTGAGGAAATGCTAGATGCTAAGTCAACTCCTGCGAAGTGAAATATGCTTAAATTTGATTACTCGTGCATGTCTAGACTCTAGTCTATCACTCTGTTACATCTCCAGCGGCCTAGCCCAGGCACTGGACTCTTCGCTGGCAGCTAGAGGCCAGCCGAGCCGGTCGAGCGCGGCTGGCCTCTACAAGTACAAGCGAAGAGCGCCCTGGGCTACCAGCGGGCTTGCCTTCACCGGTAGGCCTACCGTTTACCGTAAAATTAACAGCTAAACACACCTCACGAGGTCAAATTTAAGCATCTTTCACGTCGCAGGAGTTTACTTGGCATCTAGCATTTCCTCACCTTTTAAGATGTTGATTATTTCCTCCGAAAAATTCCACTCCTGCATGCATCTGTGGTTGTCCACCGGCCATGTTGAAATGTGGTTGTTACGGCAAAAATGTTCAGCATGCATTGCGCAAGCGCACAGCGCGAAAATAGCCGTTCCTGATTGGTCAAAATTTAGCTCTTTGAAAGAGCGGCGTTTTCGACTCACTCCTTCGAGAGCGGGCGTCCCTCTGATACCGGAGTGAGTCGTGGAAACATATTTTCACTCTTAAAGAGCTGAACTACACTCGATTAGAGTTAAATCAATCTAGCTCGAAATTTCGAGCGATTTTTCACTCTTTTACATTAAGAGTGTATGTTATTGAATTCATTGGATTTCCCCATTAACAATAATGATAAATACACAATAATAAATACACACTAATAATGTGTAGATTTGGTTTGTCAAATACTTTTTGGCATTATATGAAAGTTTCTTAAATCTTCATACCTTTACATGTAGGCAGTCAGATAGTAGCATTATCTTAGATATTGTACAAAGAGCATTAAAGGAGAGAAGCAATGATTGCTGTTGATACTCTCCTTTGAAAACAGATACATATTGACATTTGTCTGAGTGCTCTTGTATTAAACCAGTGTTACCTTTCCATCTGCTGGAGCCAAATGGGTGTTGACCCATTGACAACAAAATGCTCTCCTTTCCATAGAGGTCAAACGAGAGATGCTTTCCAAAGGTCTTAATGAATCACTTTTTAATCCTACAATTGGCACCAATTATATTTTTATTCAACTCTTGCAACCTTGAAAAGAAAATTTTAAAAATCAATACTCAATGACACATTATCAATGGAAGTGACAAAATGCATCTTAGAATCTGCCATTTTGTATGTCAAAATGGTGATTACTCTATTTTCTTTGCTTTGCAAATTTAGAGATTTCAGTGATTATTTTCATTAAACAATGTGTAATGCACCACACAAGTAGTAGATGAAATAATATTTTTTCCCCTTTCTCTAATGTAGCATTCTGGTTTCAAAGATAATTGCCAAGAATCACTAAAAGGTGATATTTATGCAGGAACACACACTATTCCCATGTTCAGTTGGTTAATATATCGGTTACAGCCCACAAGACCGACACCCACGGGTCCGATTGGACGAGGACTGACTGACCCCACGATGTCCGCAGTAAAGTAAAATTGGCCCAACAGAATCGACTATAACTTTAGTGCCCACGGAGACCGACAGCTCACCGCTAGACCCGCACTCAGCATCAAACAGGCCCCACGAGACGGACGAATCTGACAGGACGATAATTATGAAGCTGAGAAGAAGCGCATGGCCCGCACGACACCGACGTAGAGGCAACCACGGGCCGGAGCCAATTACTGAAGTATACGCGCACGAGTCAGAAAAGGGCGTCTAAAAGGCAAGAAAGGGGTGGAACGAGGGAGAGAGGAGACATGGCAATTAAGGGCCAAGAAAAAAAAAAAAAATAAGAAAGGAAATGGGGTGGAGAAGGCGAAACAGAGAGATAATGAAATCAAAGAAACTGAGGAGGCAGGTGACAACGGCAGGTTCGAACAAGTCATAGGCTTTGGAAGATTTTCAGGGAGGGGGGGGGTCAATTTTTGTACCAACTATTTCGGGAAGTTTTTTATTACCCCCTCCCCCCCGCCTCCCCTCCCCCACGTTGACAGAGGTTTGTGAAAAAGAAGAAAGAGGAAATAAATTGTCGGACCTAATCAAGCTAAGTTATTTTACCTTGTATCTTATTTACTTATTTGTGTGTGTGTGCGTGTGTGTGTGTGTGTGTGTGCTTTATCATTCTTATTGAATGTTGATATGCGGAAGCGGAATAGTTACAAGGGAAGTAAACAAAAAAGGTGGGGAAGGGCAACAGAGCGCGAATAGTGAGCTAGGAAAAATACATTATATGGGAGCCTAATTTTTTTTTTTAGGGGGGGGTCCAGGCCTGCCGGGCCACCTTGATCGCGGCGGCGGGGGGGGGGGGGGGTCATTACAAAACCTCCTGTTACGTACCTGGTCCTTATGGTTCTTGCTTCTAGTCTCTGTTTGCGCCTTCCCCTTTTTTGTGTTACTTCCCTTGTAATTTCTATCCCTCCCTCTTTTCTCCCCCTTTTTAGATGTCCCTGTTTTGCCTACCCGATAAGGGGGGGGGAGGGGGGGGGTGGGCATGGCCTCATGTGCCCGATGATTACCCCTGGATATATTCGCTTGTTTCGTTTTCATGGGCACCTAAAAACGTCTGATTCGTGGGTAATACTTTCATGTAACGTCGGTCTCGTGGGCTGTTTTGCTCTACCGTCGGTGTCTTGGGCCTTATTTGCGAATTTTCTGTCTCGTGCACTGCTGGGTCATATTATTGTGGTGTCGGTCTCGTGGGTGTGTTTGTTCTAGTGTCGGTCTTAGGGGTCTTTATTTGCTAGCGTCGGTCTAATAGGCCTTTTTTGTCTAGTGTCGGACTAATGGGCCGTCTATCTCGTGGGTGTCGGTCTTGTGGGATGACCCCAATATATCATTCTAAGAGACTTATGCCCTTCTTGCTCTCAGTAGATGCTGTATCCATTTCATTCTCAGACCTCTTTGATATTGACTGATACCTGGTATTCACTATTCAAACACATAGATGACAATAGATAGCTTCATGTAATTTGTTTAGATATTACATAATAGTCCTTAAGAGCTACCCAGATACATGTAATTAAAGATTAGTCTTTGCTCTTAGAGTTTTTTTTTTTTTTTTTTTTTTTTTTAAATCATTCCTTTTATCTATATTTCATTTGTTGTAGTGGATAAGAATCATTAGAAATTGATGATCATTGTACATGTTTCATAGTCTCCCTTTTCTCCTTATAATAATACAAATTGTGTCAGACTTGGGTTAAAAATCAATTTAGTTTTGTATATGTCTGTACCCCTAGTTTATTACTCTGAATTATGAAAATAGTCTTAAATCAGCATAATGCAGAAAAAAATGTTAAAACTTGCTCACCAGTACAGTGAGGAAGTGTCAATATAAAACCAAACCTGGACTTTTTTTTAATTCTCTTCATACTTTTAGAATAAACAGACATTTGTTTATTATAAACTGAATACCAAGACTATATCAGATTATCACTCCTTAGAAAAAAAAAATCAATAATTTTCTCAGAGTTCTTGAGACTGCTCATGATATGGTATAAAAGAATAGATCCATTCAACCTTGTTACTAGAAGACCAGTGCAATGTAATTCTTTGTACATATAACTACATGTATGTATCTTTTCACTGTTCCTTTAATTGGTCTTTATTACTGGCTACTACTACCATGTTGTCAGATTACAAATGAACAAGGCATGATATATTGACCAAGCAGCAAGTGAACTATCATCAACACTTTGCCTTTCTAGATACATTTAATATGCCTTGTAATCAGTTAATATATTTAACAGTTTTCTTATAGCAATTATCACTGAAGCACACTGTAAAATAATTTTAAAAATATTTCTGGTACCTTAATTTCCCCAGATTTTGTGTAAAGATATGTATGCACAAGTTAAAAAAACACAATGTATGAGCATGCTTATTTAAGCATGTTTTGAACAGGTTACTTTTTGGTTGTAGATTGTGCATCTTAAAATTTAGAATCCATGAATATATGTTTTGAGGCTGCTCAGCAAAATGTGAAAATAACAGCATTTAAAGTATGCGAGTACCATCGATTCAACAGAAAGTTGAGCTAGTTTGAATAAAAATATGGGTTCTAGGACAATTACCCCCAGACAACTACCCCTCTCAAAAATCTACCCCCTAACTCTACACCTAATAGGCCTACTATTTTTAGGGCCGGGGTGGTTATCCTCGGGGAATTTTCCAGGGGTAGTTGTGCTGATGTAGAAGATATGCATGTACATTTGTAGCATCTTAAAAAAACCTTTTATTTTGTCTTTATACAGGTCATCGACTGTAATGAAATCAGTATCGATTCAGAAGAAGAAAGATTCATCACATCTTGCCATCCAATCCACTTCATTCCAAAAGAACAAACAGAGAGCTGTACCAATTCACACAAAACCATTCCTATGGTCTCAGATAGAAGAGGCTGGCAGGCCTACAGAGTAAGTAATGAAGATATCTTAAAATCACTAAACCATCCCCTTTTAAAACATCTATGTATGTGGGCCAGTTTTTAAAAATCAGATTCGCTAAAGAACTAATGAATCAATGTTGAATGACATGGTTCCGTGTACTCTAGCATTAAAAAAAAAATTGAGTGCAACTTATATAAATTGCTAGATAAAACTTTTTATGCAATAGGGATTTTATAACCCAGTGAGGGATAAAATTCAGTACCAACTGTAGGCATTTTCCCTTTAAGAGCTTAGGCTTGTGAAACAGAGTATTCTGAGAGATTACATTTGGCAAAAAAAACAAGAAAAAAAAAAAGAAAAAGAAAAAGGGAAAACCTTCACATCCTTGACTTATTTATCATTTATTTATTTAATTTGGGGCTTCCTGAAGGTACTTGCAGAACAAATAAAGTTTATAAGTAATATTCAAATAATATTTAAAGGTATTCCGTGAAATGAGCTGCAATTTCCTTCTCTTTCCAGGGAACAGAGTTTGCCAGAGAAGTTTCTTGCCGAGAAGGAGCGTCTGTTTAAGGTCAGAGGTCAAAAGAGGCGCATGGCCCAACCTGTTCATAGGCAGAAGTACAGTGACCTTCACATAGGGGGTCACTCACAAAGCATGTCGCACAAGTAAGTATCATTTCTAGTGTGTTAAGTAATTCTAAGCCAATGGTATAACGTAATATAAAATCATATGCAGAACAAGAGTTTTCGTGCTTTGAGGGTTGTCTTTATTCCAGGCCTACAATCACTGCAAGTATACCAAAATATATTGTAATTGCACATATAGTTATGGCTAAAACAGGGTTATCTTACTTTATTCCAGTAACAATATGCCTTTAAAGGGGAAGTTTACTCAAATCATACTTTTAAAAATTCAAATTCAGTATACCAAAATATATTGTAATTGCACATATAGTTATGGCTAAAACAGGGTTATCTTACTTTATTCCAGTAACAATATGCCTTTAAAGGGGAAGTTTGCTCAAATCATACTTTTAAAAATTCAAAAAGTAAAAGTTGTCTACAGATTGCTGCAAAAAATATAGAAATCTGATAAGAAATAAAGGAATAGTGACATTTTGAAACTTTTAACTAGACTTCCCATTTAATCTTAACCTGTTGGACACGAGCTGATTTGTCTATAACACACATTTCCTATAGACCTATAGACCTCGGCCCGAATATATTCGGGCTCAGTCCCCAACAGGTTAAAGACTTATTTCCACCAGTTGCATGTAAGACTTGTTCATCATGCTGTTATTATTTTATTCTACTCCTATATTTTGTCCCATATGCTAGAGATTTTGGTTGTCAAAACTGTCTAGTTCTGTTCCTATCAGTGCCATTCTCTTCCCTCTTATTTTTGTTTCTCAGGTTAGATTACCGAGATGAGTATGATAAAGTAAAGAATGCTGTGCTACCAATAGAGGCTCAGGATCTTTTTCTTGGAAGGGGACTCACCTTCCCAAGGTATAACTCCTTATTTTTTGCTTGATTTGTGGATCAAATTTATTTTGATCAGTAAATGAGTAAAGTCTTTGAATAAAGTCCATTGTTTAATCAAATGAAATGGTTGCAGTATGAAATGAGTTGTTGATATTGATATGTTTAGGAACAAAAGTTATTTGTAGATGATGCTTCATTCCCCCCCCCCCCCATTTGCAATTGATCTGCTAAGACATAATTGCCCAAGAAAAGGACTTGGAAATCCTCTCTGTGAATTCCGCAGAATTAAAATAACTGAAAACGAGAGGAAAATACCACTTTGTCACCTATCGTTGTCTGCCTAAAATCATTGAGCCACTAGTTGATGATCATTACTTTTTACTAATGCAATTACAACATGTTAACACAACATCCTTCTAATTACTCCTATATCTCTCTATTTGCCACTAGTAATCATGGAACTGTTATCCATAAGAAAAAATGGCAGGAGAAGATAAAACAAGAAGCAGCCCTCCCTAGCTCTGCACCTCCTGCCCTACCACATCATAAAGCATCACCACCTGCTAAGGATGTCGCATCACGGAAACAAAGTATAACAGCGCCCCCAGCACCAAAACAAAGAACAGATCGACAACAAAACAATGAGCAAATACATGCTACGTCGCACGTTCAGAGAAGTGTAGTTAAACCGAAAGTGACTCGGCGAGATTTTCGTCATGACGACTCTGGAGTTAGCACGGCTGGTGGGTCGACTGTCCGAGGATCGAGAAATGAATATAGGTCAACTGGAGGTCAAAGGTGCCGTGGTGGGAGTGGAGATGCACACGTGCATGAAGAGGAGAGGGGGGAGAGACCACAGAAGGAATCTTTGCCTCGTGGTGGGGAGAGAGGAAAAGCAGTGACAGAAAGGTAGGAAAAGGCAGAGATGGACCATGTACTGACAACGGTTGTTTTAGGTGTTACTTAAACCGAAGTAGGAAATCATTGCGATACATTTATATATCCCAATCAGGTATACAAAGAGGAGAAACTCTAGGATTACAAATATTTAATTGAATCTTCTAATACTGGGAGATGTTGTACTAAGTTGTTCATAGCATTGTGAATAACTTTACAAGTGACTTGAACATGTTCTTAAGTCCTATACTAATTACCTTCTCGATCATTTACGATAAAACTGGTCACCAGTCATCTGTAAAGTTGATTGTAACATACAAATGACTTGGTGAAACACCACCCAGGCCCAGGTTATGCCAACAAAATGATAATGATAATGGCATTTTCACCCTAAACAGAGCTGAAAACAAGCATGAAGAGAGAATGGAGACAGAGGATCAAGTCCTGGAAGAATCTGCAGATGACCTGGAAGAGATTACCTTGGAACAGCCTGATGATGTCACCAATGACCTCAGGTATTGGATTGATCTTGGTATACTTTAAGAAGAAAATTGTACCAATTTCATAGGGGAGTAATTAGAGGTGGAAAGATAGACACATTATGTAATCTTTCCATACACATGTATTTCATGAAATTTATAGTCTTTTTGGAGAAATGTTGAAGGGGGTATGATTATATGTGCCTAACAGGCAGCCAGGCAGCTTGTATTCTCCTCAGTGAGTGGAGATTGTGCACTGTAATTGCAGATCGCAAATGACTTGGTATAGGGAATAACATAGTGTATGCACTTTGTTCATAGCTGGTAAAACATTTCATGAGAAACAAGTATTACTACTGTCATCTCAAATTGAGATGCCTCATAGTAAAAGTACATTGTCTAATGGAAGAATATTCCTCATATTCCACAGCTTGCCACGCCCTGATTCCGAGATGGACATTGATGAACCTGTGGAGGATGAAGCCCCTGTAGGACCGGTCCTTGAGGAGCCCTATACCCCTAAGCCCCCCTCACCTAACCCCCTCATGTCTGCTGATCTACATCTTAACATCAGTGCAGAGAGGCGAGATGCACTTGCTCTCAAGTTCACCAAGCTTGACTCGGATAGGGATGGGTAAGCATTACATTATGTGACCTGTTGGCTAAAAACTGCCAATAGGTCACCATAATTTCTTTTGGTGTATTTTCTAAAACTAGAAATTACAAGCTTTGGACTGCAAGTACATATCTCATGTTTGATGATGATGGTAGATGTCAGATTGTGTCAGAAGATGACTGTTGATGAGTCAGTGTTAATTCTGCTGATGGCTTCAGAAGTGAGCAGCTAGACCTGCTGCACTGTCCTGTACATGCTATTTTTGCAGGTTCCTCAAAGGAAGTTTGTTGGTCTTGGTTGTGTTTTTTAATTCAAATATAACTGATGTTAATATCACGTTTATAGTGAAAAGGCAATCAATGATATACGCCTATTCCAAGTTATCTCCACTCCCCCCTCCCATTTGCCCTTTTTTATACCCCTTGAAGACCATGAATGAAAACTTACATGGCTATTGTACAAAAGATTTATTTATGGAAATGTATAGCACAATAAAAACATTATGCCAGTAATTGTTTTACTTTAATGGTTAGTGCTTGTATTTTCCATTAAAATTTACCTAAATGTACAATTATCTTTTTTCTTTCTAGGCACATAACCTTCAAGGAGTTGGAAACTACATTTCCACAGAATCTTTCCAGGGCTCAGCAGAGATATATCAAAGAGGTAAAACAATATCAGAATTGTTTTTATAATAATCTGTAAATAAATTGATTTATTGATATATTTAATATTTAAAATATTTAGATATGGCCAGGGAAATCATTAAGCAATTATCTGATTTCTTTTCCAGGCTTATGAGCTGGTTAGTGCAAGCACCTTCTTTGGTTTAGAGGAGTTTGTGACGATTAGCTGCCTGTGTGAGAGACTAGCAAAGCTGACTGGTCCTGTCAGGAATGCTTTCGAGAACTTGAACTTGTCAATGCTACAACAGAACATCACCCAGTTTGTGGTAAGCATCAAAATTGTGTTTTCTGTTTGTTTCTCTGTCTGCCTGTCTCTCTAGTCTCTGTCTCTCCCTGACATGATTATTTGATCTTCTTTTCTTATGCTCTGTCTCTCTCTCTTTCCCACCTACATTCTATTCCATCTAATTGCCAATGCCTAGATTGCAACTGATCGATGCTACAATGGAACATCACTGGAAGTCTCTCTCTCTCTCTCTCTCTCTCTCCCACCACTTTCTCTTTATTCACACTTTCTAAGAAATGCGTTGATTCAACTAATCAATGCTACAACAAAACATCACTCATCAAGATTGTGTTTTTTGTTTGTCTGTCTGTGTCTCTGGCTCTCTCTCTTTCCATTTGTTGTTGTTTTTTGGATTTTTTTTTTTTTTAGGAAGTCTTGATTTGATCTCTTTTGTCGCTCTGTATCTGTGATTATTCAAAATAATATCTCTGCTTGGTGTTTGTCTTTTATCAATGTCATACATATTTTGCTTGAAATTTTCAGGTGATGTTTTCTAGTCTGGACAGACAACAGACAGGCTGTATCAGCCTAGCTTCATTCCGAGAGTTACTTGGTACAGTACTGGACAAGGACCTAGCCTCCGATACCAGGCTTTTCAATGAAATATCGTCCACCATAGGCAAGGTAAGCTACATTGAAACAACAGAAAATCATTTCAATAGAAAATTTGTTCTTGTTTCTGTAAGCTTGTCTAACATTATCAGGCAAATAAAAATAGAATAGATTTGGGGCAAAATACCTTTGATGGATTTTTAGAAAACTATAACCCCATCACTCTTGAAGTGCACCAGTGAACTTGAATAGATCCCCATTAGCTACCACAAAGTGAACAATGGTTCGTTCAGAGACTAGAAGTATCTCTGAGATTGCTGACAATGTATTAGGCAGCAAAAGACTAGCTGATGCTATTCATTCTAAAGTAACTTCTGTGATTACTGAAAAATTTAGTAAACTCACTGCAAAAATCAAAGAATGTGAAGGCAAAATTCTTGATCTTGAGACCAAGCTTGAGAAGAAAGATAAGGTGATCTGTGCTCTCAAGAAAAAGCTTGTGAACACCAAGGAGCAAGCAGACACCAACCAAGCACATTATGATGAGCTACATCAATATGGGAGGCGCAATAATCTAAGAATTTTTGGGATAACCGAGACCAAGAAGGAGAATACCGATCAAATAGTCATTGATACTGCGAAGCAACTGGGAATTGAGCTATCCCTTGCTGAAATTGACCGCTCACATAGAACCGGAAAGCCAACAACTCTTCAGGACAACCAAAGCGAGAATTCGAAGCAACATGAAAAACGCCAGAGTGGACATCATCAGCCGCCATCGAACGCACTACCAACACAAGGAGGAAGCAAAGCTAAAATCCACCCTCGTCCGATACTTGTCAAGTTTAGTAGTTACCGCGTACGCCAGTCGTTGATCACAAATAGGAAAGCCCTCAAAAACACAGGCATCAGCATCACGGAAGACCTGATCCCGAAGAAACTTGATCTCCTGCGAAAGACCTACAAATCAGACTTAGTTGAACAAGCCTGGTCTAGTGATGGTAAGATTATCGCTCTCCTGAAAGCTACCAATGGCAAACGAATAACTAAGTTAATATTTTCTGAAGATGATCTAAAACACCTCCCAGGACAGCCTGCTCCAGGTACTAGCAAAACATGATTTCCTTTGATAGTCTTCATGAGGCATGTCCGGTTAATTCGATAATTTCTTTTTTGTTATAGTGCAACTTTTAAATGTTGATACATACACATGTCACTACCGATGTTGTACTAATTAACACTGATGATTGATTCCTGATGTTTCATGTTTTACCATCATCAATACATTTGGACTTTTTCAGATTACATTGTTTATATAATTATATTTTGTTACCTGTGATAATTGTTTGTTTTTTTTTATCTCACAAAGCACAAATAATGATAATGTACTTTATTTGTACACTCTTATGTACAAATATATACTTCCATGTTTTATATACGATTAATACTCATATAATGTATCATGTAAATAACTATGGATGATGAAGGTTTTAATTTTTCAATAGATAGACTCAATCAAGAGTTACTTTCCCATTCTAAAAATATATTATCTGTGATACATTTGAACTGCAGAAGCCTTTTAAGAAATTATGATGATATTCAAATATTATTGAACTTGATAAAATATACTTTTAAAGTTATTGCACTAACCGAAACTTGGTTGAATGATGAATCTGCTCCTATTAATATTTTTAAGATGATACTTATATTTTTCTTGGTTCCAAAGAAATGATAAAAGAGGTGGAGGTGTTGGGTTATGTATCTATAAAAATAATATAATATATACTTCGGCCTGACTTAAATCTCTTTGTAATACATGTGAAACTCTTTTCATAGAAATTCCCGAACCTTTAAAAAATGTAATAATAGGTGTATTTTATAGGCCTCCAGATAAAATCACCCAATGAGTTTAATTCTTTTTTAAGACAAACTTTAGAAATCAATAATCAAGAACAGCGGAAGTTGTACTGTTAGGGGATTTAATATTGATATTAATAAAATGAATGTTTTAACTATGTAAACAAATTTTCGGATATGTTGTCATCATTTTCTTTTAATTCCTTTAATCAATCATCCTACCAGAATAACAACATCAACAGCGACATCTGATTGATAATTTTTCTAACTCTGCCTCCGATTTCTCATATTATCTCTGGCACTATCATCGCTGACGTTTCAGATCATTTTCCAATTTTTTCTCTATTTGACTTTTCTTTTGAAAATGAAAGACACCATGTAAACATTAATAAAAGACAAATCAATGATGACAAAACATATAAATCATTTTTTGTCAAAGTAGCTGAAAGTGTGGTATGATTTTGAATTTACTCATTATAATTTTTGAATTATGATCCTGATCTTTTTGTACGATAAGTTTATCACTGTAATAATGGATCTATAACAACTTGTTTTCCACTAAAAAAAACTAAAGTTCAATTTAAAAAGAAACCTATCGTTTGATAATGATTTGAAGAATCTGTATAGAAAGAAAAATAGGTTATATAGAAAATATGTAAAAAATCCAACTTCAAAATCGTCTGTCTACATATAAGTCTTATAAAAATAAATACGTTAATGCATAAGAAATTCGAAAAAGAAATATTTCTCAACAAATTTCAAAAGTATAAAAGGCAATATCAATAAGACCTGGAAAGTAATTAACAATATTATAAACAGAAATTCTAAATCTGGATCCGAAAAATATTTCCTAATTTTAATAAAGAAAACGGTGTTTGCTATTGAAGATCCAACTTTGATTGCGGTAGTCTTTAATAACTATTTTGTAAATATTGTCAAAATATCGCTGATAGTATGATTTGTGACAATTAAAAATATAATCTTTATTAAGGGGCTCTTTTTCAATCATTCCATGTTTTTAAAACCAATTACAGAAAAGGAAATTATAGAATATTTGTATTATCCATGAAAAATTGGCAAGGCACCTGGTTATGACTTCTCAAAATAATATCATAAAAAAATCAATTTATATTTTATCGAAACTTTGTGTTATATATTTTACATCTGCCTTAACACAAAGGTGTAATACCTATAAAGTTGTAAAATCTCAAAAGTTATACCAGTATATAAAAGTGGTCCAAAAGATGGTTTTCCAATTACAGACCCATTTCTCTTTTACCATGTTTTGCAAAAATACTTGAAAAATGTTTATATGTAAGACTTATCGATTACTTGGACAAAAATAATAATATACATACATGATAGGCAGTTTGGTTTTCGTGAAAAGCATTCAACTACCCATGCATTAATCCATTTTTATTTAACGTAAATGAAGCAACTGAACAAAAAGAGCTGTAATGGTTGTGTTCTTGGACCTTAAAAAAGGCAATTTGACTGTATTGAAATCATAATTATACTTTTAAAAAGCTTCAGTTTATGGTATATTAGAGGTAACTCCTTTAAAATAATGCAAAGTTATCTGAATGAACGCAAACAATTACAGTTTTTTAACTCTAAAATATCCAATATGAAATAATATAACAAATGTGGGGTTCCGCAAGGGTCAATTGGGCCCGCTCTCTTTCTTATATATGTTTTAATTGATTTGCATTCTTGTTCCAACATTTCAAAAACTCATATTATTTGGCTGATGATTACAATAATCTTTTTAAAAATAGTAATATTCATAATTTGAACGTATCATAAACATGAATTAACTAATTTAATCAGTGGTTTATTGCTAATAGATTAGTATTGATATACAAAAACTCACAGTATGTATATTGGTAAAAAGCACTTAGGTATAGATGAATATTAGATTATCATTGATAATAAAACCCATAGAACAAGTATGACTGTCAAATTTCTTGTGGTTAATAATAGATGTTGATATAAAGTGGAAAAGTCATGTAAAAAATATCAAATCAAATTTCTAATTATATAGGTGTTCTTAATAGATTAAAAGAATTTGTACCTCAAAATATATTACTGATGTTGTATAATGCATGATTTTACCAAACCTGAATTATGGAATAATTTTGTGGGGATCAAGCAACAAATGATTCTTCTTGAAAGTTTTTTTAAATTGCTAAAAAAGAATAGTTAGATTATATACCAACTCTGAATTCTGAAGTCATTCGATGCTCCTTTTTCAAGAAACTTTCGTTATCCTTACTGTTTATAAACTCCATAACTATAATTTAGGTATTTTTATGTTTTTTGTACAATAAGATATCTACTACCAAAAATTTTTATTCCATTTTCCAAAAAAATAATAGTCTTTCATTAGTCACATACCAGTAAAGAGAATTGAATTTCGAGTTAAATACGGCAACACTTCTTTTTCCAGATCAATAGTAACGTGTAAAGGTCCTTACTATGGAACATATACCAGAGTATTAAAAAATACCAAATTCATTAAACTCCTTTAACACGTAAGTTTAAAGAGTATTTATTGTTAAATGAACGTTAATATATCATATCTTGCTTTTTGTGTCCTTAGGGCAGGGTTAGGGTTTGTTTTAGTTAAGTTAATTTTTTTTTCCTTGCAATTTAATTCTATGTATTGTATATTTTATAACTTTATGTCATGTCTATGTTAATGGGATCATGCATACAAAGTTTTTCTTAAAAACTTTTTATGATCCCACCACATTTACATATATTTAAATTTCTTTGTAAATTTCTTTGGTATAATCTTTGGAAATATTGTTTGTCATGCTTTTTATATGTTTTTAATGATTTGTGGAAATAAAATTCAATTCAATTCAATTCAATTCAATTCAATATACCCCATCTTTTTCCTGTACCCAGTAACATAAAAGAGATACATGTACAATTTATCTCACAATTTGATTTGGTTTACCAATGACTTATGATTCATATTGATTATCAGAATGTTTTTGTTTTATGTGTTAACTGGCACGTAACACATTTGCCACGCTTTACTTTTTACTCCCAAACTAATATCCTCAAATTTGTCCTTAGACGACTACTTAGAGATTAACCCTTTAGCACCTAAACTGCCCGAGACCGCCCCTCAGCTTACTCACTAAACCGCACAAAACCGCCCCTGTCTTAGGCACGATAGTTAAGACGGTATCAAAAATATGTGATGAAACATGCCCATACTTGTTGTGGATTCCCCATTGAATGTGTGCTGTCTGATTCTTTACAAAAAAGTATGTTTTAAGAGCAATTCTAAGTGAAAAAACCTTGATTGAAACACATCATAATCCTTTCCGCTAGTCAGTAAACTGACACTTTTCACGCAGTCTCTAGGTGCTAAAGGGTTAATTGAATGTTTATCGAATGCTGCTAATTTTACAAAGGTATCTGCGGCTAATCAATAGTAATTCAGTTTGTCTTTGTGTGTATTTTCTTGATTTCAGATGGGATCATTGTCCATTGACAAGATAGAATACTTGGTCTTCATTCCATACTTTCTTAGCTACAAGTGAGAAAATCTACCTTCAAAAGGCTTATGGTATGGTCCAATGTCATACTGTATCTACTATCATCCAGGTCCCTCCATTGAGGAAATGGGGGTTGGCAGGATCTTAGTGTGTCTTATTCATGGTAATTCTCACCTTGAAGGGAGTTGTCATCCCTTCCAGCTAGTGGTATGATCCAAGTTGGTTCCTTGAGCTACATGTATATTGATTGGCTATTGCATTTTGAATATTCTTTTAGATTGAAAGAAGGTATACTTGATTTTAATTTAATTCCATATTTCCGTAGCTCCAAATCTAGATGCGATTCCCTTTTTACAGTATACTTCCATTATAATGAGAATGGATACAACAAAGTCATGTCTTGTTCTCCCAGTCTCGATTTCAAACATGTGCACATGCATGTATGTGTTCAGGAGAGCAATATTTTGTTATAGTGAGACAATGGGGTAGGTCCAACCACCTCATTACAATGGGATAGAACTGTGCTTCTACAAATATGTAAACTTCTTTGCAATGTTTCGCAAAAACTGTTCTTGCATTTCCATCGCCTTTCAGATTCTTAGGTCGTGCCAAGTTCCTTTCTTTACAGGTACAGGTACATGTACATAGAATATATATATATATATAATATAATATATTAATATAAAAAAAAATTTTAAAATTATATATATAATGTGGCCATCACTAAGAAAGTATTTATTAATCTTAAATGTATGATCCATCAAATATCCTGGATTAACTAGTTGCATGATTGATGGATCTAAACATGTTTTTTGAGATACTTCTAAAGTCAAAGAGTTCAATTCTGTTACAATTACATGAGTGCCTTGTCTAAGCCACCGACATATTATTGTACCAATTAGTGCTTCTATATTTTGTTTCTTCACAATGTATTAAAGAGTCAGAATCAAAGCTTGGCCAGTATTTAAACACTTCTAATCACTTCCGGTTTTGCATGCTTACACTTTAAAATAATTCAAGTGAAGAACAAAATTCTGTCTGAAGTTCAACATTTTGTAATTAAAGCATAATTATCTTGCTTGTCTATGTTATATGCTATTTATACTCTAAGAGAAATGAACAAGCCAATTGATGTTTGTATATGGTGCCATTCAGTTTGTCCAATTGCAATAATTATATATCCTGTTGGTATGATCCGTCCAGAATATACATGTAGTTATATCAAAGAAAATTAAATTTTACTTGAATTTAATTGAAAAAAAAAATCATCATATAAACAATAGGCTAGTGACCAAGTGAAACAAATAAAATTTATAATCATTTACAATGAAGAAATGATATTTGCATTCCTGTTAAGAATGCAATTTCAGTGTATGTACATGTATGTACATGTACTTCTTTTGCTCTACTTTTGTATATATTACTTTTATGTATTGGCATAAATTATCTGCCAAATAATGTGTGCACATTGTTACCTTTTTTGTAAAGAGTGCTTTACATCCTGTCACTTTAAATATCCAAGAAAAGGGGTATTATTATTTTTCATTAAGACTATAATTTATCAAGAAGTTCTGTTCTTAAAAGCATGCCATTCCATTTTGATATTTGTCATTATTATATTATGTTCCTGAAGGAAAAAAATGTTGATGTTGATGTTTATGGGATTTCATGATTTTGTTTTTCCTCATCTTTCCTTCTATTGTAGGTTCATGCCGATAACATATTCATTTTCGGGGAGACTGTTTATCTTGACAAGATGAGAACAATTGTCGTGTTCACTTTTGAAATGAAGATCATTTTCTATGACTTGAGTGTCATAAACAACTTTATTAAAGACTTTCAATTGAAGGATTATTATATAATTTAGATATTGGGATTAACACCAACAGGAGTCTTCATCAGAAAAATTACCCATTCTTTGCTATTATTATGGGATTTCTTCCTAAATTTAGGTAATTATATTCTATATAATTGACTGTTAGATAAAAATGTTAATGTATTAATACTGATGTACATGTACCTTGAAAATGCCTGTCTTTCTCGATAGAAAATACACCTTTTGAACATTCTGAAATAATTCATTGTTGCACCTATGTACAATGCAACATAATTATGTAATGTGATGATATTCATGTTTTAATAAGCATTAAAAAATGGAATTAGTCATGATGTGAAACAAACATATGTATATAACTAGAACAAGGCTTTGGTATGCTTTGCTGTTATTGAACAAATATGAATATCCTTGCTTGCATTGTTTAAAGAATATTTATATGTAAATAGATTAATGATGAGATTTTAAATCCTGTTTATATGTAAATAATGAGAGAAGACAAAAGGTATTTAAATCAGTGACAGCAATCGCCTATGAATAATACAGATGTGCTATTGAATTTATGATATAAAGTGTTGGCTGAATTTGTGTAGTAGATATTCATTTAAATTTGAATGAAGTATATATAATTTTTATTGTGAACTACATGTACATGTACGTGTTTGGTGTTTTGGTTTGATTACACATTGTTATATTGCACATACATTCATTTTTGTTTGGTTTTGCTGCCTTCGGCATTCAACGTCAAGATCTATTGATTCATTCCTGTTTAAAAAATGAAAAAGTTATTGTATCTTCGAGTACATGTTTGTCTTCATCCTGGGTTTATTTTTGCTGAGTTTGAAGTTAGCATAGCTCTTTTATTTTTTTTTAAGTACTTTTATTGTGTTATCTGAATCCATTGCTCCTGTGGAATTTTGTTCTGTTGCAAAATAGAACTTTGAGCAATAACCTTCTTGCAGTTGACTGGTTGTGAATAATATTAGCCTGTAATATTCATAAAGCCAAGTTGCAAGTTTTAACCTTAATCTGACTGGTGGGGGGGGGGGCAATTTTTTTTAATGAAATCTGCTGATGCCATGCATTCGCTGCAAATCGCGACCCAGCGTTTTACGATTTTTTTTCTTTCAAGGTTTCACAACTCTTGAGACCAAGTTCGATAAAAAATTGGGCCCTCCATTGTCACCTAATGTATTCGTATGTCAGGCCAAATTTGAATGAAATTGTCCATTTTTCATGCATTTGTGTTCAATATACTGCTTTTCCTAAATTGCCTTTACCTTCTGAGCATTTTGATTAATTAATTTTTGGGTTTAACCTGATAAAGATATATTTCTCAAGCACAAACAAATCGCAAAAACAAAGAAATTATAAGAAATAAAAACAGTAGAATAAAAATCACTCTGTTTTTTTAATGATATCTCAAGGAATATAATAAATAAGCATCTAATTTGCATAAATTATAACAAATTAAAAAATGGAGGATTTTTTCGGAAAAAAAAAAAATCATATCAGCGGTACTCTTTACATGAGAAAGATATCAAGGGTTCAAATTGATCCCCCCCCCCCCAATCAAAATCTCCTCTCGAAAAGCCCAGAAAGAATAGGGCTGTTTTAAAAACAGAGTTCATTATGTGCATAAGTGACAAAGTAGCATAATTATGGAAATTTGAATTAATTTTAAACAACCATTGTAGGAATGAAATAATTAGTATAGTCTACTCCTGTTATTACAAGCACATATGTAATGAGATTCCATGAATAAAAGGGCTATTCTGCTAGTAACAGTTTCAAACATAGGCACATGGGTCTATGATCCTACATGTACATGTATGTATGTGTTAACTATAAAAAGATTTGATTCAAACGAGAGAAATGGTCTGGTCCCACAAAGTACCTCATTATAACAGGAATGGACTGGAATTGGCAGAAATCTTACTTGTATGAATATTGGCCATCTTTTTTGGTGATTAGAAAATGAAAAGGTTTAGTATGCCTTGCCTCAACATATCTGTGACTGTGTCAAGTGGGAAAATAAATTATTTCAATATGTCCTACAAAGCTTGTTGCATACATTTATTTTTGTGATTTATTCAGTGATACATTTTGAGGGAGGGAGGGAGGGAGGGAGGGAGGGAGAGAGAGAGAGAGAGAGAGGAGAAAAAGAGAAGAGAAAGAGAGAGGAAAATGAGAGAAAAGTCTTTAAAAGGTAAGGGAGAGGTAGAAGTAGAAGAAAAAGTTGAAGAAGGAGTGAGAAATATTACGAGCCATCACAAACTTACATTGCACCGAGTTTAAATATAAATTGAGCATCATTTATTGTGCAAGCAAAATAGTTTTCTCTTGAATTTATAAGTCCATGAATATTTATAGTACAAGGAACACATCATTTCCCTACTTGTTTATGTTTATGTTTATCACTTTTGGGCAAACATTGTGCATCTCTTTGATTGAAAATTGTTTTTGAATATACATGTTCATGTTGCAACCCCAGAAAAACAGTGATCAAATGTTTAAATCCATCTGTCCTCTAAATTGCTTCTAGAGACAAATTTCAATGAAACAATTTTATGCTCTTCCAATGAGGATCCTATAGGCAGAATCATCAAAAATATTCAAATCAAATTTACAGTCATACTCATTTTATTTTTCCTAAACTATATATATATTTGCATCCCCCAAAGTATCTTTTACCTCTTTCCCTTTTCTAACGCAACTTTGAATAGTTTACCAGATGAATTATTAATGCTGTATACATGTTTATGCAAATTTTTTGAAAATCATATTAGCAAGAATGTGTAGGAAGATGTGATTCCATTAAAAGGGTCCTGTGAACAAAGTTGTCATAAAAACTGTGACAATTTTGAATCCTTTTCTAAATATTATGATTAAAATCTTTACGATTCATATTTTAATGTATGAACTTTGGTGAATGTGCATCAACCTTACATCATTGAATTCAGAGACTCAAACCCTAAGCAGCTCTTAAGTACAAAATTCTCCTGCCGAGACCTTTTGCAAATAGGAGACTCATTCCCAATGTGCATGTAGACCAAATCCCTGGTACAAGGCCTAAAGTTTCAGTGATTTAGATGTGTTTAAAAAAAAAAAAGTGGTTTGGCAGGAGAAAAAGACGGTAAATACAGCCAGGGCATGAGACAAAAAAGGGAGAAACTCAGCTTCAGCAAGAGATTTTCAAACTCAAGCGGGAAAGCTTGAGATATTTAAAAAATGGCCTGTCGGCTGGAGATGTCACATCAATAGCAGGAGAGTTGGAGTCTCTGCTGAATTATATAATAATCGGATTGTAATATGATGATATATATGTGACATCCTTCCTCATTTTACCTTTATTGTTTGCAAATGGTACTTTAAAAATATCTTCCAATGTCTGTGACATTTAATGCAAGATTTCCAGCCCAAGTAACCATAAACCAACATATTTCACTATCATGGGTAGTGCACTACAGGCCACTCCCAATATAATGAGCACAGATATTGTACAAGATTTTGTTTAAACCAAGTTAAGGCTGTTGTTGTTCTTTAGTGTATCTTGTTTATGGTATACCGGTATATAATATAAAGGTAATTTTGTTCATGAATCGGATGCTGAATCGCTGATATCACTGTCACTGAAATCATAGCCCCCTAAGAGACTGAGTCCACTGGATTTCTCTTTAGCGACCTTCTGCGACTGAACCTTCTGTTTCTTGAGTCCTTCTTGTATGCTACTCGCAAAAGCAGTCTCCACATCCTCTTCAGCAACTTGTTTTTGTTCAGCATTACTGCTTTGCGTTTCACTAGTTTTTGCACTCTCTCCTGCAGATTTAGTATTAGCCTCGACCACTGCAGTCCCACTTGATGACAACTGCGTAGTGTCCTTTTCCGCACTAGATTCAACCTCAATAGGTTTTGCATCCTGTTTGAGACTATTTTCTGTTGACGATGTTGTATTGTCTTCATCTAGTTTGCTGCTGCTGCTCTTTTTGACCTTGACCAGGCCTGAGAGAAATGACCTTGAGGATGTTTTTGACGATGACTTTGTGATTGACTTTGTGGAAGTGTCTGCTACTTTCTGCTTCTTGGATCCTGATGGTTCACCAACATCCTGTTCATAGAAAAATTGAATAGAATTAAAAGAATAATACTTTAATTTATGTATTCATAACTTCCTCTATTAAAAGAGGCACGGGTAATACAACATGTACATGTACATGAGCAAATAATTTTGCAAGCAGTAGATTTCACCATTTTGGACAACTTGGGGATATTCACAAAGGCATAATTTCTTGATTTTCGTGATGTTTTCACTATTTTGAAAATGGAATTTTTTGCGACAACTGACTCATGAAAAATTCACAACTTCATACTAAATTTTCATAAAGTTGAGAGAGTATAATGGGTAAATCCAATCTATTTTGCAACTTTGTTCCACGCGTTACCAACAAACATTTTACCATAAATTATTCTATTTATAAAATGATTTATCTCAATTATTTTTCATTTTCAGGTTCTGAACCTATACCCATAATAAGGATAATGATTGAGATGAATAATTTCTTATGGTAACCTATTTGTTGGTAATGTGTGGGACAAAGTTGCAAAATAGCTTGGACTTACCCATTACACACTAGATAATTTCACCAAGAATATTGTAAAAATTTGATTAAAAGCTGCATACTTACATCTGTCAGAATATCAGTTGGCCGTTTAAATGAGGACATGGAAGGAGACGGCTTGGAAACACTTGGAGAATCATCATCTTCTTCATCATCACCGAGTCTCTTAATGATGATCCCGTCTCTATCCTTGCCAAATATTCTCCTGTAAAATGGTCAAAGTGAACGATAGTAGACTGAACAACATTTCAGAATAATAAATAGTATGTAGAGTTCATTCCTGTAAAAATAAACATAGATACAACAGATTTTGTTGAGGAAACAGATAAGGTAGTTCTCCCAGTCATGTGCACACAGTGTGTGTGTCTACATATTTGTTCAGTATAACAAGATTTAGTTGGAACAAGGTTTGGCTTTGTCTAAAACATCTCGTAATATGAAAATATACACTTACAATTAGGCATACAAGTAATCTATCAAGCAAGACATGAAACATTGTTGATCTCCCAACAAGTCAATAAAACTTCAATCTATTACTTTATTAACCAACCAAACATCCCACCAATGAATCAAACACCAAATCAATCAATCAATTAAACATTCAATTGATTGATAAACAACCAATCAAACGTGCATCAAATCAATGTATCCATCGAACATTCAATCAATTGATCTATCAACTAATCAATCCATCATTCAGAAGTCTTACTTGATCTCCGCTTCATCATACATGCAATCAATAAATTAACCAATCAATCTTCTTCTTCCAATACTGTGCAGCAAATAAACAATCAAAATTCAACCAAACATGCAATCAACTGATTAGCAACCAATCAAACATTCAATTGTTCCACTAATCAATCAATTGATCTATACATTAATCAAACATTCAATCAATTGATCTATCAATCAATCAATCAATCAATCCATCAGAAGTCTTACATGATCTCCGCTTCATCATCCTCCTCCTGTTGCTTAAGCCTGAGTGCCTCCTGCTCAGCTCCTTGTTTCAGGATCTCTTCATAATTAATGGTTCCCTGTCTCATGTTAAGCTCTCTCAACTCCTCCAGGTTCTCCATAACCTCCATCTCCAGCTTGGAGTCCTTGGTTCGATTCTCCAGCACCTATACAACAGGAGCAGTCAATATTATTTTGCATTATATTGTTTCGGAGCAGCGGCGTAGAGGTGAGACAAAAATTTATAGAAAATAGTTGCTCATAAGAAGACTTTCCTTGTCTGAAAAGACGATGCTAATGCAGCTCTTCTCTGGCTTCATCTTTATCAATATTATGAACATATCAGTAGTGGATCCAGCCTCAGCTCATTTAAAAGATTCCATCGACCCATCATGTCCAAACATAATAGAGCTGCTACTGTCATCAGACAATTTTGGCCTACACAAACTTTTGTCATACCAAATGCTGGATCCACATTAAAGGATTACAGTCATACATGTACAGGAAAACCAGATGCTAAATTACCCTCATTTTCTAATAAAACTTATAAAAGATCTGCCCTTATATAAAGATAATATTTTTCTCTAGTCACTTAAATGGTTTTCATACACACTGCAGGTTTAATACCTTCATTGGATTCTGTGCATCTTCCTCAGCCTGCTTCTTCTCTTTCTCCTCTGCAGCTTGGAACAGTTTGGCTGCTTCAAACAATCTGGTAGCTCCTTGTTCAAGGGTGTAATCTGTGTTTTCGGGATCCGTCTAAACAATGAACAACCAACAAATAAAAGCAATGAAGTAATATCATCATCACTGTTAAAAACCCATTTGTCCATTCGGACATTTGGTTTTCTTAATCATAATCCATAATTTATGCTCAGTCTAGTCATCAAGAATTGGTATTTGTTGAAATAATGACCAAATGTAAAGTCTCATTCTCATTACCTTAAAGGGCCCTGAAAGTCGGAGATCGTGGGGAATACGCGTTTTTCCTGAGCTCCATTGACTCGTACACAATCGACAGTGGCTTACACATGGGTCGGCCTACTGGGGATTAACATTCGGACAGCACGAACATGACGAAGTTGACCGAATTCAGTCAGTAAATAGGGTCAGTAGCTTCGGATTCTTGAGTCCTCAACAATTCTTAGTTTATAGACTCTCAACGGGTCTCTTCGTATAAATTCAAAGAGAGGACTTGTATAATGCTCCATTTCAAAAACAAAACATAGGTTAGATTTACTTCAGGATTCTGGTTAGTTAGTTTGGCCATGAAGGATTATCTCCAGACGGGTTGGCGCTGAAGATTACGCAACACGCCTCAGGCTCTGATTGGAATGTTATTATTTCATCCGAGATAAGGTGATTTCCCCATGTTTTATCAATTATACGTCCCTTTAATTGTTCCAGTGGTTTACCATGACCACATTTTCAAACTATAATAGGTCATATTCAAACTAAGTGGGACATTTAGCTGAAATTTTAATGTGGCGCTGTGTCTTTGAAAATACAAATTAGGATCTGAAATCAACACAAAGGCTGTTTTACAATACAACCAATTATTTAAGTTCACACATTTTGTGATCCAGTTTTCTTACGCTGAATAATTGATCAAACAGGAATTTGCACATATGGGACTATGGTGCTTTAAATGCCTCTTATTCTTATATCTAGTCACTTTTTTTCAGATTTTTTTTGCTTAAAGTAATTATCATGGACTACTCTAACAAGGCATATACACACAGGTAATTTTGATCGAGCTATTCACTTGAATTGTTGCATTTAAGGCACTGGTCGTGTCACTCACGTTTTGGATGTCGTGTCACTCACAACACATAGAGGTGGACCATTTTCCACAGAGAGGGAATGATTGGTAAGGACAATATGTGTCAGAGAGGTACACTTTTCATGTACATATACCAGCACTTATGGTACCCTTAGAGATCTACTTGGGCACAAATCCAACCATAACCAATGATGATCAGAGACCCATGTCTTTTTTATTGTCGTGTCACTCACGCACTGTTTTTTAATCATAATTTCCAGGACCGATTGCAAAATTCAAATCCAACTGGTCATGACACATGCCACTCCTACATTATACATAATATGGTAGTCGTGATCCATTCATAACCTACAAGTGCAAAGATATGCGCCCTTCTTTCAGTCCAAATGTTGTGTCACTCACGTTTGAATATGACCAATAGTAAAGTTTAACCTACATGTATTCTGGTTATTCCAAACTACCACCTTGAATTACTTGAAGGCCATGTTCAGAGCTGCCAAAAAGAGCTGTGATGGCTAGCCTGGTGTGAGACCAAGTTGATGAGCTATTGTCCTTATGTAAGGCATTAACATTTCATTACCAAGACTCTTGCAGAAGACTTAAATGTCCTGTCAGTTGCTCTCATGTACCTAATTAGCATTTATTTACCTTCTTAGGCTTCTTACAGAACGGTAATGCCCTCAATTTGCTGCGTGTCGACTGCTTTGCACGATTTACCTACACTAACCCCCTAATTTTTCGTCCATTGACTTGATGGGAGGAGATTAGTTAATTCAGTATAATCTCGCAGTGCAGTCCACCCATAGAGGACTAAGAGCATTACCTTTCGGTGAGTTGCCCTAGTGGTCAAGTTAAAATAAATTTCACTTGATTTTGAGGTAGCGTGGACACATACCTCCGGACATCCTGGACACCCTGTATACACTCACCTTGAAGACCACCTCTGAGATGCATCTAGGGCACCTGATGTAGAAGCGATAGATACGTAGTCCAAGGTAGTTCTCATTATGGACATTCTCTGTCTTAGCATTGAACTTCTTTCCCTTGTAGATGTACTCGTTACACACCTTGCACCTGAGTGAATGTAAGGAATTGATAAATGTCACTTTTTTGTCACATATAAGGGAGTTTACAGATACAATCTGCGCATGCGCGAGTCTCCGATATCCACTTTTGGGGTCAGGCCAACTGTACATAAAATGCGGCGACCGTACAGTCAACCCATGAGTCTACCAACGAACGGCATATCTACAAATTTTTATCAGACAAAAATCTAGCTGTATATTTCTTTTTGTCGGTTTTTTCCTTCTCGTTTGCCATGTTGAATAATATTATGAGACATTTTCATGACTTTAATTAATGTTTTTCTCCCATAAAGTTGCAAAAACACCGACTGTGTACTAATGCACACTGGTCCGAATATCGAGATTTCAAGCCCCGTTGGTTTCGGCGAACTCAATGCCGCTTTGCCGTACGCGAGTTGGATACAACTTACAAATTTTGCTTTCAGTTGAGAAAAGAGACTCAAATAAACATGGTATCAAAATAAAGATAGGAATAAGTGTATCTAATCTCATCAGTAGACAAGTGCGATTCTTCATCCATATTTTCACAGTATGAGCGCAAAAAAGTATGAAAACCATATGTAAATCAAAAGGTATCATAGACTTCACACGTAAGAATTCCTGCAAAAGAGGAGACCATGTACATGTGACCCCTGACCCAATGACGTCACAGAGCTCCTATCGGTAACTGTAAACTCCCTTATTCCTGCAAACAGCTCCTACACGTACATGTACCTCATTCACTGGGCTACCTATGTCTCGACCTAGAATTTCATCAAATTTGGGTTTAACCCACTTTTTTTAGGGGGCAAAAATTCACTCAATTTGGCTAGGTTATTAAATTAGTTTAAATCTACTCTGCACTTAAATTTGCATCATTTATTTCTTCAGTTTTTCTTTTAATTATTTTGATAGTTTTTATGTTCTCATAATCCATAGGCGCAAGACTGGTAAAGTCAGCCGTGATTGGTGAAAATAGATATATTTTCTTTCATTTAGGGACACTCATATTTGGTCAGGAAAATTGATTAGATTCAAGATGCATTTAATTTGAAATAATTTATTCATGAAGCTATTTTGATAGTTTCTATATTTGGTGAGGTAAAATATGTTTCAGAAATCTTAGCATTTAAATTACATGTATGGATCTCACTTTATAACCACATGGCCCAAAAGCTGTTGGTCAAACTCCCTGATTATCTTATACACATGTTAAAATTTGATCTAATACATTACAACATACTTGGTCTACTTCTCACTTGATTTAATCACTAATTTTGGTAATTAAATAGAAAAATTGTCTACATGTATATAAACTGCATTAGTGTCTGATTCCCAAATGAATATTTGGTAGTTTATCATAGGAATTGATTGACTGGTCTTAGACTAAGTGAACATTATAAGACGAAATGGCCATTAGACAAAATAGAAATTCTACAAAATTGTATGTAAGCTATGAAGAGGCAATTAGAATACTCACTGCATGTTGAATGGTGCCATGATACGGACAGTGTATTGCCTTTCCTTCGCAAGTTTGAGTTTGGGGATCTTGGAAGGATCAAACTCTGGTGGGTAGTATTTCTACAAAAGAAATCAAAAAGATTGAAAATCAAACATATCAAACATTTACATTAGCCATTAAAGTTAGATTAATGCAATTACACTTGTTGTAGCTTGACCAAAATTTGTTAAACATCCATATTTACCAGATGAATCAGTAAACAGACCGGGCAAGAAAAGCAGATCGTCTGTAACAAGGATGTTCTTGTTTACTGAGATGTTTGCCATCTTCAGTAACAAGGAATGAAGGATCATCTTTGTTTTTGAACGGACATTTTTTTTTTCTTATTATAATGGGATCCACAGGATTGGAATTGCAGTTATGGAACTTATGACTTTGAGAGTGCTGAAAAAAAAAAAAAATCCCTTATCAAATTCCCAGTTCACCACCCCATGGCTAAGGCGGAGTAGACATGATACACTTCGTGTACAGGCTGCCGCAGTAGACGTTAACTGTTAGGCCTAACCGTAAGTTAGGCCTAACAGTTAACAGTTAACAGTTAGACTCTAAGACTAAGTTAACGTTAAGTTATCAGTAATCAGTAGAGGCGCCGGTCCAGAACAGCTGATCGTCTGCATAAACACTGACCGTCTGCATAAACAATGACGTTTACAAAATTTTGCCGTCATCAGTAACAAGGTTTGTCTTCATTTATGAAGACGCCCGTTTTCTTTTGGGACCTACGGGATTTGGATGGCAGTTACGGAACTTGAGAGTGCTATAATTAGATTCCTTATCATCACTTACCCCCAGTTCACCGTCTACTTTTATGACTTGTCCATCTTCCCAAGCCAAGGATATGGATTAAGTGTCAATCACTGTGTTGTAGATATGGGGAACATGGCACAGTAGAACTTCAGTGAGTGGAGTTGGCATCAATTGGGAGGCTATTTTTACTGTACAGTGTCTTATTTCATAAACAAGGACAAGTCCAGTAATCTGAGACGATCTTTGTTTTTGACCGGCGCCTCTAACTTTACTGTAGCCTAATATCACAAAACAATTTTTTTTTTTTTTTTATGTTGACAAGAGCTTTAGCCTTTACCATTAGTTAGTTATCTGGGGGCGTTTCACGAAACCATGACAAGTTAGTCATATCTTATCCACCAACTACGAGTTAGCTCCAATCTTACTAAGTCGGTTACACAAAGCTCTTCCAAGCTCGACAATTTGTAATATCGATATTATCGGAGATGATGTCATCGAGCAATAGCCTTAATTCACGGGTTTCGTATATTTAGCATTGTGGTTTAGCAAAATTTTCAATATTACGAAATTTGAAGTGATAAAATCGGTCAATAACAGTATGAAAGCTCATAAAATGATGTATGATTTATAAATATGAATTAACGCACATGTTTCTTACTGCATATATTTACAAGGTGTCAATCATGACATAATAAGACCACGTCAGAACATGAGATGGGTACCCCCGGATGCGCTAATTTCATAGTTCGTAAATCAGACTATAAAAAATACGCTAGCTGAAAATGGAGCTAGATTGAGGTTTTTCTTAAATTTTCTGTTTGCTCACAAAAAGAAATTAAATAGTGCATTTAATTTAAAAAAGAAATCTATTCAAAATTATTAATTTGGGACTAATAGATCGATTTTAACTACCAACGTAGTCTCTGCGGGTTCCTATTATAGCTTATGGTAAGCTGAATAATGCTTTTGCAATTTATTCAATATTATTTCTGATTGGATATATTACGAGATATTATTTCTTTTATTGGATATAAAAATCACTTAATTGTTAACAAACCATTTATTTCTGATATATTAGACCAAAATCCTGAGGTTCGCACATTTGTGTATGAACAAAAATGAGAAAATCGAGATTGTCGCGGCAATGCAATTCGCCCAAACCGATCGCTTTGCCATAAATATGCGCTTGATTGACGTATCAGCGCTCTCCAAGAATGATATGACAGGTCCGGAGCTGTCATAAGTATTTAGCAGCTTGTTGTCCAACGATCTTGTCAGAGAGGCGCTTGTGACCCGCTTGTGGACAAGTTCGTTCACTATCTCCGATTTAGTCAAGAAGTTAGACTTATGACGGTTCGTGAAACGCCCCCCAAGTCATGAACATCAATGAAAAAAAAAAAAAAAGCAAAAAATTTGATCACTGTATGGTTCTTTCATAAAATGACGACTTAATTTTAACTACATGCTAATGACCGAACAATAATAACACCAATTTTCTCCCGTGTTCCTGGTTTGCTGGAAAAGAGAAACGATGTCAGTCAGTTAGTCAGTCGAAGTAAACAACAACATAAATCATTCTTTGGCGAAACCATAAACACTATCTGAACAGATAATTAATGCATCTATATCAACATAAATTAACAAATATAATAATTATACTTACGTTTAAAACTTTTCTCTCCGACATATTTGCTGAGTTATTGTAGTAAATATTCGAAATTTATCAGAAGCGATCGGCAAATGTTTTGCAGCTTGTCATTATTACCGTATATATGGAACCGCTGGCTGGCAAAAGTAATTTCTCAGCCTGCCGTGTTTGTTAAAGGAGAAGTTCACCTGGAATTTATGTACTTAAAAAACTCAGAAAATAAAAGAAAAATTTAGAGTGAAGGTTTACCCAATCAAACAAAATGTTCATATACATGACTATTATCAAATTGACCATTCCTTTTATCAAGAACCCATGACAAAAAGACAAATTTATGGCAATTACATACACAACCAATGAGAGCTGCTCGCAACGTAAGCACGTCACAGAATACAAACAATTTAAAATATCATAACTTCGCTATTTGTTGGTCGATTTTCTTCAAACTTTCACTAATATTTTCCTATTATTTTTCTTCATTTTTTAAGACCAATAAAATTCCAGGGTGAACTTCCCCTTAAATGTGTAAATGTACAGCTTTAATTTCGGTCCCGTCTCGATTATTGGTAACTCCCTTTCGTTTGTTCAATCTTCCCCAGAATCAGTTAGTCAAAGTCAGAAACTTCAAAATGCTGCCGCTCGCATCGTTTCTCTATCCCACCAGGCGCACTCACATCACTACCAATATTTTAAGATCTTTACACATTGGCTACACCTGTAATGTACAATGTATATTAATTATAAAATTTATGTTGTTGACTTCCACTGTGTTCCATGGAACTCTTCTCCCCCAGACCTCATTTCACAATATAAGAATTGATACCCTTCTCAACGATCCATACTGTAACCATCCATCAATGCAGCTTCTTTTACCCCAAAAGTCTCCAAAGAAACACTGGGAAAGATGATTCGTCTAACTCATCGAATAGCAAGTGTATGATAGCATCTATCCCTGGAACATTCACAACAATGGCCTGACTCTTGAAAACTTTCAAAACAATACCTCATAAACTCATCATTATCTTTGCTTATTTGCTGTTTAAAATTCTTAAGATCTAATCCGGTTAAACTCTAAGAGCTTTAGTCTGCTTTGAAAACGTTCAGTGGAATTATTGGTCGCGGTATAAGTCTCTGTATCTATTATATTATGGTATTAAAACTTCAAAATTAATTTCATGAAACGTGGGTATTAAAACTATAATAACTCTTTCAATTGATAAAAAAAAACTTTCTTTTGCAGATTTCAACCCTTCTGCCCCCCACAAAAAAAAAGTGAATGAGGGAGCACGAGGAGGGGTGGTGGACTACTTCAGCCCCACACCCCGCCCCCTCCAATAAAAATTAAGATAAAAAAAAAGACGGCTGCAGGCAGGGGCAAGATATGCACAGCTAAAGCTTCTTCCTCTCTCGATCTATCTACTTATTTTGTCAAAACTTTCAAAAAGGATTTGATCTATATGGCTGTAATAAATAGGCTTACTGTGCAGCATCTGATTGTCCTACTCCCCCCCCCCCCCCCCCCCCACGCCAGTCACTAATAAACTCGAACTTGCCAACAGCTCTTTTGAGGGACTGAGCCACCCTGACGATGAACGGATGGAAAAGCAGAGATTTAAAAACAAAAGTAATTGCGCATTGATAGGCTTTGGCACCAAATCCCCCAACTCAAAAAGAAGAATGGGACTCAAGGGAATAGCACAACAAAAAAAGTAAGGGGCGGATATGTCGATATTCGTTGCCTGTGTCAAACAAACCCTTCAAAACTGAAAAAGAATTAGCATCCCCCCAATCCTTACGACATACGATTCCTATCACTTCTACAGCTCACTAAATGACGCCGCCCACCCTGGCTCATACATCACATAGAACTCGAAACCGCATACTATAGCACAAGTATTGTCTACCATTCATCTACCAATCTGCATACTTCACACCATACTCAAATGCGTTACGACATCATATCAACTTTATCACCTCGCTCCTAACAGTATCGCCAACATAACAACTTGCGCTCATCATCGCGTCTTCTATGTCACACCTCCAACTACTTTGGCGCCACGGACAACCATACACATCTATGCACAACTCTACTTACCAATGTAGCGCCTAAAGCACCTTCTCATCCCCAATGCACGTCGTGTTTGACATCCAATAATCTTTCTGCAATACAAAGGAATATTGAAAAGGCGTAAATAATTCCTACATACTCAACAACCATTACTACACACCAATACGACGCAATCCGACCAAATATCTCAACATCAACTGTAATCACCTTATATGCGACACTCAATAAAATAAATATGATATGGTGTCTGGCCTGGAGGGCCTAGGAAGAAACGTATTGTAACACAGGAATAGGGAGATTTATTATTCTTAAACATGTTAAGACATACAACTAAAAAACAAATTATTCGTTAAAAGCAACTTTGTAAGTGTGGAAATGGAAAGAATTTATTGACATTTTCTAGTGCAGCTGTCAAGTGAATTCATTTTTAGTAAGTAATTCTATATTCACATACCCATTTTTAAATACGCATATAGTATTAGCTCACGGGATGTTGATATCCTATTAAACCATAGGCCAAAAAATGTCTAGTATAATATATACTGAACATATTTTTTTTATATGAAGACTTAATTTCAATCTGCTAAGATTTGTTTTGTTATTTCCATTAAAGCAGGAAATCGGGCTTTTCTTCTGCCATTGTTTTACATCGAATTGATCATTGTGTAATCTGGGAGTATGTATCACATTTCTTACAATCAAGAAAAAAATATATTCTTTGCGCCATGCGTTTGTATGGCTTTATGTGTATGTTTTGCACCAAAAATAATCTTTTGGTTTTGATTTTTAAGTTACATACACCATAGATTATAATTTCCCCCACCGGTCTGTACCATTTTTTATACATCTAACCTCAAACAATAGCATTTCAACAGGTGATTGCATAATGCTGTTTGTTTTTCCTTGTTCGAAAAATCAATTTCAGACCAAGGATGTAAATCAATACCAGTGGATGATTAAAAAATGGTACGATGAATTGACTTTCAACACTAAAATCAAGCAGTTTCTCATTTCCCTACAGGCATACATTACGGTCCGGGTGTCCTGATCCCTGTTTCGATACTCAAGAGTTAGGTATCAAAATTGATTGCATATAATGTAATTTGTCATCCGATAGCGCACGTTTATTTTCAAGAACAAAAATCCAATCGCAAAAGAAAAGAGAGAGGGGAAGTGGTAGGATCAGAGGTGGTAAAAGTTATATAAAGAAAATTAACCAGTGATGAATAATAATCGCCCTGTCTGATTAATATTCTAAAAGTGTTTGCAGATTCTCTCTTTCTTTTAATAATCCTTCTATCCACCATATCTTTCAACGGAAGAATTAAACTATAGTATTATATGTAAACAAGTCATGAGGCGTCGAAAATAAATCGATTCCGATTTTATAGTACTTATTCCTGTCCATCAGTATAAATATTTACCTCAATATGCTATAATCCACTTCTCGGAAGACATGTGCCAGCAATATTTTATCATCGCTTCGTTTAGTGGTAAGCACCGTTATCGAAGTTTCGTCGTACGAAGGATCTTTATTCGAATGATTCGCTTATTCCGAGGTGTCGTTCATTCAGAAGGTTCCTATCTAATATGTACTCTCATATACTATAAATGGGTTCGTCATTCCGAAGGTTCGTCATTCCGAAACGAAATAAGGTTCGTTTATTCCAAAGGCGTCATTCGAAAACGATAATAAGGTTATCGTATCCGAAGGGTTTCGTCAATTCCGACTAAACGAAAAAGGTTCGTTACCTTCCGAAGCGTTTGTTCATCTGAATGTGTCATTATTTTAGGCGTATCGGGGGCTAGCGGGGAACTAATGCTCACCATATATTAAGTGTATGTACTGAATGTGTTGGCCTTTCAGTGGATAGAGGCGTCTGCCTACAAGGCTGTTGTGAGGTCGATACCAGGTGCGTTAACCAAAAGTGTGAAACCCCCACTTTTATGCCATTAAAATGCTCTGCCGGATTCTTAAATGCCTATCTTACCTGATGGACAAAATGTTCCTGAGCATAAATTATGAGTGCAGAAAAAAACCCATTTTCAATAGGTTGTGTGCAATATTTTCGCTGGCGGATCGCATTATATTTTAAGACCGCGGTGCGTTTTTAAAAGAATTGGGCAGGAATGCGGGGGGGGAGGTACAAAGTTGTATTCGGATACAGATTAGAATTGGAGGGGCTACAGCGCCCCCCCCCCCCCGCCTGCTTATCTTCATCCCTGGTTTTCAAGCAAGATTACAATAAAAAATGAAAATTATGAGTCAGTTTAAAAAGCTTTTCTTTCGCTCATGCTCTGCATATTCAATTCAAGGGAGGTGATATCTCTTGTTAGTTAAGGAATATAAAAAAAAAAAGCAAATGTGCTTAAATTGCACAGTCCTCATGTAATTTTTAAAAAACTGTAAGAATTTTTCGGCTCGCTCTCGCGCTTCGCCAGTCACTTGACCTCCGTCGATAGGCCGAATTATAGGTTAAAAAAGAAAATGTGCTACAAATTCACAGCATTCATATATTTTTGTGTTTTTCGCCCGCATCTTTTGGAATTTGTCATCTGTGTGTGGATGAATATTGAAAGTAGAAATGAGGCAAAATATGCCTGAATACAAGGCAATGTTCACGTTATAGTAAGGGAGGTGACTCATTAACTTTTAAGGAATTAAAGAAATAGAAAGATATAAGAGACAAACTGTGCATATAACAACCACATTCAGGCCATTAAACAGCAAATTTTTCCGGCTCGCGCTTCGCGCTCGCAAGTTCAATCCTTGCGAAAAGTCTGCTTTTCACATTTTTAAACCCTTATAAATAATCCTTATAACGGCATCTGTAAAAATAAGAGGAGAAAAAGTAAAAAAAAATACACACGTTTAAGGTCATTATAAGCCAAAATTTTCGGCTCGCGCTTCACGCTCGTAGAAGTTTTCGTAAAAAGTCCCATTGACTGATTCCCTGACTCCAAAAGGAAGTAATACAATGTTAAATTTTCCTCTCACGGCTTCGTGTTCACAACAGTATTTGCTTAAAGGGATGCTATCATCACCTCGTAGAGGAATTAAAAAAGAAAATCATGACTTAAATAAACTGCCTTCGGGTTAGTTATGAGCCAAAATTTTCGGCTCGCGCTTCGCGGCTCGCAAGGTTTGCTGTTTAAGAAAAGGTCCACTTTTCAATTTTCGAACCCCCCCGGAATAATCCTAGTTACGGGCCTGAAGCCTTATGATCACCCATTTGAAAGAATTCTTATTAAAACGCCTCCTGGTAACGATAGATCAAGCCCTTTCCACCCTATACAATAATTGAACACTTAAAGGATACCCTTCCCCCTCCAACACGCCCACCCTCCAGTTTCCCCGCTTCGCCACAGATTATTTTAGTTTTGGACTTATTACAAAACTTATTTTATTTTCGGATTAACGAACCTTCGAAGGACGAGCCCATATTCGTTTTCGGAATTACACCCTTCGGGAATGACGAACCCTATTTCGTTTTTCGGAATTACGAACTTCGGAATGACAACCCTTATTTCGTTTTCGGTAATGTACGAACCTTCGGAATGCGAACCCTTTTTCGGCGTTTTCCGGAATGACGAACCTTCGGAATAACATAACCTTCGGAATAACGCCACAAATGTTCGGATTTAATCGAACCCTTTTATTTTCGGAAATACAGACGAACATCGAGGTTTTACGTGTTTCGGAATGACGAACCTTCGGAATAATGGACCTTCGGAATAACGAACCATCGGAATTACGAAGTGTAACCGTCGTTAGTAACGATATTGATGTAGGCCTACATATACCTGTTTCTAGTACATTTATTTTTATCTCTTGTTGTGTGATATTGCTTTTCGTTACAAAACAATTTGTGGCTAATCTTAAACACTGTTAAATAAATCATATACATGTAAATGAAGTATGAAAATAAACTAAAAAATTAAGGGTATACTGAATAAGATCTTTACGCAATAGTGAACGAGCCTTATTTTGCCAACTCATGCATATGATATTTTTTGTTCGTCCGTGAACATTTTTATATTCAAACCAAAAATAAAAACTGAAAAACAAATACGAAATGACCTACAAAATAATGTCAAATGTTATGTGCTCATCCTATGTAACATTCCCGGAGTATATGTTCTTTTCATTGCGTTTTCTCCATTTTGTGGATAAGTGGAAAAGATGAAAAAGTAAAGTGAACTCTGGTCATTGTTTCTATGCTCATCTTTTTAATCTGCCAAGCTTTCGGTTCTGAGAATCTTTATCAGGACCATCGTCACTGACATGTGTGGAACCTTGTCACGACTTTCATTTGAGTGCTTTCTTTTCATTTCTTCCGCTTAGGAACTTTTGCTATTTATAACACATTGGTTGTAATATGTATATACAAAACCAATGTATTTACAGTTATTTTTAATACAAAAGTCATAATCATTGTTTTTTCCGGGGTAATAAGAGGTTTGTTTTCGCTTTCTTTTTCTTGATATTCTGTTTATTGTACTCTAAATTAATGAGTTACTGAACTTTATGAAGCGATTTGATCAGGTGGTTAAATAATTTATATAGAGCAATACTCACCATTAAATGACTCTTTAAGAACGCTGGACTGATTTCAACAGTTGAACTTTTTATTTAAGGGGCCCTCTTTTTGGCTTGAATGTATAGTCCTCGTCAAAATATCGATATTAGTTAAAGTGGTTCCATAATTTGCTACAATTCGAACCACTTTAAGATTCTTTCATTTACTTGAAAACCCACTTGTTGGTCAATCGGATAGCCCATTATAGGAAACCCAATATCTATAATATCCTCTGAAATGAGATGAACATGTATTGTGTTTAAGTTTATTATTATTATTATTTTTTTAATTGAACATAGATTACATCGCATTTAGCTTTCATATCCGGTATCCATCCATATAAAAGGATGATAATCTATGACAAGCTAGCAGTGTTGGGATTCTTCTGATTGCCGAGCTTTTATCCTAGGTTGTGAAACCACATCCATACATGACTAGAAAATTGGATAACTTGCGATGATAGGTGGAAGATATATTCTTTTTAGTTGATTACTACTTTGAAATGGATAACAGCACAAATTGTACAAACTTTGGGGATGGAGAGGAGTACTGGAGAGCACGTGGAAAACCATTCGAATGGTTTGACGGTATCATATGCCTTCTTGTTATCATTGGTATCATTGGAAATTCACTCGTCATCATTATTCATCGTCGATTGAGAGGCGATCGAGCCACACCAACCAATCGACTCATTATATGCCTTGCCACCGCTGATATCCTCACCGGGGTTTTTATATTGCCGATACCAGAATACGAGAACCTTCCCAGGAACTTTGCAGGAGACTTCTATTGTCACGTCGTCGAATCCCGGTACCTTCTATGGGTTTCTTTCAGAGCATCTGTCTATACTCTGACTGCGATCGCTCTGGAAAGATTCCTGGCCATAGTGCACCCCTACACCTATAAGACATGGGCTAGAAATAACTACGTTAAGTACATCATCGCTGCAATATGGGTCTTTCCTCTAGTTCTTCGATCCCCTCAACTGATTCTCAATGTTGTTGGTGAATGCGGTAGATGTGATATTACCTTCCGGTCGCAGCGCTTTTATTCAGCATACAGCATCGTTCTCTTCGTAATCGAGTTCATCTGTCCACTCATCACCATGATATACACCAGTATCAGGATCGTAGCTGTGCTCAGAAGAGATCGCTTTAATCGCTTAACCATGATGATGGCGCCAGCAGACCTTCAACACAGCTCCAGTCAATAAGACGTCGTTTTACCATAATGTGCATCTTCATGTGCGCATCGTTTATGATTCTCTGGACCCCTGATCAACTTGGCATCTTCCTCTACCGCCTCGGTGCATTCTCGAGATTAAGCGTTTACTTCAATGTGTTCGTGACGATATCGTTCGCAAACGGGGCTACAACCAACCCCATCATCTACTCGGCATGTCTTCCTCCATTCAGGCGAGCACTCAAGGATACTGTTATGTGTCGCAGTGTGAACACATCAAGGATCGAGATGGTGGACATAACTTGTACTGATATCACCGCATCTTCAGTTAAATCAGTGTGTTAGCATATCCCAATAAATAAAGGGCTGTATCTCAAATACATCGTGGGTGACAATGACTTGAATATTATTACTACATAAAAAACACAATTTCATGTATTGAACAAGTATGAGCATCTGGAATTCTCGAGCACCCTTCCAGGGTAGGACAAACCGAGGTGATAATAATGATTTATAAAACGATTTGGAAGCAAAGGGATGTGTAATATGATTAATGATAATGCGATAATTATGTGCCATATATTACAAAAGAGTGGACTATTGCATTATTATTATTATTATTGATATCTATTATCATTATCAACACTATCAAACTTAATATTCCTATAATCATGATAATCATTTTTAAATCAGTGAGTTTAGGCTACGCGTCAACAGTATAAGACAAGACCATATGGTTAATGATAATTTTGCAAGAGTCAATAGACAGTATACAGCAAGGCATTTTATGTGAATTAACGGATAGCAAGTTTTCTGTTTCGATACAGAACAGGCTTTAGATTAATGTAGAATTTAACATATAGCATTGTCGTTTATTTTAATGAAAGTCTGCATGAAACGTTATAAATTAATATACAAAAGCATGTTTAACTAGTGATAATTGCTCGTAGAAATCTTCAACCAAAAAAAAAGAAGGGAAAATTAGTTAATGAATGTGTATATAGACAATGTGTAGCGTTTTTTTTTGTTTTTGTTTTTGTTTTTTTTTTTTTTTTTTTTTTTTTTTTTTGTATTACTTAGCAGTAATTGCATGGATCTTAATGTTATAGATACATATTCATATTGACATGTATGGCTACTAATGATCTCAATGATTGTTCATGTACATATTTAAAGAAAAAGGAAACTTTAACTCTTTGCCTGCCAAATTCGACTACAGTCATGTACTTATTGACTTTACAATCGTAATAATTCATTTTCTCTGTAAATGGCTGGGCTAAAAGATTTGAAAATCACTGATAATGCTAGGATCGGATCTGCGGCATATTTTCTCATAGTTCGTAATAAGCAGATATTGTTATACTATTTTTAATAATTAAAGAGAAAAGTCTTCTTTTTTATGCTTAAAATTAATGTGGCATGCAAAGAGTTAATAGAAATGCCATGCACTATACTGGAAATCTTATCACTAGTCACCAATAGCTAAAATCACATTTAGCAAAGTATTTGTCAGATTAGCTATTGAAAATAGATTATTGACGTAGAAAGCACTACACACTTGCTTTTCCAGCTCAAAAAAATAAAATACATGAAATAGGACTGTGACTCCGCTACCATTTCACATTAAGATAGATTGTATGAATGAAAATAATATAGGACACTGTAATAGCATTCTATATATCGCAATCTCAACGATGTATATATTGTACCTTTGAGGGAAAAAAAATAATCTAAATCACTTCAGATTTATTTATTAGTTGAATGTAATGTAATGCACACAGAGCGTATATAGACCCACCTTAATTTAAAACGCGGGACAAATGCACAGCGTTGGCTGGGCGCGCTCGACGAATGAGTTACGCACACCCAGCGCATACTTGGAGTTGGCCATGCGTCGTACATGTTACTGCGATAGTGGTTTCAGTTTCTTCTCTCGTATTACATTACAGAGAAGACGTCTTGAAGATATTAATTGTAAGATATATAAGATATTGATACATGATTATCTCAAACACCTAGTTAAAAAGAGCGTTTTTTTTTTTAAAGATTAATTATAACCTATCCGGTTTTGCTCACTCGTCTGAAAGAGATATTTGGATTGTCTCCATAATTAGACAAATTGATTGGTGATTTTTTTTTTTTTGGCTGGCAAATCACACTATTATTTACAAACATTTGGATTAGATACTTCATAGCACGGTGATGGCAAAACAACTTCTCAAAAGATAGATATAATATGACCAAACTCTAAAGTAGGCCTAAATCATTGTTATAATACTCTCAATATCTTGTACAACCATTAGTAAAGCTAATTACTCGAGACAGTTATGCACTATCTAGTTGACCTCTTATGTTATATGTTCATTGCACTTAGAAAAACAATAAACAATAAAATTTTCCAAGAGACCCATGTTTAATTTAAAAATATTGTTTTAGGTATTGACCTTGTAGAGCACTTTGTTTGGAGTAGATATATAGAGAGAGTAAGAAAGAGGAGAAATGTGTGCAGATTGAGTGTGAGTGTAAGTGTAATAATTTTGTGTGAGGGTGTGATGCATGTATAGGGAAATAGAGGAGGAAAGAGAGAGTAAGGGCGAATGTTGGTGGGAGGGGGGGGGTGAGTGTTATTATGGTCTATGTGGATGTGATATGCAAAAAAGGGGTATAAAGATAGAGGGAGATAAGAAAGAGGGGAAATTGTTGGTGGTGTAATGATGATGTGAGTAGAGGTTGCGACGAAAGATGGACTGTGGTGAGGGAGTGTGTTTGTGTGTGTGTGTGAGTGTGTGAGTGTGTGTGTGTGTGTATGTGTGAGTGTGTTGTGTGTGCGTGTGTGTGTGTGTATATATGTGTGTGATGATGGTATGTGTGTGTGTCATGATAATGTGAGTGTGGGTGTAATATATTGGAGGATATGAGTGAGGATGTCTTGCTGTGATGATAGTGTGAGGGTGTCGATCTGCTTGGGTATGTTAAAGCTTATTTAGATTACTGGCCATGGACAAACCCCAGGACAATTATCTGTAGGACAATAAACCAGGCTTATGGTCCTAGAATCCTGATTTAGATATTAGATCAACTTAAAAGGTGGTTGATATTTCATTATAATTATTATAAATATACACAGTTTTGTTCATTTGTTTCTTCGCATTTCCTGCATTGGACTGATATCGATAAATCCTTTCTCTCAATGAGGTCTAAAAGCATCAACACTTGTCAGGATTCCAAGTTTCAGTTTCAACTCATGTGCCTGAAAAACACATTTGGTAAATAGTCTAGTAAAAAACGAGTTGTGATTGGTTGGAGTGGAGTCACGTTTAGTGATTATTAGACCAATAGGAATGAGATCAAACGGGCATTAGTCGTAGACCCTCCCCTCTTGGATTTATTGATTGGAATCCCGTGTTAAGGGGTTTAGATGAATTAGGATGAGTCAATGACTTGTTGAACTTGTTTTAGATTTTCTTTTTCTAGAGGGAAGGTGTTTTTTTTAGGGGCGGATTTATACAGTGCGTCCCAGAAAAAAGTAAACCTAACTTTGAGAGCCTCATGTTGAAATTTTTTTTAGCTTATGTAAATTTGACATTTATTTTATGATAAAGAGTAACTCATTTTCTATTTAAAGATACCAAACTTATACCTGTGTTGTGATGGATGGCTGAGCACTTGGGCTTTAAAAAAACAAGAGTCAAAATTAAAATGTTCCAAGTTTGAGCTGAAGCAGCCCGTCCATTTCAATAGACCAAGAAATCCATCGTAACTTAATGAATGGGCTTAAAAAGGCTGATCTCACACAAAGAATGAATGATCAGAAAGCCAGGATTGCTTCTGATAAAACTTGGAACAATTTGTTTTTGACCAATTTTTTTTTTTTTTTTTTAGAATTTAAGTGGTCAGTCATCCTTGACAGTGCAGGTATGATTTTGGTATCAATTGATAGAATATGAGTTACTCTTTGATATGATATAAAAAATAATGACATTTAAGTAATACAATTTTAATGCAAGGCTCTCAAAGTTGGGTTTACCTTTATCTGGGACGCACTGTATAAATGAAGGCCTATTATCATAAATGTTTTTCGTTTATGACGGGGGGGGGGGGTAGTATGTATTATTTATTTTGTTTTAAATTTTTACAATTTAATAATTCTCAAAAGAAAGAGAGAGAGAGAGATAAAGAAAAAAGAGGAAGAAATAGGGGGTGGGCCAAAAATCGTTCTTTGGCAAGGGCGGATCTTATTTGTAATTCTCAAATCAATTAATTTTTTGTTATTATTTATTTTAATGTAAAAGTTCTTGCTCAAAAAAGAAGAAGACAAATTTGAAAATTCATCAATTTGTGCGTGCGTGTGTGTGTGTGTGTATGTGGGGTGGTCTTGAGGGAGATTTACTAAAATACATATTGCATTTTCTATTTATGCAATATTATACTGAACTATATAATGTATTATATCCATGATTGGAAGTTTGTCGATCACTGATTGGTTAGGAGCATTTCACGTGATTTAAAATAATTCTTCTAGAAAAGAAAATTTACTCATTTACCCGAGTATAGTTGGGATTACTATTTAATCCGCATAATATACGCGATCTTAGCTACTTGAAAATTTTCATTTCCTTCAAGGCTAACACCCTTCAGGAAATGGAAATATTTCAGCAGCTGCGATCTATAGATTTTACCATCCTTGGTCGAGGTCCGTATATTTGTACATTATCCCTCGTGAAGGACTATAATCAGCTCAGCCAAACAAATGAAAATTTACTCGTAAAAATTAATTTTTTTTCCCTCCATGCTATCAAGCACAAATATTCAGTCATGACTATTGAGAAGCCATGAGTGAAAGGCCAATATTGAGAAATTAGGACATTTTTTTGGTTCATAATTCATACTTCAAAGATCTTTCATTGCGAGTCAGCATTACATGATATCGCAGAAACAAGTCTCATGTAGTCCAAACATATCAAATCTACAGTCTTGAACTAAACAATAATCGTTTGGAACATCAATCTATGTGAAATAAAGATTCTGATTACAACTTCATCACAATAATGTTATAAGCTTGCCCAAATGTGTATTTCCTCCATCTGGTCTGGAGAATCTATTAACTAACAATATGATAAAAGTTCATTAATTTCTTTCATCTCCATGTACGAGTAGATTGCTGAACAGAACGGATAATACCATTCCAGCTGCAGGGAAGTCTTCTTAAGCGAGTTTTTGTGAGCTAATTTATTATTGCAGCCAGCTGTATAGATTTCTACGCTTGTCAGTCGTATTTCCAACGTCGCTTCGTTGCGTCTGGCCTCTTAGATAATGGACGCGCCTTGTTTAATTACGATATAATGCCGCACATTGGTATACGTTAACTTTACATTTTACATAGAGTAGAATTGATATGGTCTCGAAGAAAACGGGGGAAAAAAGGGGGAATCACTTCGTGAATACTTGAAATAAGAATCCAGGGCTATTTTTAGTGCATGTCTGCTTGTTGCTCACAATCATACACTTCTTGATAATTTGGATTATGAACACATTTTAATTATGACACTTCCAATGTCGTTGTAAGAGCCATAGACGTAAGTTACGTCTAAGATGTAATAGTATCATTGACAGGTTGGTTTGTTCATGGACACTAGTAGTGTCCCTAGTCTGTTTCTTTTACGTCAATGTAACCATTAACTGATGGACACAGATTCATTGCATTATATATGCTCAATGTGCTTTAAAATGTTTTTGCTTATATGGATTGTGTTTGCTATTGACACTGAAAGTATGGTTCAAAGTACGATCTTTACCACCCCTCCCATTCTTGCTCTCACTATCTTCACCCTCTCTCTCTTTCACACAGAGAGAAACACCCGAGCGCACACACACACACACATACACGCACACACCGCCAAAACACACCCATTGACATAAACATCCTTATTCTTTTTCTATTTTGTTTCTTTCGTTCGCCATCATTTTCTTTCTTTTTCTTTTCTTTTTTTTTTCCTTCTCAACTCATTTCATGGGTAAGTAAAACGTATCCATGTTTCAATATTGATGCATTTTTGCATTGCTTTTCCTCTTGTTTTGTTTTGTTTGTATTTGTTTCATGTTGCACTGACAACTTTATTATGGTAGGTCTTTAAGCTGTCGCCGTTAAAAAAAAAGTACACACAAACAAATTGATTTTCTCGATCTTTAATAATTTTGTAATTATATGCCGCCTCTAAATATAAAACAACATTCCACTTTGCATCAGAGAAATGCTACCGTATTAAATAAATCCCTTGAAACGTCATTCAATCTGCCAAGTTTTTAATTGAATACACAATTGTACGTGTCATAAACAGAATAGCATGACTGTCGGCAAATTGATTGATATTTTACTTTATTCATTGAAATATCTTTCGACAATAAAATAGAATCAGCAAATTACCGTTTTCATGATAAAACGTCTTGGGAAGCATACAAATCCAATTAGTGCGATAGATCCTGCTGCTATGTACAATTTCAATGTTAACATAGTTGATATCAACAAGAACACATGATTAATTGAATCGGTTATACAATATGCTACAATACTTGTACGCTCCCTGTTTATAAGTATTGCATCATAGCCGCTTATTTTTTGGTGTTGTTGCTTTTTAAAAAAAATTTTCGTTGCAGTTTAACATTTCATTTGTAACAGACTTTACTGTTGTCCTTCATTTTTGAATATTCTGAAAGGGAATATTGTCCCTTTTCCTTTCTGAGAGCGGAAGTAACCAGACCGTTTATTTGTTTAACAAAAGGAATTCATGCTTTCGTTTAACGCAGATATATGAGATGTAAAGCAATTGACAATAAAAGACTTAAAGGGGAATCCAACCCAAGGAGAGAATCAACCTTACTGGAAAGAGGAAAATGAGTAGAGCAATCTAAAAAAAAGTTTCATCAAAATCGGTTATAAAATAAGAGAGTTATGGAAGTTTGAAAAGTCTAGTTGTTCCGTCTATAGGGATCCTCAAATTGGCATCATCGGCTTCAATATGGCCGATCTCATGGACAACTCTCCATTCATTTTGTACACAAATTTTCAGATTTTCCCATTTTCTTTCGAAATATATCTTACCTCCTTCTGATCTCAACATATGTTGTGTGAAATATATTTTCCCATGACATATTTTGAGCTCAGAAATAAAAACCTCGATAAAAATATTTTGGTACATAAAATCGATTGATATAAACACAACACAAAAAGAAAGTTCCCTGTATTTCAAATATCAATAATTTTTTAAACCAGGAGGAGTTAAAAAAAAAAATCTAATTTTATGTCCATGTAGGGAATTTAATGAGCTACCATGGGAGCGAATTTTAGGAAAAATCATTTAGTCATGCTTCAGTGAGCAATGGTTGAATGCGAAAGTGTCATGTTTTGAAGTTCGCAAGCCTAAAATCACTTTGATTCATTGATATCGGACAAATGTTTGGATTTTAAACATTTCACGCATCAGAATGTACGCAAAACGTGCTTCCAAACATACGGAAAGGACATTTGCGTAAAATTTCACGGTTGAGTGAGCATGCAGCAAAAATTGCCAAAACTGGGATTTTTACTTCTTTGCCATGGTAAAATTGATCAAATATGATGGGATTCATGTTTGGGAAGAGTGTTTTTAACTTTTGCAAAAAAAAATCAAATCAATTCACGGTTGAATGAACACCATAAATTAACATGTGAAAAGCACTAAATAAGTATTCTTTTCATTTTGTACACTATCATGCGAATATCTGTTTTTGTATTATTTTTATGACCTGTACACGTGTGTACATGATGTTATTGCATTTGTTTAAAGATTCATGCTTCAGTGAGCACGTGGCACAGGAAAAGCTTTTTTTTTTTTTTTTTTTTTTTTTTTTTTTTTTTTTTTTTTTACTTAGAGACCAAAATTAAATGTCTTACTTTGCTTAACCATACCAATACGTTTGAAAGTATTCATTTGATTTCATTTTCGCAGAAATCCCGATTTTTCATGCTTCAGTGAACACAAGAAAATTTACGGCCCTGGCACAGCTTAATGGCACGTCCGATTCTTAATTTGGCCTTCTTAAAGTTCCTGTTAGTTAATGATCTCTTAAAGATTTGTGCCAAGTTTCATGAATTTACTCACAGAATAACGAACAAAAAATTGACAATGAAAATGGGCAATATTTGACTTTTGTTCACTATTGATTTGCTCCCCATTGACTTTATAGATAGGGTAAACTGGGGTTAGTGGGACACTTTGGGGGAATTGATATATGCATTTGATTAGCACCTGCCTTAGTGGAGAAACTTTTTTAGCGTGAATAAACATACATCTAGCAACAAATTGCCTTTTTGGGAAAAATAATCGTTACAAATCTGTAACATCTCACGTTTTGACATAAAATGATTGACAAATAGCTAATTTTGAAAATACGCAGTATGGAAACTTGTGTTTCCCAGATCCCTTTTGTTTTAGGGGTAACGTGGCATTGGAATTGTTCGTAAAGTAAATTTTAAACTAGAAAATAATATAAAATGAAATAAGATTTAAACAAAAGACCTAAAGCAATTGTTTTAACTAACTGTCCCACTAAACCCACATGCTTGGGGTTAGTGGGACGCGCCAATTTCAATAGTATTTTAATGTATAAATAAAGTTTGCGAAGATAGATCTTCAATCCGCACTTTTATATCACAGATCACTGCATGTATGACTGCCGGGGTAAGTTGAACAATGGAGTAATAATGATTAATATTGCCATTTGACCTTTATTTGGAGAAATTTTTCTTACCAAAACATTTCTAAAATGTTTATAACTAACTAAACTACAAAATGAGATATATAATTGCTTTAAAAGTTTGTTTTTATAAATAATGCTTGGGTAAATTTTCAAGTGTCCCACGGGTTTTTATTAAACGGGGCACTGATATTGTTGAATTATGCAGACTTTAAAACTTTAGTTTTTGTAAAGTTGTAAAACGGGAAAGGAATGAGATCTATTTGTTTGTTTTTTTAAATACTATATCTTTTGTTTACTTTCAAACAAAACGGGGTAAAGGACGAAGAAAATGCTTGCTTTGTTTACAGAATCACAGATTTAAAAAGTGCTCTTTATATGTTGAAAAAAAAAACCAACTTTTTTTTTCATCACTTGAAATGTGTACAGGAAAAAAGAATAATAATGAGTCGTGAAAATGTTTGAGAAAATAGTTTGGCAATCAGTTCTTATGATATCTGGAATATCATTTCTAAGATTCTTAGAAATTATATTTCAAATGTATAAACAGTTTTTATGAAGACAGAGATCTTTGTTTCTCACTTTTAAACCACATTTTTATTCCATGTATTATGCTGTCCCACTAACCCCAACTTGATGGGGTTAGTGGGACAATGGAGTGGTAATGATTAACTGTCACCTTAACCTTCATTTGGGGGAAATTGTAACCAATACATTTGTAAAACGTTTATATCTAAATAACCTTCAAAATGAGATATGTAATTGCTTTATTGAGTATCTTATTTTTTGTGTTATGCTTACGTAAATGCTTAAGTGTCCCACTAACCCCAATTTATCCTAGAGTTTGAACAAAAAGTGAACATTTTTTGGTCTCTAAAAAAAAAAACACACACAAAACAGCTTTTCCTGTGCCACGTGCCCACTGAAGCATGACTTTTTAGATAAATGCAATAGGATCATGTACACACGTGCACCGGTCATAAAATAATACAAAAACAGATATTCACAAAATGTTTAATGTACAAAATGGAAAGAATACTTACTTAGTGTTTTTTCACATGGTATTTTATGGTGTTCATTCAGCCGTGAATTGATTATTTTTTTTTGCAAATGTTAAAACACTCTTCCTAGACATGAATCCCATCATATTTGATCAATTTTACCATGGCAAAGAAGTAAAAATCGCAGTTTCGACAATTTTTTGCTGCATGCTCACTCAACCGTGGAATTTTACGTAAATGTCCTTTCCGTATGTTTGGAAGCACGTTTTGCGTACATTCTGATGCGTGAAATGTTTAAAATCTAAAAATTTGTCCGGTATCATTGAATCAAAGTTGTGATTTTAGGCTTGTGAACGTCAAAAGATGACATTTGTGCATTTAACCATTGCTCACTGAAGCATGACTTAATGATTTTTCCTAAAATTCGCTCCCATGGAAGCTCATTAAATTCCCTAAATGAACACATAATCAGATTCTTTTAATTTCTCCTGGTTAAAAAAAATTATTGATATTTCAAATAGGGGAACTTTCTTTTTGTGTTGTGTTTAGAAGACTATATACCACACATTCTTTCTCTCTCTCTCTCTCTCTCTCTCTAGAAAAAGCCCCTCCTTTTGTCTCGAATGGGTAGCTTATGCGGCGGTTACAACTCGTCGTAGGCTACGGGGCACGTGCCATCAAGTAGCCTGCGTTGCATGTGCAATGCATGGACAGGTTGTTGGTCAATTTCTGCGATTCCTGCGTTTCTGTAGTAAGGGTATATTGGAAAAACTGCCTGCACGTCGTACATGCACCGTGCCTCCGAAGCACCTGCGCTGCACGATTTTTCTACGAAATCCATCGTAGGGAGTTGCACGTCGAAGGTACGGCGAGTTTTGACCGCCGCATTAATGTAAGTGTACAGGGTCTTAATCTAATGGTGCCCTCACACTAGAGCGTGTTGAGGTAACGTGTGTCTAGCGTTCACGATTTTCACTCGAAATTTGACTATGTCCAAAATA
>CALNVZ010003426.1:36990618-37042716 GCA_940671915.1 Paracentrotus lividus
TGCAAAATACAAAAAGTCTATGGCCGCGTTCGCTTTGCGTAGAGTGATAGCGCCCTCTTCCCTTTAAGTTTACAACTAGAATTGATATGTATCCAAGTGAGCCACGCGCACTCTCACATTCACGTATGTTATCAAGTAAATCTCTCACACACTCACACCCACTCATTTTAATATCCAAATGAATCCCACACACACTCACACCAACACATTCTCCATCCAAGTGAGCCACATGCCCACTCACAGATAAATATCATACCATCTAAGTGAAACACACACCCTTACCCATTCATTTTTATTTTCTGATGAGTCTCTCACAAACCCTCAACCACACATTCTCTTCTCCAAATTAACCCATGCACACTCACACCCACACATTCTTTTATCCAAGTGTGGGCAAAGTACACTTACAGTACATAACGTAATAAACGTGTGTCACCACCACTTCCATTTTATGTCATTCCAACGAGTTCTCGCGCATCCACACACGTTCATCTGATCCCCACTAATCCATTAATCTTTTCCCAACGTTTTCATCAATCTTAGCTCATTAATTTGCAACCTATTGCAATATCAATATCGGTTTTTTTTCCGTGGAAGAGCTAATAACATGTTCTTGTATGAACATCACTGCATTGGAAAAAAATTACTAATTGAGGTCCCCCATTTGTTCATGTATTTATTTTGAATTATTATTATTTTCGATAATCAATGGATAGAAAAGTAAAAACCGCGGATTTACTTTTATTTGAAATATAGTTTTATACCCATACGGGGATATATCATCCTTACAACAGGTACAAAGTGGAAATTTAACATTTGTGATCTGCATACTTCTTTGAAATATTGAAATCCTAGTTTCTGAAAAGTCGTACTTTGGGATTTTTCCTTTAACTCTCGAGAGAAATTGGTATCCACTATTATAGGACATTTTTAAACGAGAGCAAAATTGCCATTGGGGACACAGGTTTTCAGAAATCAGTAGAGTACTTTCACATTTCTTATTCTTCAAATACTGTTTATAGGATTTATATATACTTTTTTGCAATGAATAATGCCCAATATTTTCCAACAAACGGGGGGATAAAAAAAGGAAATCCCTAAGAAGAGGTGTATTTTATTGTCCAATGATAAGACGTTGCCACGGGGAATTCGCGCTAACTCCTTATTTTCAAGTAAAATATTAAAAAATACTTGAATAATTAACTTACGGCTGTAAATTCTAATATAAATTTTGCTTCATCTCATAATATAGATATATTGACTGCTTTGAGGGACATGGTCGTTTCTAGATCCTGCTCAAGGGAATCTCCGCATCTGCTATAACCCAAGACCGCAGGTCGCGGGTTATGGCAGATTCGGAGATTCCCGAGAGCAGTCTAGGAACGACCATGTCCCGAAAATAAAAGCAGTCAATATATATTTTATATGCCGAATCTAAAAACAACAAACATGGTCTAATTCTGACCTAGAACTATTAGTCTAAAAGTGAAGTCTACGATCTAAGTTAGATTCTAAAATAGGCCTAACGTTAGATCTAACTGTTAGACTAGCCTAGAGTCATGAAACAAAGTTAAGTCAGTTCGAGCCTCTGGCTCTGCAGGCCACAATGCATGCTCACCACATGCACAGGCAACACATTTGCATTCTACTTACAAAATGCCGAGGAAGCACCCTCCAGATTAACCTCTAAATCGCTTGTTTAGATCAACATCATCATCGGAATTCAGGCTTAACGCTCAACTAGAAATCTGGGATCCGTTCTAGCGCGACGAAAGAATTTGTCTACGCTGCGCGCACGCACGTTGACGCATATAAGCAGCGGAGTTGTCTAAAATTATCGACCAAATCGCGCCGCAAATTATGGTATCTGAAATAAAGCGCATGCGCAGCAGCCTTGCACGTAAACAAATGGGGATCGCACTATGCCCATGGGCAAAAAGTACTGTAAAAATGTTCTATTGACCGGTAAAACCGGGAAAAATGTCTATGGCGGCCATAGGTCAGATTATGACTGCACTTTCAACCAATCAGAAGACAGGATTATTAAAGATTCTTAAAATGAGGTATATAAAACTAATTACAACCTATATATCGAAGAAAAAAGTTGCATTAAATATTTCGGTAATACAGGTCTGAATATCAATTGCTTGAGGTCAAAACGTTTCCAAAGAAAATTAATGTATTCTTTTTCCTCCTCCTTTTCTAGGTGCACTATGTGTATCTTTTCTTCGGTAGAAGTGTATTATACTGTAACATGATTGTATTGCTAATCCAGTACTTATCCATTATTTATATAATTTGGAAAAATATCCATTATCAGAAAATCTGAAAGAAAACACTTTATATACATTTATACTTGAAAGGATATTTGTGATGAAATAAGAGAGAAATGATTGGCATCCAATTATTAATTTGATATAGATAATGGTTTGTAGGCGGCACATCAAAGAAAATTTTATACGAATGTGTCGCGTTTCGAAACATTCTTTTATCCATATATCCCAACGTCTTTATCACCCGCATACGCTTCTGTATGTTATTGTTGTTTTGTTTTCCAAATAATTACATATCACTCTATTTCCGTCTCTATGATTACTTCTTATATTAGAAAAGAAGACAAAACTCAAGAGTATTGAGGACAAGAAACCGTAAATGAGAATAAAACCACGGTAAAGGAAAGTGCTTGTACAATAATATTTTCCATCTCAAATATTGCCAATTTGAATATGAGAAAACATAGTAATATAACTTTGCTGATTCAGCACAGAAATTTGTTGCTTTTATCAACTGGTATTCAGAATACCCGTTGATAAAAGCAACAAATTTCTTTCTTTGTCGTGTATCTAAATGCATGTGTTTATGTATATTTTCAAAAGACAAAATATCATTCACAAAACTGTTTGCATGGATTGTAAATTTGGTTTGTTTGTTTGATTTGACATAAAAAACAACAATAGTGCATAATTCATTATACTTTAGCATATAAATACGGTAAATAGCCCATTTCAGCGGACATAAATGCCGTACTGTTGTTCCCCCATGGGGTCCTTGCTTTGGGGAATGCATTTTTACATTAAAAATAGGGAAAATATTACAACCAGAGAATTAGAGAATCATCTTTGTGAATCATACAGGGGCCGCGAAGAAAGTGGACGCTGTGTGTGTGGGGGGGGCGGGTGCTGACAGGCCTAAAAATCACAAATGTTAATGGTCATTTTTTGCGTTTTGTACACGGTGCTGAAAAAAGTGGGGGCTGAACGTCCCCCTCCTCTCCTCTCTCCTCTGTACCTGCTCTCAAGCAATACGCCAGTTGCATTAGGGCCTGTATAAACATGATGACAGGAATATTTTTAGCGAAACTTTGTTCCCACAATATTATGCCAAAGTAAACTGCTTTTTAATTTGAATAATTATAATAGAATTTTATACCTTTTAGGTTGATTTTCAAACATTCATATTCGAGATTAGAGAGGAGATCCCTTTTTTAGAAATTATATAATGTATTACAATATATGGACAACGTTAAAAACAAGGACCATGATAGGTCTTTAAACGTTAATATTGATATTGCACACCTTGAGAAAGTTGAGAATTGACAGTCTGCAATAATAAATATATCATTATGCAATCGTGGTTGCACATCACCACATGTCAGAATGGAATGTCAATTTTTATGCAATCTTCCAATGGAATGCTCTCGATGTACTTCAAGTTAATGAAGCTGTCAGTTGAAATGCTACAATCACATCGCAAAGTCACAGAAGAGTTAACTTGAATTGACGCACAATCTTGTTTATATTATTATTTTATGATTACTTAAATTCCATCTTGAAATCTCACTTGACATGACAAAAGATTTTGAATGATAGCGTATTTAAGTTTTCAAACTATATATTACTTAAAATATATACTGTTAATCATAAAGTTTGGATACTTTTTTCATCAACATCATTTTTGGTTGTGTTTCCACCCCGTAGGCCTATATCGTGATCAAAATAAGAAAAGCAAACCTTTTTATCCCTTCGATATCTTTCAATACAACGATTTGAGTGTAGATTTTTAGTCTGTCTTTCTGTTCCTCTTTGGTAAAGCAATTTTCCCGTTCTTCGATATTATCTGATATCAAAATTCAAACCTATAATTTTTATGACTTTCTCTCTCAGTACGGGAATGTGTTATGCCCCCATCCTTTGCGTCCCTTTTCCGCAGCACTCAAATGCCTAGATTATATACTATTGCCCAGTCGGTATATGGATCGTCTTTCTATTATCTCAGATAAATTACATATTAAAGAAATAAGGAGACGATTTCAAAATTTAAAAAAAAATTATTTCAAGGTATACCTTGAAACATTTTACATTACCAAATTATGATTTTTCTTCTTTGCTCTATTCCTTTTCTTTCGATACTGCATTAACTTGCACGATGTAGAACTTTCAGCCTTTAGTAATTGGCTTTAAATATGAACTTTAAGAACGCTGCACTTTCAACCAATCAGAAGACAAGATTAGTAACAAGATATACATGTACCTATTCAATGTTTAGTGTAATTTAAATCTAAAAACAATTGCATGTATTTCAACAAAATAATTTTAAGGCTGCTATTGTCATTTACGAAAGTTATATATAAAAGTGGAATCGTTTAGATAGAAATATTTATAAACTATTGCGATGTGACATACGACAACATAACATATATCGTTTAAATATTACAAATCGTTCATCAGTGATGATTGTAAACTTTCAAATGTTACTAAAAACGTAAACACAAATGAAAAGTATTACTTTCGAGGTTTTATAATTAATTGATTAGTTGACTGAATATATATCTACAAAGTAAAAATTGATACAATAAAGTAAATACATTTTACATAAGAATTACATAAAAATGAAACTATTTATAATAGGCCGTGTGTCATGAATTGGGTGCAAAATGCGTTACATGTCCAAACATTTATAGAAATGTACATTGTCACAAACAAACATCTCTAGTTTCTTAATGGTAAGTCAAACATGCATACAATTATACATATATTGAAACCTGAGATGATAAGGAAGATGATTAACATATTCTTTTGACTGTACAGGGTGTGTCATTAAAGCTATACAAGGTGTTACAAGAAAAAGTGGTTTAAAAAGTTTTACAATTTCAATGGCAAGTAATTTCTTATTGCTTGCATTTATTGAAACAAATCAACTTAGACTGTGTTAATAAGACCCTATGCTTCTAAAAAATATTAACTTGTAATACAAAATTATTCTTTCAAACCGCGCTACAGAGTGTATAAAAAAGAAGTTTTTTTTTTTAAACTGGCAGAAATCCTGTCTTTTACATTTGAATTACAACTTCGACAAAGTTTATTACAAAAAATATGTTTCTACTCATTTGTGTATCTACATACATGCAAAGAAAATGGGTGAACAAAACACAATTAGTGCTATAAAATGGCATTTTCCAATTTTTGATGCCTGCAATGCATTGTCTATGAGCTGTGCGTGCATGAAGTTTGTTTTAATTGATTAATTAATCGATAAAATGACTTTTAAAAAATCAACTTCACATTTATTTAAAACCAGATAAATTCCAAAGAGATTGATATATCACTCAAGCTATAAGACTGATTAGATAAAAATATAAAACTCAACAAAGAGAAAGAAAGTAACAAAAATGGGAATTCCCTATGCTTTAACACATGCCTCCACCGTAGGATCCTCCACTGTAGGATCCTCCCCTCCCTACCTTACCCTACTCAAATTATCTTCGTATTAAAACTATGAGCAGGACAAAGCTAAAACTTCACAGACTTGTAGCGGGATAAATTATCTACAATTTGAGACATTGTACAGCTCATGACTGTACTTTGTTATCATGCTATGCGAAAAAATGTGAAAATTTTTCCTCCAAAATGTAACGCCTCCACCCTTTTACTATACCTCAATATATGACACATGACCAATAATATAGTTTAAAGGAGAATGAAACCCAAGAAATTTGTTTAGTTATATAAAACAGAAAATTCAAGGAAACAGATCAATGAAAGTTTGAGAAAAATTGAATAAATAATAAGAAAGTTATGAGCATTTTAATTTTATGATCACTACCGCTATGGAGATCCTCACATTGGCAACGGGCCTAAGATGTGTGATGTCATACGTGAACAACTTTCCAATCACTTTTGTACATATTTCACTTATATTGTCTTTTTCATTAATTCTGTCAGTAGATCTGGTATTCTTTTCATGGGAGGACATGTTATACAGGTTCACAACATATAATCATGGACAAAGAATCTGTACTACAATTAGAAACAGGAAGAAGTGATAGTTTCGTTATTTTTTTTTGTCCACCAAATGGGAGAGTTGTTCATGTATGATGTCACATATTTTTGGCCTGTTGCCAGTGTGAGGATCTCCACAGTGTTAGTGATCACAACATTCAAATGCTCATAACTTTCTTATTATATATTCAATTTTGCTCAAACTTTTATTGATCTATTTATTTGATTTTTCTGTTTTATATAAATAAATTGAATCCTAGGGTTTCATTCTCCTTTAATAGTATAAATCATGTCTGCAAAAATAGGGAATAGTACGTTGACATAAAAATCCAGATGGATCAAGATGGACCGTCGAAATTGTCTTAATCACGTTAAGCCTGTTGACGTACTATTGATTGTTAGTTCAAGGTTGTTTCGTTTAGATTCTAGAAGCCGAGGTTGATAGTTACGATGACCAGTATTGCGAGTAGCGATAGAGACAAACCTTCCAAAGACCGACCTGATCCACCGCTGCCTGATCACGATAAAAAAAACAAAGTAGACATATCCATTTAACATTTCTCACCAAAATTTATAAAAATGGATTCATCGTGCATCATTATAACATCTAGTAATCAGTTAACATGAAAGTAACAGCACATGGATTACATTCACATGATTTGAAAGTGTAACATCGATGCTTATTTCATCTTGGTCTAATAATTTGGGCTGATGACCACTTAATCTAATTGCCTATTCGCCTAGTTATATTTTGTTCTAAATGCTTTTTTGTCTAATTCCCAACTCAATACGTGGTATATCATTTCTTACTGGAATTGACAAAGTGGTGTTAGACTGAGTGGGTATAAGACGAAATGGTCAGTAGGCGAAATGAAATTAGACCATGTGGGGATGATAAGGTTAAGATCAAAGGGGCATTACTCAAAGTGGGTTTGGACCAAGTGGAAATTTCCAAACAAATTGGCACAGTAAGAATATAATAAACGCGTACGGAAGAAAAAAAAAATCGTGTTTAATATCATGCACAAAAAACGCATTGCATGTGTTGCATTGATAATAATTTATGGAAGCAAAAAAAAATAAATCCTTCGTTAATTCCTTAGGCATATTTGATTTGATACGATTTATTTGTTTCCATTTAATAACATATATGTGATGCGTCACGTCGAAAGGAGAGACTATTCGCAATTTTTGAAATCCATTTTATTTGATATTATTGATCCCTGATTCAATTGCCGTTGAATTTGATATATAAGCCCGCTAAAAGAGTAAATAGAAGTGGAGATATTAGCTCTGAACGCGAGGAGAAGTTGCTCTTGGAAATCAAAATCAAGAGAAAAACGTCTGCGAAGTTTGACTTCCTTTGTACCCCCGCGCCAGAAAATAAGAACACTCTGTCACCGCCTGTACTCACCGAAATGCCCTAGCAACCACTTGTTACAAAGGTGAAACGATTGACAATGAGGAGGCTGCATTCGGTATACAGAAGAACAATACTCGTCCGTCACGCATGATCCGAGGCAAGCGCAGCAAGCGAAATAACGGCGATGTTCAATCTTCTCAAAAAAAGAAGCTGAATTTGGTTAGTTGTTTTATATTCTTCGTCAAATAAATGAAAACGTCATGCTCTTTCTAATTGTTTAAGAAAAAGTCCGCTCTTTTAAGAAAAGTGTTTACCAATCCTGGCGCTAAATTAGTTAGAAACAAAACTATTTAAAACCTTTTTCGGGGTTTTATTCCGATGTTTGCGTGCGTTCTCAATCGCGTACTCTTACTCATAATAAAGCGAGTCATTTTGATCTGAACTCTGTTGGAAATTTTAAACATAATAATGGTCTATAGACTAAATTATTCTTGTACAGGGGCTTATGCATTTTGTTTATATTCTTTGAATAAGTATATGATTAGAGATATGCCTCCAAAAATGTTTAATAAATTATTTGCGCCTCACGAATGTATTTAGAATTTCTCTGATCACGTTTTATGAGTGGCTAGGTTAGTTAAGACAATGAAAATAAAAACGTAAATGATTTGCTCGATCTCGTCTTTTATTGATCAAACTTGTTACAGTAATAAGAAGATATTAATAATTTTTAGGAAATGAATTATTTTAAGAGTAAATCGTATTTTGTTTCGTCGTGTTTAGTAAAACGCTACTTTCTTAAACACATTCTTTGTAAAATAAACTGCAGAAATTTGCTAGTAGCTATGGGTGCTATCTCACCTACGCGGAGACGTCTCCGCGACGTCTCAACAACTCGTCTCAAACTTGTTTCAAGCGTCTTAAAGTTGTTTCAAAGTAGTTCCCAAAAAGTGAAGAATACCAGCCGCAGTTATAAACTAGATTGATTTGCCACTCCCCCCCCCCCTTAGCTCATTGGTTTCCCATAAATGCAATATCAACCAATTTTAAAACCATATTTTTTTTCAATTTTAAATTAGCATCTCTTACGCGTCTTAAGACTTAACCTAAATACTTGTATCAGAAGTATGAGATCACGTCACCTCTTTGTGTGCTCTATGTTTCCCTGATGGAACCAAATTTGTTTATAGGGAGGTTTAATTTCCCATCAGGACAACAGATATCGCGCGCCCCTAAAATAAAATGCTGAAATTAACATTCATTTGGATCCAGATAGCTAAGTCAAGCAATAAGTAGCTTTTCCCACACATAACCCCCCCCCCCCCACCGATTGTAGATATTTGACATTCGTTTGCGTGCTCCGCTATCCCGGATGAAACAGCTTTATTCACAGGCAGGTTTGTGTGGCTCGCACAGCTGAGTGCAGCTAAAGAGAGTTTAGTTCGCTATTCGCTCACAAAAACGAAACAAAAAGCCAATAAAATCACCAACACATGACACGTGAAACGTCCAACAAACAAAGCCATGCGTTGCTAAGGGCGGAGCTAAACGGAGAGGGGAAATGAGCGTGGACGTGAGCTTGTATGTCCGGGAAAAAAAAATTATGACCGAAAAAAACACTCGCCGAAAAACGGCTTTTTTACCACTTTCCCGTTATCATTTTCACTCATTTTTTTTACAGAGCAAAGATGAAGCATGGTAGAACCAGAAAATAATAAAAAAAAATTTCCTAAAAATTTTGAGTTTTTTATTAGTTTGTCGATTTACTCGGATCTTTGATCTGCGACTTCTCTCTCATTTCGACAAGACGTATCACATATGATAACAATTACCTGTTATTTAATGATATTCAATTCAAGACACAAACTGAAATTGTAAGAAATGAATTCAGCATTTTGTTCTCTTGTTATGTTTTCGAAGCACAATATGAATGATATGAATTATTAAGTAGCGCCTGCACGAAGTTGCTTTTCATATATTTGTTTTGTTCTCTTGTTATGTTTTCGAAGCACAATATGAATGAATTAAGTATTAAAGTGGCGCCTGCACGAAGCTGCTTTTAATAAATGACATCGTTTGCTTCTCACCTTTGCTCACACACTCGACGGCCAATGGAATGCATTCAGGCAATGGATGACCCCATGCTGTATGATCACAGTCATAAAGGCGGAAACAAAAACTTGAATCAAATGAAGTGGTAAACCAATACTTTGATGAACCACTGTCACTATCAGTTACGTCTGTAAGCCGAGCGGCATCCGTTGTGTCGTCATAGCCAAGTTCAGAACAAATCATCTACATGAAAATAATACGAACAGAATATTACTTGCACAATTCAAAAGATATCAACTTTATCATGAATAGGCGTAACAAAACAAGATTTAATATCTATTTATTTATTTATCTATTTATTTATCTATTTTATTTTTTATTTTTTTGCTCTTCAGCATTGTTGGTCTCTGGCTATGGTTCCAGTCTATTGAGAACTGATACATCCTGCATTTCTCTACCAGGATGACTGATACTGAGGCGGACAGTGCTATAGTTTTTATACTACTTCTTTTCTTAAATGATCACTAGAAACTGTGTCCACGGAGTTGGCCATTTTCCAGTTTCCCAGGATCCCAAACATGTATTATAATCACATAACAAACAAAATTGTCAGGGGCATATAATCACAAGGGCCACTGGAACACATAACATTCCTCTCACCACTGTCAATACACCTAAAGTAAGGTGTTATATACGTGTGACGAGGTTACCTGGCCTTGCAAAAAACTATCCTGCAAGGCAGTACCAGGAGGAGAGGAACACAGGAGAAGAGATGGGAAGACAACACCAGGGAGTCTATGGAACGGACTGTCTTTCACCAGGTCACAAAGTGCAACAAAATATTCAGTTGTGCCTTAACAAAGCAAAATGGTTTATCATGATCTATCCTTTGCCATGTTGATTTATCCTTCTTAATTTTCAAGGTTAATTGGCCAAGTGAGGTGTTTACTATGAGCGATTTTATTGTTAACTATTTAAAGGGGAAGTTCACCCTGGGTTTAAATTGGTTTTTTAAAATGCAGAAAAATAAAAGAAAAATATGAATGAAGGTTTGGAGAAGATCGACCAAAAAATAATAAAGTTATCAATATTTAAAGTTCTGATTTTGTGACGTCACATGCGAGCAGCTCTCCTATGTGTTATGTATTGTAAATTCAATAAAGTGTCATTTTTTTTCTGAAGAAAATTAATTATATCACCTGTGCGGTCGATACATCATCAAACATATGTTAATATACATGCCTCTATCAAATTGACCATTCCTTTATCATGAACCATTAAAAAAGACAAATTTATGGAATTTACCTACACAACACATGGGAGAGCTGCTCGCACGTGACGTCACAGAATCAAAACTTTAAATATTCATAACTTCGCTATTTTTTGGTCGATTTTCTTCAAACTTTCATTCATATTTTTCTTTTATTTTTCTGCATTTCTTAAAACCAACAAAATTCCAGGGTGAACTTCCCCTTTAAGTATATAATTCAAAGTACTTTAAGTCTAATAAAGATTTTGTACTTCACATACCGAAGGAGAGTATGTTGCACCATCACAAACGTTTCCCCATTCGCCATCGTGATAGATCTGCACCAGTCCTGATTGGTTGTTAATCTCATTCGTTTTGTGGTCGACCAGTCTTATAGGATGGTAGGCAATGCTATCTGCAAAGAGAAAGGAAATGAGATAGAACACTTAACAGTAATCGTCGTCAAATTGTTCTTCTAAATGAAATCAATATCATCTCTTTACCATAAAAGACACCTCCTTCAATGTCCAAATAGAGAACATTGCAACCAGGATGATCTGATGGCTGCAAATGAGAGGGCAGTTACTATGTGCAAAGTCGTGGCCAAATATATAATTTTGTTAGGGTTATATAATGTACATATATTCATATTATACTTAATGTTGTAAATGGTGGACACGAAAGAAGAAGAAGACCATAAAAAGTTTAGAGGGGTTGTATTAAATAAATTAGGCTCCCGATGGACAAAATATTTCATGGAAAAAATTGACAAAAGAATGTACATTGATTTTATATTATTATCTTAGTCATTTGTTTTGAAATGAATATACTTTTGTGTTTTGAAGAACCGAATAAGTAATAAATGAATGAATGAACAAATAAATAGATAAACACACTTTTTTTTTTGACGTACAGAGATAATGTTAAAAATGCATTAGGTTTTGGCCTTAGATAATGGCCTATGGGGAAATTTCGATCGAGCTCTCAGATCGATTTTGTAAGGCTCATTTTCAGAACGATTTGCATTAAAATAAATTTTCTGTACTTTGCAACGCTTGCGCTTTGCGTTCCCATGTTTTTGTTTTTATTTTGATTAAGGCTATCTCATGTTTTAAAGAAATAATTGAAAAAAAAAATAAAAGAAATATTTTTTTATAGCCCTAGTTTCATGACAGGAGATTAAAAAAAAACGGGCAGTTCTCGACTCATCTAAGATGATTTTTTTTTTTATAGGAGTATTAAAAGGAATAAAAATATATAGAAGATTAAAAATTTTCATATATTCCACTGCCTTCAGATTATTATGAGAAACAATTGGCGCTAGCGCTCGAAATAGTCATTCCCCAAGAAATGCTATATTTTCCCTTCAAAAGTTTCTCTAATCGCTCCCTATGGTTTTACCAGAAGCTTTTAATTGTGAACTAATATAATTATTCTAAGAACCGAAAACAATCCAAGCTAATCGATTAATTGAACCTACCATCCGGCTTGCATACGATGCCCAACTGCAAACTTATATTCCGTATAGGCTCATCTTGACATGTCGCGTACCCTCCGTTGTATTGGCACACTACTGCTGCTCCATTATCACTAACTTCGAAGGGTAACTGCTCAGCTCCAAGGTAATAATAGTTTGCATTGTCGTAGCCAATACTGTTGCAAAGCCTGTCATACCAGGTTGGATATGTGAATCTTTCACTAATCACCCAAAGGTTGACCCAATCTCCGTTACTGTAGATCTCTACGCGTCCCTGTTCAGTCGCATCACTACCCGTCAGGCGTATGTCTCCCTCTAAAATTAATAAAGAATCAAGATTACTTCTTAAGTTTACTCTAACCGGCTCGCCTATTCTCTTAAGATTATGAAAACTATATTTCATTATGTACTTCCTAACAGAACAGATTGAAGTTTACGACAATATTGAGAGTTCATTATGCATGTTAAGCATTCGTATTTACATATTAAACAATATATATCAAGCTTTTGTAAAGTGAATATAAATGTAACCATCAATATCAAAATCTTATTCTTCATAGGCAGATTGGGTGAAGTGCCCTGCACCATACCTGAATTATGAGCACCTATTATTTACCCCTTTCCCGGAGAAATCGGAACAAGTATACGCACTTGGCGGATCCAGGAATTTGAAAAAAGGGGGGCGAATCCCGAAAATTTGAAAAAAATAGGGGCCGCAGCCGAAAATCTACCAATTTCAACATGTACAGTCATTGAGTGGTTTTCAAATTATAGAGGGGCGCGCGTCCCCTGCGCCCCCTGGATCCGCCATCGGTATAGTGTATGGTTGACCGCCTGAGTGGGGCCAGGATAAGCGATTATTTTGAAATAAGACGTTTACCTTTGGTGGGTCCACATTGGACCTGTGCTATGTTCTCACGGGCACAACTGGTCGGGTTGTCTCTCTTGGTAATGGCACAGTCTTCTAACCTCTGTTCCCCACCACTGCACTTAATGTCCCACTGGTAGACATCAGTGAAGTCCTCTGGCCCTAGATCAACGACATTGGTTGCAGCTGTACCGCCCTCATACCCTCTCATTCTACAAGCTACGGCAGCTTCCTTGTCCGTCCATGTGGGATCACACAACAACGCACGCCGTTCCTCTACTCGATATTGCACAACGCCCTCACTGGAACCATTGCCACTTAAGAATATAACCAATGTTTCGTCATTGGCTAGACGGTACGGATTGAATGAGAGAAAACACAATTTTTATAAGTCGTTTTCTATAACATCAACGGGATGCATATTGATTTATGGGCTTCGTTCATGTATTCTTGGATTTTCAATTCAAAATATTTCTTATAGAATACATTTGTATCAGTCATACTACTTAACTTTTGATCATAATACTACTACTAACATTCTCTTGGTATGAATGCTTTTAAGTATTTGGCACACATTCTACATATCATATTGATACACCTCCTATTTCCATAGCATGGAAAAACAACATCATTTAATGCTTACCGAAACATTCAACGCCTGCATCATGACTGTGGTCTTCGCAGTTATTATCTGTCATTCCTACCAGCAGCTCACTACGACATTCGCTGAAGCTTTCTTCGGTCCCAGAACAGCGGATATTGTCGAAGATACTAGGTCCGGACCCTCCTCCGATTGTGAAGAAACTTCGTGCTCCCCGTCTGAAACCAAGGTAGCGGCACACGACATCCGCAGCTTCCTGAGTCCAGGTACACTGAAAACCTAAACGGGTAGACCGACTAGCTTTAAAGCTAGTCGTAGTGATGCCCAGACTGACTAGCTTTAAAGCTAGTCGGTCACGACGGACTAGTTTTCCTTCAACACAACCCGGTTATTACGGACTAGCTTTAAAACTCGTCCGTCTCTACGGACTAGCTTGAAAGCTAGTCCGTCAAGTTAGTCCGTCAAGACGGACTAGTTTTAATGCTCGTCAGTCACGACGGACGAATTTTAAAGCTCGTCCGTCGTGACCGACTAGTTTGACGGACTAGCCTAAAAGCTAGTCGTAGTGATGCCCAGACTGACGAGCTTTTGAGCAGGACTAGCTTTACAGCTAGTCGGTCATGGTGTAAAAGCTAGTCCGTCGCGCTTTTCTGCCGCGATGTTCTTGCTGCTGTATTGACAGACTAGCATGACGGACGAGGTTAATATGGCTTCACCACTGGTCAGAGACGTCAAATCTGAAATATTAGAAGACATTATAAAGATACGATTAAAAACATGCATTTTGTCACAAGAATTTGAGCAAAAAAACAAAAACAAAAACAAATAAAAAAAATAAACATTTTATTATGATGATATAAATCAGAAGACAGGAATTGATAAAGGAGGCACAATTAGTTAACATTATGGCAATTAACAAATAATGGGGGCACGGGGCCCAGGAGTCGCCGCCATGGCTTGCATCATCATGACTTTTTGTTGTAGGCCTACCTGCTTTTGCATTTTCGGCGTATACACTTGTCCTTGAGAGCCACTTCAGAATCCCAAAGTCGCGCCTCTAATCCAATATTCTTTTCTTTCAGATACAAGTAATCTAAAAGAAAAGTGGTGCCTATATGTATTATTAGAATTAAATTTCAATTTTCATAATTTAATGTGATTGTTACTTATCGTTGTAAATACACACAATTTATAAATTCATTTGGCAAGACATAATTTTTCGCGTTGGTGATTATAGCATTAATCTATGTGAAAAAAATAACCCTATCTGTGAACTGAAACATAAGGAATTAAAAAAGAGTACTCACACATTCATGTCACAGGAAGGAGATCGCCATTTTAAGCTTTACGGGGTATATCCAGTGTGCGTCTGTACAGTTTGCTCATTAAATGGAATTCACATAATGCAACTAATACATGTAATAGTGATGTCCTTTTCGCAATGCGCATGTTATTCAATCAATTGTATACCACTTTCTATTCACTGCTGTTGCTAAGCCAGGCATTCACCAGCAATCTATAAGAATATACGGTTCATGGGTTCTATAGTTACGAAGTATTCAATTAGCCTGTAATTAAAGGCGCGGTCCCACTGGCTCTTTAGGATGATTTGCGTATGAATTGCGGATTGTTTGTTTTGTTTTTGTTTTTTGTTGCGGATGAACGAAATTTGTATACGCAACTCATGCGCAATTAATCCTCCCGTCAGTGGGACCGGGCCTTAAAGAATGGAACAATACTTCTAACCTACTCGTAAATGGCATACTTGTCACGATTTATGTTATTTCGGCTATCGTATTGCTCTCAGATTGTCAAGCCAAAACAACCTTTGTTTGAGAATGTTGATTGTATCCAACTTCTATTCACTGTTGTTGCTAAGCCGGGAATTTACCAGCAATCTGTAAGGAAATACCGGGTTCTTGAGTTCTCTAGTAACAAGGTATTCAGTTAGCCTGTAATTGAAGAATGGAGAACAAATGTTGGAATCTACCGGTACTCGTGAATTGCATACTTGTCATGATAGATGTTATGTCTCGTAAGCTTTCAGATTGTCAAGCGAAAACAACATTTGTTTCAGAATGTATCAACTTGATTATGCTCGGAAACAGAATAAATAGAGAAGGTACATTGAAACGACATTGCAACTATTTGTATCAAAAGCTAGTCAGTCATTCTAATGGGTGAACTGTCCTACCCCCTACTTTTTTTTTGGACCTAGTCGGTCACGTCGATGGACTAGCATCAAGCTTGACGGACGAGCTTTAAAGCTCGTCCGTCAAGTTGAGAGATGTAGATTCAGTTGTATGCTAGTCCGTCTTGACGGACTAACATGGCAGACTAGCTTTAAAACTAGTCCGTCTTGACCGACTAGCTTTAAAGCTAGTCAGTCCATTGACGGACGAGGTTAGGTTTTCAGTGTACGGTTGCAAACTGATGATGTTATGACATCATTAACAGTCACTTCTACTCTTCCATACTCACGATATGTACCGGAGGCTAATCTGAGAACTGGGATCAATGCACAATGGAAGTAAATAAAACTGTCAGTCCAGTATCAATGACTGTTTCTGATTCTAGAACCTTTCAAACGAAGGAACGTTCTTGGAACAGACACATATTCACGGCTAGAGATACGCCTTAGTATCAGTGAACATAATAGAACCGACATTGAATCAATTTGTAAGCTACTTATAATTTTTATCTCAGTCTAATGAATTTTAGGGGTTCCATCGATTATTCTTATTAATTCTTTTATCTGACTTGAGACAAGAGAATTCCATGATACAATGTCTAGTTATGTTAAAAGCAGGTATCGCCGAAGAGAAGTCGTATTACACAAATGCATAAAAACACAGGAAAACTTTGAGAACATGGCTTTTAAGAAAGGTTGACAACTGGTTTCTAGCAGTCGAGGTTTTCTGTATGAATTTTATTTTAATCCTTAATGCTTCAGGAAGAGTTAGAGCTTGGCCAATGACAAGCAAAGTTGTGGTGGGAAAATTTAAAAGACCGAATGGATATATTATCTAAAACAATTCGAGGTCTGAAAATTGCAAAGTAGGAGGAGGGGATACATTTCTTACCTTTCTTGCCTTGCTGACAGTAGACAAAAGGCTCACGTTCTTTATTGCAATCTCCTTGGTAGGCCCACTCAACTTGACGACAATCGGTGAAATATTCTTCGTCCCCAGTACAATTGACTGTGTTTATAATGATGTCTTGCACAGGATCATCTGTGCTCGTTGAGGATACAAACACTGCATCTTGAAACCTATGATTGATGCAGAAAACACGAGCCGCGTTTATGTCGAAGTTGTCCTGGCAAAATGAACCCCATTCCCGGCCATAGTAAACTGACGGTGTTCCTTGATAATGCACAGTCGATGAATCAGGTTTAAAACGCAAAGCTGTCGAAAAAAAAAGGAATACGTAAGAGAAGTATTTTACGTGGAAGAAGAAGCATAATATTATCATCGTAATGGCAAATACATGTACAAGCATGTAAATCAGTTTTTCACTCTGAGGTAAGTGTAAGCTTTATCATATATGCAGAATTAAACATGATATTCTTGGTTTCATGTCGTTGTTGTTGTTTGTTGTTTATTTATTTATTAAGTTTTGGCGAGGAATTTATTAATATTCGAAGGCTGGGTGCGGATAAACCTCGAGAGGAAAGAAATTAAATCATTAACAGCCGTAATAAGTCCCTCTCTCTTTTGCAAGATCAACACCTTGTATTTTTAACACTTTTAGGTTTAGACTAAACTTTAGTGCTCAACTCACGAGAATAGCATTGCACACCGACGTCATGCTTATGCGTACAGCTTTCTGGTGTCCATCCTTCATCTCTGTCACACTCGTCTATTCTGGAATCTGTATCAACGTCACACTGTAGCCCACCAGTGACTATCGTACCAGTACCGGGATGTGATGGGAGGAGAGGATCAGATGGTGTGGGTAGTCCCAGTCCGAGCTGTTTACACACCACGTACTGATCGGCATTACTCCAACTCTCATTACATACTGTCCCCCAGGCTTGGTCCTCATCCAGGATTCCAAGTCTGCCGTTGCGATACGAAGTTCCATCCTCAAGACGTAGAGAACCTAAAACAAGAGATGAACTTGATATTCATGCAGGACACTGTTTTGACTATAATACCTTATTCCCATCTCTGTAACACTGCTTCAGCAGAAGATCAACATGTCCAGCTGTGTTGTGGCCCTTTTTGTGAACTGGTCTAAAACGCATGCTTTACATGCTATTTATTTAAAAAGAAGTCTAGTCTAGTTAAAAATCTATTTTGTCTAAAATTATCGGCCCATATTCTGCTACGGGGTTTAGAGTTGTACGGCAATTGACAATAGAATCGAACAATAGCACTGTACGAGAAAAAACTCCAAGCACGAGAAAAAAACCTCCCAAACGTGTACAACTTCCGTACAGCTGGAAGTTTCTCGTGCACTGGAACGCACAAGATAAAACCGGAAATCCATTGAAATAATGGCGCAAAAATGATTGTTTGTAGCCGCTTAATCCTTTGACTACCGAGTGTTGTGCATTGTCGCTTGTCATGCACTTTTAAACATCACGTCCTATTCATTAACAATTCAGTGGCCTGGGATTCAAACAATTAACAGGCTTGGACATTTTCAGCTGAAAAAGGACAATGGTTTTATTCCCTCTAAATAAATTATATACCTTAAAGGCACATAATGATCCCTACGGATGGTATCTCACTTTGAGGGGGACACATTCGGGAGTGGTTTTGAGGGTATTCGGTTGGTTTTTGAACATTTCAAAACGAGCCGAATCCCTCCCGAATTTTCGCTCGTTCTGGGAGGGAGAACAGAATACTCCCGAATAGTGTATTCGGGTGGATTCGCAGCTGATTCGGTTCTGGTGTAACCCAGGCTTAATTGACTATAATTATGATCCGGATCGTTACTCCCCAATAATGATACGACCAGGCTTTTTTTAATCGTTTGTTAGTTTTTTTTTTTTTTTTTTGGGGGGGGGGGTGTTATGTTTATTCGTTTTGTTTTGTTGTTTTATTTGTGTTTTTGTGTTTTTCTGATCGAAACTTGCTCTGATCAGAAAAAACATAAAAGATAGATATATATTAAATATATAATATAATAAGTTATCTGTTCGTCGTTTTATTCTTTTGAATTAATCTCCTAAATATCTCCACGGATTTTTTTTTTTTCTTTCACAAATTTGAAGTGTCCATATGTGGCCAAAAGCAATGAAACGTTGAATTTGATTCCGACATCACGCTACATGCATGCGCAAAAGTCTCACGTTAGGTGCATGCGCATCAATCTTTTTCTTATTACTATTTTTTTTTTCTTCTTCTTCTTATTTGGGAGGGGCAAGAGTTGTAATAATGGAAAGGAGTAAAATATAAATTTTCCACTTTTTAAATATTCAACTTTTTACAGAGCCATACACATAAACAATAAAACGTCAATGTTCATTAACAATATCCACTCGGCCTCGAAATCCCTACATCTATCAAATAATTATAAATAATATGGACCTTTGAAGAATGGTGGAATTTGTTTTCATTCTTTTTGTGTGTATTTTTTTGTACATGTTGTATGTATGTAGGGGAGACCGGGGACAATTGTAACACGGGGCAATTGTAACAGAGGCTCCCATTCCTAACAGAAACACGCTAAAAACTTAAACTGTGTCCAGAGCATGTACATTTCATCGTTCCACATGCTATTTGAGTGTAAACAGTTTTAACAATTATTTGAACTTTTTACAGCAAAAAAACTGTTTTTTGAGCAAAAAAGTAATATCTCACACTACCCAATGTTTTTCTTCTGGACAAATATGTGGTTGAGCTATGGCTGTCATTTCTATTTATTTAGAAATGATATTCTTAAGCCTGTATTTTGCTAAAGTTTCAACGATGAATACCAAAGTTAAGATAGAAAAAAATCTCTCCAAACATGGTCACCCACCTCAGGGGCAATAGTATCAATAGCAATTTAGGTAAGTGCCTTTGCCCCGTACCTAGCCCCGGGACAATTCAGCGCTCTGCTATCGCCCGTACAGAGCACGTAAACTTCTGCAATAATCCCATGCCATGCATATAACAAGTGAAAAATATAATGTAACTTGAGTCAAGCATTGTCATCTTTTATTATAATTAGCTTATGTGGTTAATGTTGTTTAAATCTTGGATCTGTCAAGTGCATAGCTTTGATAAAGAAAAACAAAATGTTACATTTTCTTGTGTTACAATTGCCCCGTGTGTCTGTTACAATTGCCCCTGGACACGGGGCAATTGTAACACTCGACATCTTGATTTGAAATGGTAATTGCTTAAAAATAACTTGTTTTACTTAACCCAAACCTATTCATATGTCAAGCTAAGATATGCATATTTCATTTTATTTAGTTTTAAAAGCAATATTAGCTTTAATTAATTTGATAGGTCAAATTTGGAAAAAAAACTGTTACAATTGTCCCCGGTCTCCCCATGCTCGCAATATTTGAAATGGAGCGGGAAATTCTTTTATTGTGATGAAAAAGGTAATCCTGCTTAACGAGCTATATTATCAAAGCACGGATTATCTTTTCTTTGAGAAGCTTAGCGGTTCCAGGTTATGGCTGACATAGCACAATGACAACGGACGAGGTCTCAGATTCAGGGCGGAACCAGTTGCCTGAATGAACTACTCGTTAAGTTTTTGAATCCAATTTGCATAACTACCCTGATAGCAGACTGACGTCTTAAGACGTCTTAAACTGCGTCAAAACTGGTCAACTCGTCATACCGTCGTAAACACGACATCTTTACGTATGTCTTAACGACGTCTTCCACAACGATTAATAGAATCTGATATTTTAAATATCTTTACATGTTTCTATGCGATGTGATTAATGTTCTTCTTGTAATGACTTTCAAAGACGTGAATTTCTATTTTTGAGCAAAAAATTATGACAGTAATATTGACGTCTTTATGATGTCTTTACGACGTCTTATAAGACCACTTTCTTGTCATTTTTTGACCAAAATACGACATCTTTAAGACGTCTTTAAAACGTCTAAGACAACTTTTTGATGTCTTTACGACGTCTATAAGACACTTTTCTTGTCATTTTTTTGACCAAAATACGACATCTTTAAGACGTCTTTAAAACGTCTATAAGACAACTTTTTTGTTTATTTTTCTTTTTACCCAAATTATGTAATCTTTAAGACGTTTTACGACTTTATAAGATCATTTCCTTGTCATTTTTTGACCAAATACGACATCTCTAAGACGTCTTTTAAAACGTCTATAAGACAACTTTTGATGTCTTTACGACGTCTATAGGACCACTTTTCTTGTCATTTTTTGACCAAAATCCGACATCTTTAAGACGTCTTTAAAACGTCTATAAGACAACTTTTGTCTTTCATTTGGACAAAATACATGTTTCTGTTGGTCATGAATATTCATAAGCAGTATTCTGAGATTTGAAAAAAGGGGAAATGAATAGAATATACAATTTTAAGCCATGTACCGGCATTCGGCTTATTGACATAATCAAAATTGTTTTAAATTATTATCATTTTATGTATAACACAATTTCAAGGTGCTTCATAATGACAATTCTTCATATTCATTAACAAAATTGAATTATAATAAGTAACTGTCTTTCTTCAAACATGGTCTGTAGCACTTTATATAGCAGGACCGGACAACTGCAGTATAATAGGGCCTTGTGTGTAGGACAGCATAGGTTATAATATTAGGATAGGTTAGGATAGGATAGGATAGGACTCAGTATTAAAGGAATCACCCCAAGGAGAGAATCAACCTACCAGAAAGAGGAAAATGAGAGGAGCAATCTAAAAAAAAGTTTCATCAAAATCGGTTATAAATAAGAGAGTTATGGAAGTTTGAAAAGTCTAGTTGTTCCTTCTATGGGGATCCTCAAATTGGCATCAAATCGGCTTCAAATGGTGATCTTATGGGAACACTCTCCATTCACTTTGTACACAAATTTTCAGATTTTCCCCATTTTCATTTCAAAATTTGTTTTCTTTTTTTACTTCTGAGCTCAAAATATTTATGGGAAAATATATTTCACACACATATGTTGAGCTCAGAAGGAGGTAAGATATATTTTGAAAGAAATGGGGAAAATCTTGAAAATTTTGTACAAAATGAATGGAGAGTTGTCCATGAGATCGCCATTTTGAAGCCGATGATGCCAATTGAGGATCCCCATAGAAGGAACAACTAGACCTTTCAAACTTCCATAACTTCTCTTATTTTATGACCGATTTTGATGAACTTTTTTAGATGTCTCCTCTCATTTCCTCTTTCCTGTAAGGTTGATTCTCTCCTTGGGTTGGATTCCCCTTTAATGTCACACCCTGATAGCAGAGTGACGTCTTAAAGACGTCAGAAAAAAAAAAATTATGACGTAAATTTGCACCCGCGTTTGACGTCTTAAAGACGTCGTATTTTTACGTCATAAAGATGTCTTTTTTAGACGTAATAATGACCGTAAAAATACGATGTCTTTAAGACGTCAAACGGTGGATGCAAATTACGCTCTAAAGATGTCTTTTCCTGACGTCTTTAAGACGTCTGACGTGATGTCTTTAAGACGTCTTTAAGACGTCACTCTGCTATCAGGGTAGTTGTTGCTATGACTGACAAACACGTTTCTTGTCTCACATAGCAACACACTAATATAATCGAGTGGGCCTATTTCATGTCAAGTAGTCTTGAAAGAAAACATTAGTTTACATTCTCAGTTGAAAATGAAAATGGTCTTTTTCTCCTCTGCAGAAATTATGGACGTATAGGTGGTATCTGACGTCGCGGAGATGTCTCTGAGACTCGAACACTCGGAGACGTCTCCGATAATTGTTTTATGTATCATCAGAGACGTCTCCACGACAGAAAAAAAAACGAAAAAAAAAGCACGCACATTCGTAAGCATGTTCCATTTCCCCTCGACTCATGAGATGTCGCGGAGATTCATGAGACGTCTCTGCGACCACTTTTAGATCTTACCCCGAGATCTTACCCCGTCAAAAATCAAAACCGCATCAAACCCGTCCCAAATTAGTCTCAAATCAGTCTCATGGCAAATACCTTGAGATACCATCATAAAGGTGGTATCTCACTTTGTCCCCGCGACTCGGATACTCCAGGACGTCTCCGATAAATATACATTTTTTCTGTCGCGAGCATTCGCGGCAATCCCGGGGAGACGGGGGGGGGGGTGGACGTGTCCCCCCCCCCTCGATTTTTTATGGCGGGATCGTCCCCCTTCGAATTTTAAAAATGAACAATTTTTATGTAGCGATTAGCTTGTGAAGCTAATAAAGAGGTAAAATGTATGTCAAATAAGATGCTAAATGTTATTATAAAGCAAAATTTCCGGCTCACGCTTCGCGCTCGCAATCATTTTCATTAGTTTCTGCATAATGTGCGAAGTATGCGAATTTTGAGTGTATTATTTTTTCACTTTCGGGTGTTTCCGTCCCCCCCCCCCCCGCCTCCCCGTCATGACATGAAATCGCCGCGCTTGGCCGTGGGAATATCTCGGAGACATCTGCGCGACAAAAAACATCCAAAATCAATTCAAACCAGTCTCAAATTAGTCTCAAACTAGTTCCAAATCTGTTTTTTCCAGTGTAATGACAACTGACTTGCCACCATTAGTTTATTGTTGGTTTTCGCGTCAGTTGTCCTTTCTTCAATATGTCAGGTCAAACTAACACTTCAATCGTGTCGGAAAATGTCATTTTTGATGATTAACATGCAATTAATCTAATCGTTGTTGACAGTTCTATAATGCACCTTATTCTTAAACAAAGTTTTAACAACCTTAAACTTCAAGTTAACGAGAAAATAGATAAATTAGCTTCCTCCGACATAAAACTCGCAAAGCCATATCAAACTCTAAACCACCTATGCCCCTAGTTTAGAATGCTTTACAAATGTTTGTACATATTTGATCCCGAATGACGTCATCCGAATATACTTCGGTACGATTAGACTCACGCTTCACTGACGATTCATAGAGAAGCGTGCAAATCAGCGTTGCATTCTCGTTTCATTACCCTTACTATTTTGGTGCGATAGCACAACTCTAAACCCCGTAGCAGAATACGGGCCATCGAGTTTATACTTTCAAATAGCCATAGGCTTTAAAGCTACAAACGAAATGACAAACCTGTCGAGGTACAGACCACTCCTACATCTTCACTATGGGTACATGAGGAAGTTCCAATATCATTGTGTTCGCACTCAAAGAGATTGGCTTCATCCCCAGTGTTGCATTGCACCATGTCAAGCAATATATCCCCCTCTCCTTCTCCAAAGTGACTGGCGATTACGACCTCGTCAGCTCCAAGATATCCAAGTTGTTTACAAAGTACGCTGGCTTCCTGAATGGTCCAGAGATTGTCACACACAGTCCCCCATTGTCCATCGTAGTAGACCTCAACTCTGCCTTCTGAAGCACGAGGTCCATCAACCAATCGGGCACCAACAATTTCAGGAGCTGTGTAAGAAGATACCAAAAAGGAGACAGATATTACAAACGATATTTTGAATTTTAAAAATGCTTTATAAATTGGCGACTCCCATGGTGTTTGCTCAGGCAACAATTACCTCACGTTAGATTTGATTTACTGATCGAATGACCAACTTCAACCCCGACCTTATGCGGCGGTCACAACTCGTCGTAGGCTACGGGACACGTGCCATCAACGTAGCCTGCGTTGCATGTACAATGCACGCACGAATCCTGGGTCAACTTCAGCGATACCTGCGTTTCTGTAGTAAGGATATTGTAAAAACTTCGTGCACGTCGTACATGCATTGTACCTGCAAGGTACGTCGAAGGTACGGCAAGTTGTGACCGCCGCATATGATTATTACAGTGTACCTACTGTAAACCGAACATAAATCCCTTTTGGAACTCTAATCCTAATTATTAGACAAAATTAAGACTGGAGCCGTTGTCGCAGGAGCAAATGTCGTGTTTTTTTTAAAATGAATTCTTCATTAATTTTGAAGAACTAAAAAAATATTGGTTATTTTAAAGGTATAAAATAACTATGAAGATAATCATATTTTAATTTCAGAATCGTATAATTATGTTTAATAATGGAGGACAGGTACTTTTATATTATAAAACCATTAATGTATAAAATTTAAATGTGAACCGTTAAAACGCTGTGTCAACAAAAATACATAACTTGTTTAAAACTTTACACAACCGCTGTTTACTATAGGAACCATCCAACTCTTGTGTAAAGTCATTATACAATACATGTTGTTGTTTAATCAACTGTTATTTATTAAGAATCTTACATAAATTTTGTAAAATAAGTTTAAACAACATAATTGTTTAAAGAAAGTTGATTAAAATTTTTTTTTAAAGCGCCGGTGCCGGGAATCGAACTTACGACCTTTGCATCCCAAGTCAAGTGATACGACCACTAGGCTACTACACTGCTTTAAGATATAGCACAGTTTCTATGCATGCTGATGATACTTGTATACACTATACTTCAGATTATCCTGATGATTTGTGTTCACTCAGTTGGAAGGCTCACGTAAATTTTGTGAACACAAAAGAAACTACTAGTTTAAAACTTTACACAACCGCTGTTTACTGTAGGAACCATCCAACTCTTGTGTAAAGTCATTACACAACACCTGTTGTTTGAAGTTTAATCAACTGTTGTTTAAGAATCTTACACATTTTTTTTAAATAACACTTTTTTTACACAGCGTTTTAATAGTTTAATTTAATTTTTGTTGCAATACTTTTATGTACACAATGTATTCCTTAACATCATCATCATTCAGCTGACAGCTTTTTAAGGATTTATTTTTATAAACAAAGAAAGCTATATGAGTATCAACGGTGCACTGCAAAAACTGGGAGTTAAATTTAACACCACCCGTGTTAAAACTAACACCTATGCCTGTGGATGTATACCGAGTGAGTAAAAAAAAACTTTACACCTAGAAAAATGTCAATAAAAAGAAAATCAATTTATAAACCCCAAATTATTTTATATATTCTGAAAGAGTAACTCCTCCCGCATCTTCTGGTCCCATTTTTGTGTGTTATGTCTTTACGCTTGGATGAACACGACGCATTGTTTGCGAACATGTCAATTTTGAATTGTGCCAGAATGGGAGTAAAATCAAAACAACAAAAAGCTAGAAAAAAGCAAATTCATCCTGATTAAAATAGCATAACCTTTTAACGAAAATGTCTTCCGCTTAATAACTTGGCAGAGGTGTTGTTACACATATTGACTACATTTTGTATGAATATTAGATTGACTCGTGGAGTAATGCACGAATGAGTACACATCAAAGAGTAAATTGCCACTGACAGACCAAAAAGGCCTCTTAATACTTTTGAAAAGTGATTATTTTGTCTTTGACGTGTGCTCACTCATGCCTGACTCTACAGATCTATCTCATTTTCATACAAAATGTAGTCAATATGTGTAACAATACCCCTGCCAAGTTATTAAGTGGAAGACATTTTCGTTAAAAAGTTATGCTATTTTAATCAGGATGAAGTTGCTTTTCTAGCTTTTTGTTGTTTTGATTTTTGTCCAATTCTGGGACAATTCGAAATTGACATGTTCGCAAAAAATGCGTCGTGTACATCCAAGCATAAATACATACCACACAAAAATGGTACCAGAAGATGCGGGAGAAGTTACTCTTTCAGAATATGTAAAGTAATTTGCGGTTTATAATTTGGTTTTATCTTTATTGACATTTTTCTAGGTGTAAAGTTTTTTTTTTACTCACTCGGTATAGATGCTGGGCCTGTGTTAAATAACTCCAGCTTTTTGTGTTAAAACTATTCAGTTAACTTCATATACTAAATCTAAATTTGCTGCTATATTTGTGGGTATCATATGATATTACTTTTACCTTCAAAAGTTTCAACAAAGTGGTTTTCAGAATTTGTATTGACCCCAAATGGTGTTTAATAGAGAGATAGCAATCTAATTCCAAAATTTTACACCATAAATTTAACACCAGCTTTGTATTGCATACTTAAAAGCAGCGTATTTGCCGTGTGGATTCGAAGCATTTGTGAGCCCTTCCAGTGTAGTGAATATTCAGCAAAATAATAATAGTTAAAGAATAATACGAAAGTCCGCCAGTTATAAAAGAAATAGATAATAATGAGAAAAACTGAATTAATACAAAAATAAATACAGTGCTCCGTAGAAAAATCGTTGCTTGACAATGCTGGACCAATCATATTTAAAATTAAAATGTCTAATCAGAGTTTGTAGATATGAGAAAGTGTCATGGAAAGTCTAAACAACTTATCGTAAGTTTTATTTACTATTAGTACCATCGTAGTGACATTCTTGGTATAGACCTATCTTTTCCAAATATATGAGCGTCTTTAGTCTAAGCCTACGGGAAGAACAACTATGTGAAAAAAGGTGTATATGAATAACTTATCAATGAAAATCCTTGTACAGTCTGTGTCAAAAAGAATGGTACAATCGGGGGAAAAATAAATTAGGTATGAAATCTTTTCAAATGTTATGTACATAATTATGGTATCAGATTAAAGCCAATATATTTTTCTTGCTGATACAATTTATTTCAAATAATTTGCTTTTGTAGAACAGGTGTTATGCTAATTTTTGTGTGAAGAAAAGATATTTAACTCTGCACAAACCTATAGTTATTTTAGATCAATTTCAGCGGCTTATGTTCGAAACATACCCAAAGGCATGGCAAGGCGTGCGCAAAATAGATTTTTAATGTTTAATGATTGCAGAAAACTAATCATATCTCAAGATCTACAGCACCAAATGAGACGAAAAAAATTGCAGAGGGAAGCTCAATCACCCTGCTTTATTAAAATACCAGACATTATCAAGTGGTTACTAATCTTTATACAATAAAAGAATGTTTCCCAACTGTACTATTTTATTTGACACAGACTGTATATAGGTTTAAAACAAAAAATATGAAAGGAAAGATTTTTTTTTGGGGGGGGGGGCGGGGGTTAATATTTTGGTAAAAAATTTGGGAAAATTTAGTTCTACATTTCCAAAAAATGATAATTAATAAAGAAAATAGATTTTAAAAAAATGATCGAACATCATCATTATCTTAAGAAGAAGAAGAAGAAGTATTCGTAGTAATAGTCGTAGTAGTAGTAGTAATATTAGCAGTAGTAGTAAAGGTAGCAGCAGAAGTAGTATTAGTAGAAATGGTAGTATTAGTAGTAGTAGTAATAGCTGTAGTTTTAAATATATTTAAAAACTATCAACAAAATAATTGAGAATGCGAAGGAAAAAAATAATAAAAGATGTATTCTTTAATGTAGAAATGTATGATTCAGATTTTATGATATTTTGGTGATTGTGCAGGTTTAAACAAGAATTTACTCGGCTCAAAATGAGAAAGTATCCCATCTAAAAAAAAAAAAAAAAGATATAGAACTATCAAAGAACCCCTCCCACACAGAAACGACTGCCCCTAAAATAAAATAAAAATTATAATAATAAAAAATGTGTCCTCATATTACATGAAGGGAGTTCTAAACATAGTACACCAAAGAACGCCCATACATATCATAATGGTAACAATACTCACAGTCAGTAGCACCACGTACACACCACCATAATGTATGTATACAGATAAATATCTGCAAAATCGGAAAATATATTCCTATTCTTTTCATTTTAATTTTCAGCCGAGCTTGCAGTTGCCAACAAGATATAATCAACTCCGGGAGCCAACTGTAGAGCAAAGCAAATGTTAGTGGTCAATTCAATTCAGGTCAGTTCCTTTTATCTCCAGATGCTATGAAGCCGGACTTGATATTGACCTGTGGCATGTATAAATAAGAATTCTTTATGACGTCTCAATTCAAACATCGAATCATCATAAAATTTTGTATTATCACGTGATAAGTGCGTTAGTGAGTTTATGTGGGCGAATGAAGGAGGGTGAATGAGTGTACGCTAGTATTCGAGGTAAACAGACACACTTTTTGTCTATTTAAATATTGAGCTTTTTTTCTACATGTAATAAAGAAATGCAAACAATATAAAATAGTGATTATGAAAGTATAAAGACGTGTTTCAGTATTTATTAAAGAAGTATAATTTGTTTTGTCGTATAACAAAAGAGCAATATATGGTCATCAATGATATTCCAAATATTCAATTTGCGAAGTTCTGTTTCACTCTTGGACAAAGGTCTATACGAAAACGAAACACATAATAGGTACTAGGCCAATGGCTGACGTCGTTACAAAATGCGACACGGATGTGTGTTTTTTTTTAAACGATATTATCAGAAAATATACTGCATAAAAGTCGTCAAAGTCGTCAAAAATGAAACTCTCACATTTTTGCAAAAAGATGAAAAACCATAATAGTTTTACTCACAAGCTCAGAAAATCCAATCACAGTGCGTGTGACATTATCACACATCCTGATTTCGTATGCTGCAGCGAATCAGATCATTTATTACAACATCACAAAACTAGGTGCCATTGTGCCGACGGTTCTTTAATTGCGGAGCAGACAATTAACTATATAGCAGGCGACAGCCTTCGCAAAATAATTTGTGTTTTTTCCACCAAAACAGCTAGTATCTCACTGATCTGTAACAGTTTCATCTTGAACAGGGTGGACAAATCTGTCAAAAATATAAGGCTATCTTAATAATGAAATCTGTACAATCACACAAAGTCATGTTTTTTGCCACCCAACGCTGGAATCAGGAAGATTAATAAACACATAAACAACACACACACAAAAAAAGTGACACTGAGAAGAAAAAAATGTTGAAAAATAAAAGGATGTCATCCATCGAACTGATTCTAGCATTACGTGAAAACAAATCTTAAACCTTTGTCCTTTTTTTGGGTAAATATCTGATATCAAACTAGTATTACTAGACATACTTAATCCCAGCAATTACTACGGTCTTGACTTCACAGAACGTCACTATGAAACATTTTATGCCATACGTCTGACACTATTATTTCACCTTCAATAAAAAAATTAAAAAAAATAATAATAATAAACCTAAATTTGTCTGCGAGTATAGTTGATTGATTTGATAGCATATAGGCACTAAAATCAGTAGAATTACAAATATTTATACACGGGTTCATAATTTTCTGGCGTATGATTCAGCATCATAGCTAAAAATAGCCATTATTCCTTCTGTTGACCTCTACGCTGATCCGTGTTAATGGAAATGGAAAATAGTGAAAATTCAATATTCTCTCTTTTTCAATTATAAAATAATCATGGATAATGAAAGGAACGGTGTGGTATTTCGAAGGAGTAAAAAATAAGGATTGAGCATAAAACGCCTATAAATACATTTTTTTTATTATTATTATTTATTTTTACTTTTTTTTTTTAATGATTAAAATTATTTCCTTATGTCTGTAATTATGGCAATTTGTATGACTACCACCAATGAAGATGAGGACAGATGCATTTTGTTTTCGGCTTTTCCATTTGACTATCCGTATGTACCGTACAGAGAAAGTTCCGTACAGACGGAGAAAACGATGGGAAGATAACATCCGAGAATGGACAGGGATGAGATTCGCACAGTCCATAAGAGCGGTGGAGGACAGGAGCGCTTGGAGGAGAATGTTGGCCAGGTCTTCACGGGTGTCCCTACGACAGCCATAACAGTCAAGGGACATGAAACAGGTAACAAGTAACATGTTCCGTAGCCTAGAGGGAAAGTCAGGACGATGAGCCTTGGGTAACATAGTTGAACAACCCCTGTAACTCGGAAACTAATAAAATAAAATCTAGTTTGTACCGTCATAACATTAAGTACAACTAATTAAATCACTGGAAACAATCTTAAGACATGGCTAACAACGGGTAAAAGTTTGTCGTTAGGCCTATTTTGTTAATTTACACATATTTTGACATTTCCTATCATCATAGATATGGAGTGATTTTGTCATCCCACTTGGGATCTATAAAAAAAAAATGCTGATATGAATGGATGAATAAATATCATAGTGGATTCATTGTATAAAAGCCTTTGAGCTTCATTTAACATAAATAAAAAATATTATATAACAAGTTTCAAAATGGCGTGTATGGGGTAGGTGTGATTTTTGGCGGTGTAAGTTGAGCCATGCTATAACCCATAACTTCTAACTTGGAAATCCCAATTTCTGAAAAATGTGTTTTTGATAACGTTTAGTGATGTTTCTTTGTTTTTGTTCTTAATTAAAGTTTTAACAAATAGACAAGAAAACTTTTAATTTTAAATTGTTAGTTATGTCATTTATGAATCATAATTTGCATGCTAAACACACATATTATAGTTCAGCTTACCCTAAGCATAATATGCTCGTCTTACCTCATGACTGGGTGAGCTGATGCTTTTGACAACTTTTTCGGCGGGACAAATACATGTATAAAAGGCATTGCTTCACAGTTAAAAAGGGGAAAAGGAAGAACAGTGGTTACACCTCATTGCTGAATGTAAGCCGTAGCTTATATACTTTTTTTTATTGGTAGTCAGGAGCCAAAATATAAAAAGTGCTCATCTTTCCGAGAACCGCTTAAGAATATATTTATAACTTAAAGTATGTATTAGTAAAAACATCAACCAGGACAGAAGAAAATTATAAGACGATATGATTAGATTTTGGAGATTTTGATCAATGGTTATGAAAAGTCAAGTTATGAAATTCCATGTATTATGCAGGTGTCACACCCACCGTTCGCCACCGTTCTGGCCAAATTTGTGCACACGGCGCGAACGGTGAGGCACACGGTGAAGCGGTGAAGCCCGTTCAACACGTTCAGAGGAGTTCGCTGGGCACCCGTTCCTGAGAGGATTTCAAAGGTGACCCGACATTTGCTCCTGCGACAATTGCTCCGGCTTTATTTCGTCTAAGATATAGGTTAGGGTTAGGGTTTAATAGGGATTTATATAGGTTTAGGGTTAGGTTTAGGGTAGGTATAGTGTAAAGTCCCTGGTTGAAATTAGTCATTCGATTAGTGTATGGAATTTATAGCGGAGCAATGTCGCCGGAGCAAATGTCATGGATTCTTTTCCAAGAACGGTCCTTTCTTGCCGGGTCATTTCGGGTGAAGACCGGGTAATTCAAAACGGTCTAAGAACCTTTCCAATCGTTAAAAGGGCGGTAAAAGTACTGAATGAGGACGCTGCACCCCTTTAATGCCCGTTTGCAGGAAGGAGATGGACCGTGGTGAGGTCGGGCAACATGAATTGATCACCGCCCCCTTTTTTTCCGCATCAAGAACGCCCCCTTGTGCCTAAACTTGCCAACTACTAGTACATGAAACTACGTGAAATCTTCATTTCAACATCAATTGTCCCCTTGAATGTTTACCAACATGATCAATTAATAACTTAATGAATTAAAGTTAAAAACTCATTCCCAGAGTAATATTTTACAAAAACAAAGTAATTATATACCATGATGAATAAATCACAAGAGATAAACAGGAAGATGATTTTATTTACTTTATTTGGGGCTGGTTTACTCAGAAATTAAGGTTTTATAGGGGGCCAATATTTTGTCGCATTTGTTTCCTTTACTTTAAGCCTATGTTTTTTGTTTTGATATTAATTTTTTGTTTCTGATTTAATTATTTACAATTTGTAACAATTTTATTAATGATTATACAATATCGAATTGTTTCGGTTTGCAGTTGTCCTACTTATTATATTGTTCTTTTTCAGAGCTTAGTTCTGTAAACCTCAAAGAATTCTTTCCCCACAAAGTTTCTTCATTTTGAAGTAATATTATTTTGTATGATATTTGTAGGGAGTCTCCGTGAAAATCTTTTGGTCTTTGGATGTGCAAACAACAGCTATGCGGTGGGGATTGGTCGTTCCACACAGGTCACTCCATCCATTCATATATATTATCGTTTATTTATTTTAAGGGAGGGGCGGGGGATAAGATGGAGGCCCCAATTTCCAAAATTAGACCCTTTTTTTCTAAATTTTGGTCGGGGAATTCCTACGTATATGTTTCATTTTGTTTCTCCAATTCCGTGCAGGCTTTCTTGAAAAGTGGTTTCCAATTTTAGCATCTCATGAACATGATATACCCTACTGAAATAAGACTTATTACATGAAATATATACTATCATGTTCATATCAATACCAATACCACATACAATCAAACAAAATTCATATTATTTGGCATAAAGATTCTTAAAAAGCGGTTTCTGAGATATAAAATACCATATCATTATGTAGGCCTATGTATTTTATTAGTAAAAAACATTACGTGAAGGTATTGTCTTGTATTTATCAGTAGCCTGTCCATTTATTTAATCACAGTTAAAGCACGGTTGCGCTGTTTGACTACATCGAAAAATCATCTCAACGGGCGTCCCCCCCCCCCCCGCAGACGAGCAGAGATCCGCTTGACCAAAAAAAAATATCGATAAAAAAGTTTAAAAAAGGGAATATCATGTAAAGAACTTTTAGCCTAACCCTATGATACTCTTCCTGACGGCCGAAGGCAGAAAACTTTGACCACCTATCCCCCCACCCCCCCCCCCCCCCCGGTTATCGCCGCACCAGCGTGACGTCAAAAAAATTAATGTACCTTTTTGCTCGCTCGGCATTACGTTAAAAAAAAAAATTGATGTACCTTTTGGTCCACTTTTGCAGATTTCGAACCCTCCCAAAAATCCTAGTTACGTGCCTAGGGTCGCGTGTGAAACAATGGAAATAACAAATAAACACAAAGTAATCCATGGATCATACCAAAAAAAAGTCAAAATAGCAAAATTAGGAATGGTGTAGACATTTTTCTGATGCAATTCTATGTGGGTAATATTGGGTATTAAGTGGTAATATTATTCAGCTAAAAGTTATTGCAATAGATGAATATGACGAATATTTTAAAAGACAACTCATACTATCATGATTAAATAATAATAAAATACTTGTATTATGCTGACAATATTCACTTGATTTAACAAGATTTAATATTCCAAAAGCATGGAATAATTCGCGGAGAAATTAAAATAATATTCGATGAAATTAATACAAATTTGTTATGAAACGCGGATAATGTATAATTTGGGCAAACTGTACTGAGGCTTAAAATAGGAGAGTAGTCTAATGATCATTTAAAAAGCTGTTATTATGAAACTTTAGAAACTAAACAACAAAACATTACTGAGCTTCAGCGAAAGAATTGGTATTAATATACATTTAATGTTCATAAACGGTTCAATTTTATACTCTTCTCCCCGACAACGAAAAATGAAAATAATTCAGATTATCCTATAATGTATATTTGAAAAGCTTCAATAATTATCATTCCTCCCTGGACCTGTGAAGAGAGCGACGAGAACGAAGGCTTCAAAAACAAAGGGTGGTTTGAAGACACCATAACGGTAGATCCACCTGTCCAGACCACCACCGTGCATGACCGCTTTGTGGACGGGTGTGTAGCGTTTGTTCCGTCCTTACACCATCCCCATAATTCTTTACAACGCCATTATCCGCCCTTACGCCGGGTCTCCATCGACCGGTGCCTGCGGTTCATGCCCGGCAAAAATGCTCAAAACATTCCTAAGGCAAAATCACGTGAACGTTTTCGACGGGTCATCACCGACCCACTGTGTGCCATCCCGGGTATCTCAGTGTCCCGTTCGCATCAACTTGTTTCGCGGGGTCGCGAACGATGGGAAACGGTGAGTCCCCCCGCGAAGAAAACATTTTGTTTTTCTTGTCAGAGAGCGGTGAGGCCGGTGGGCAAGCGTAATCGCACGGACAAAAGAACAGCGTGGACTACATATGAGGACGGTCACAGCCGGTACCAGGCTGGCTAGGAGTGGTATAGAACGGTAAAGAAACGATACCCGGTGAAAAATTTGGAAAAATGCAATGTGGCCGTGCCGTTCTATTGCCGTGTTGGAATATTTGTTTTTCGGTGAACGGCGAAGACCCGTTCAATTTACCCGGTACATGTGACACCACCATTACCTCGTTATCGCATTATCTCAAAACCGCTAGAAGATATACTTTCAAACTTGATCATGTTGATGTTAGCAGCCTGTGTATTACCAGAGGACGATGATATGTGATCAGATTTTGGAGAATATAGGTTAAAGGCCAAGTGTCCAGGGATTAAGCAGATATAGACCTTATGCATTGACGTCATTGCGCCGCCAGCTTAGAGGATGAGGAAATTGAACTTCCAATTTTAAAAAAGTGCATTGTATATAATTTTTTACATCGGTACATTTGGGATCAAAGGTCAAGGGACATCAAGTTCGATATCTGGCATTTGAGGTATTGGCTCTTTATTTGGATATTTAAAAAACCATATCAAACTCTCATGAAACCCCGATGCATGTACGAAAATTTTATTTCAAAATGTTCAATATTTAGGTCACAGGTAAAATTTCAAGGTTGAAGGCGCTTTTATATGACATTGCTGGGTTATGGGCCTTGTTGAACATTACATATATATATATATATATATATATATATATATATTATATATATATAATATAAGACACGTTTGCATTTGTCTTCTCTTTTTTTTTCCTTCTTCTTTTCTTTTTTTTTTTTTTCTTTAGACTTCGATTCTTTAATTATTGTGAATTGTTATCAGATGCATGATTGCCGCCTGTTAATGGCAGGGGAGACCGGGTATGGAAGTTACACGGGCAGTTTACATTCTCAGTGTGCTAAGATGGAACAAGAGAGGATGTGCTAACTGGCATCTATATACAGCCTCCACATAGCTGTGATGAACTGCCGGTCGTGAGGTTTCTTCGTTGTTTTATTAAAAAAGTAAATCAACAAAAACAATTTTTTACAGTTCAAAGTAAATTTTTGACAAAAATTGAAATTTGTAATAGCTCTTACAATTGAAGGCACATGATGATAGTCTGGCATTGTAAATATAGTACATGTATGTCACTAATATACCCCCTAGCCATGCCCTGTAATTCTGCCTAATGACTGTGCTACAGTTGATTTCTGTGTGTAAAATCACCCATGGGGTAGGTTGTTACAACAACCTACCCCATGTTGATGTAACAACTTACCCCAATTACATTACATATGTAAAATTACATTTTGTCTCAATTTCAGGTGTTAATATTTTTATCTTTCTATTATTACTTTTGTCTATTCTAGAGCTCTACTTGATCTACTGTTAACGATGTCAAGAAACTAGAAAGTTGAAATTAAAGTATAATATAAGAGATTTACACATTGTCAACTTACCCCGTATGTTTACATATTGTAACAATTGACCCCGTATGGTGTAACAACCTACCCCGTATATGGGGTAGGTTGTTACAAAAAAATGTCTTCACTAATTAAGCTGTAGTTAATTAGTGTTTACATGTTTTCAAGTTTTATATGCCTCAGGTTTTAGCCAACATGATAGGCTAACTACAGACCTAATATGGAGTGCGTGAGTTCTTTCATTAGAATTATCTGGCCCAAAATGTGAATTTTGTAACGTCCATACCCGGTCTCCCCTAATGGTCATGATGGATTCCCCCTTTTCTTGTCACAGCCCCTGAAGTTGTTGGTGCGTGTTTGGTTGATAGGTCTTGTGCTTTAGAAGGCAGAGTTGAGGTCTACTACAATGGAGAACGTGGGACTATGTGTGACAATCTCTGGACCATCAAAGAGGCAAACGTTCTTTTTAAAAAACTAATGCAGCGGTCACAACTCGTCGTAGGCTACAGGGCACGTGCCATCAACGTAGCCTGTGTTGCATGTGCAATGCACGCACAGGCCCTGGGTCAACTTCTGCGATTCCTGCGTTTCTGATGAAGGGTATTGTAAAAACTTCCTGCACGTAGTACATGCATTGTACCTGCAAGGTACCTCGCTGCACAAATTTTCTACGAAATCCATCGTATTTAAGGAGTTGCACGTCGAAGGTACGGCGAGTTGTGACCGCCGCATAAAATATCTCGGAGCTGACCAGGTTGTAATAGGCGGACAATTGGGACATAGCTCGGGACAAGTATCCCTTGATATGGTACAATGTAACACCGGAGACGAAGCCACTCTCTTTAACTGCGAACACAGTGGCCCGTATTCTGCTACGGGGTATAGAGTTGTACGACAATTGAAAATAGAATCGAACAATAGCACCGTACGAGAAAAAACTCCCCGCAGGAAAAAAAAACTTCCAAACGTGTACAACTTCCGTACGGCTGGCACGTATGTTTCTCGCCTATTGCTTGTGTGTTCGCTTGGCGGGGGCTGCCATCATAACAGCTTCAACGTAGGTGGCGTGAACCAATTTCAGACACAACCTCAAAAAATTATATGAAAATTATCCATGACGTCGTGTAAAAATTAGGAATTTCAAGATTGTTAAAATGTATGAAATATAATTTGAAGACAAAATATATTATTCATGCTCCAAACTTCATTATCAAAAATATATTAAGACATATTCAAATAAAATGCTCACGCAGTATACCAATTCCCCATCCAACTCCACACGTGCTACATACGAAACATCGACACTTCCAGTCACATAATCTGTTCATTATTCTCCGTTTTCTGTCAGCCTGTATATTTTGTTTTCGTTTCTGTCTATGGTATGTAATTTTATGTTTGTTTGTCTGTAGTTTTGTGTTGTTTTTTGTGATTGTTATAGTTTTTTGTTGAAGTGGGAGCTATGACGGGAAAGGGTGGCTTGGATGCCCATTTGGAGACCCTGCGGCTGCTTTGTAGAATTTGTGGGAACCGTGTCACAAAAGCCATGAAAGCCGGTGGTAAAAAAGGTCGGAAGCTTGTAGTTGAGAAATACAAAGAAGAAATTCTAGGGCCCGTATTCTGTTGCGGTGTTTAGAGTTGTGCTGTCGCACGAAAATAGTAAGGGTAATGAGACGAGAATGCAACGCTTATTTGCACGCTTCTCTATGAAGCGTCAGTGAAGCGTGCGTCCTATCGTACGAAAGTAGATTCAGATGACGTCATTCGGGATCATTTATGTACACACATTTCTAAAGAATTCTAAACTATGGGTATAGGTGGTTTAGAATTTGATATGGCTTTGCGGGTTTTATGTCGGAGGAAGCTAATTTATCTATTTTCTCGTTAACTTGAAGTTAAATGTTGTTAAAACTTTGTTTAATAATGAGGTGCATTATAGAACTCTGCGCCACATCGATTAGATTAATTGCATGTTAATCATTCAAAATGACATTTTCCGACACGATTGAAGTATTAGTTTGACCTGACATTTTGTAGAAAGGACAACTGACGCAAAAACCAACAATAAACTAATGGTGGCAAGTCACTTGTCATTACACTGGAAAAACGGATTTGGAACTAGTTTGATACTAATTGAGAATGGTTTGAAATTGTTTTGGATGTTTTTTGTCGCAGACGTCTCAGAGACGTCTCCGAGATATTCCACGACCAAGCGCGGCGATTTCATGTCACGACGGGGAGGCGGGGGGGGGGAAGAACACCCAAAAGTGAAAAAATAATACACTCAAATTTGCATACTTCGCACATTATGCAGAAACTAATGAAAATGATTGCGGAGCGCGAAGCGCGAGCCGAAAATTCTGCCTTATAATAACTTTTAGCATTGTATTTGACATACATTTTACCTCTTTATTAGCTTCACAAGCTAATCACTACATAAAAATTTTTCATTTTTAAAAATCGAAGGGGGACGATCCCCTTAAAAAAATCGAGGGAGGGGGGACACGTCCACCCCCCCCGTCTCCCCGGGATCGCCGCGAATGCTCGCGACAGAAAAAAAATATTTATTATCGGAGACGTCCTGGAGTATCCAAGTCGCGGGGACAAAGTGGGATATCACCTTTATGGTGGTATCTCAAGGTATTTGCCATGAGACTGATTTGAGACTGATTTGGGACGGGTTTGATACGGTTTTGATTTTTGTCGGGGAAAGATCTAAAAGTGGTCGCACAGACGTCTCATGAATCTCCGCGATATCTCATGAGTCGAGGGAAAATAGAACATTCTTACGAATCTGTGTGGTTTTTTTTTCTGTCGTGGATCGTCTCTGATGATACATAAAACAATTATCGGAGACGTCTCCGAGTGTTCGAGTCTCAGAGACATCTCCGCGACGTCAGATACCACCTATACGTCCATAATTTCTACAGAGGAAAAAAACACCATTATCATTTTCAACTGTAAAATGTAAACTAATGTTTTTCTTCAAGACTACTGAATTATTAATGGCACTTGACATAAAATAGGCCCACTCGATTTCCTTTTTTGCATATATTAGTGTGTTGCTATGTGAGACAAGAAACGTGTTTGTCAGTGATAGCAACAACAGTTATGCAAATTGGATTCAAAATACTTAAACGAGTAGTTCATTCAGGCAATTGGTTCCGCCCTGAATCTGAAACCTTTGTCCGTTGTCATTGTGCCATGTCAGCCATAACCTGGAACCGCTAAGCTTCTCAAAGAAAAGATAATCCGTGCTTTGATATATATACTTGTTAAGCATGGATTACATTTTTCATCACAATAAAAGAATTTAACGCTCCGAGCGGGAAATTCTTTATATAGCGAGCATACATACATACAACATGTACAAAAAAATACACACAAAAAGAATGGAAACAAATTCCACCATTCTTCAAAGGTCCATATTATTTATAATTTTGATAGATGTAGGGATTTCGACGCCGAGTGGATATGTTAATGAACAATGACGTTTTATTGTTTATGTTGGCCTCTGTAAAGAGTTGAATATTTAAATAGTGGAAAATTTACATTTCACCCCTTCCATTATTTCAACTTTTGCCCCTCCCAAATGAAAAAAACAAAGAAGAAAAACAAACATACAAAATAGTAATAAGGAAAAGATTGGTGCGCATGCACCTAACGTGAGACTTTTGCGCATGCATGTAGCGTGATATCGAATCAAATTCAACGTTTCATTGCTTCTTGGCCAAATATGGACACTTCACATTTTGTGAAAGAAAAATTCGTGGAGCTATTTAGGAGATTAATTCAAAAGAATAAAACTCCCTTTCCACCTCCCTGGTTAATTGTTCCCTTCCCAGGCCACTGAATTGTTAATGAATAAGACGTGATATTTAAAAATGCAAGACAAGCGACAATGCCTCAACACTCGCAGTCAAAGGATAAAGCGGCTACAAACAATCATTGTTGCGTCATTATTTCAATGGATTTCCGGTTTTATCTTGTGCATTTGAGTGCACGAGAAACTTCCAGCTGTACGGAAGTTGTACACGTTTGGGAGGTTTTTTTCGTGCTGGGAGTTTTTTCTCGTACGGTACTATTGTTCGATTCTATTGTCAATTGCCGTACAACTCTAACCACGTAACAGAATACGGGCCTTAGAAGTTTGGAAATTTGATACAAGTAGTGATGCTCCAGACATAGAACCAAGCGTTTTTTGCTACAAATGTTATTTACAGCTGAAAGCGAGACATGAAATCACCCCAAAGTCATGGTCTCCCCATAAACGTAATGATGATGGAGAATGTAATACTTGTATATCTTTCAGGATATCTACTGAAAAGCCGGGGCGCCCTAAATAGATGAAGCATGCCGGGGGCAGACCCCCAAAACCCATATCAGAAATAATCTCGGGGTAATTTGATACTTTGGAAGAGTCTCTCCACAAGGAATCCAGCCCCCCTGGCCCAGCCGCTCCTATTTCAAACCGTTTTCAAACCGATTCATTTCTGGTTTGTACCTTGTGTGATTGTGTTTTAAGTTGCCCTTTGACGACTTCATGTAATCATTTGCTTTGTGTCAAGTGTATCAGATCTCGGTTTGATAATGTTGAAGAGTCCGAGTGTCCAACATGCAAAACATCACTAACCTACCAACAAGTCAAATCACCTCCGGAATACATCCACACTCTCATCACAAATCTCCATGTAAGTTGCTTTGACTGTAACTTCAATATACACCATACAAAGATTCTCAGTCATCCAATATGTCCAAAATACATTAATTTGGATCATGACTACAGTAACCTAGAGGACAATGATGGTGGGTGTCTGTCACAGCCTCAAAAGGAGAAAATCTGCCTGGAGGTGTTAACCGAAAAAATGAAACAGTCAAATGATGGAAAAACAGCTACACTCCAGACAAAATCCGGAAAGGTATGCCTCCTCTCTCTTCCCTCAGATTTTATAGCATATACTGCATGTCATCATGGCTCTATTTCTCTCTCTCCTTCTATCTCTCTCTTTTCCCCTCAGATTTAAAGAATACTCCATGTCATCATGGCCCTCTCTCTCCTTGGTCTAATTATATATAACATGGTTTCATTGCCAATTTGTCCAATAGCCAAAGCGTCTAATTTAATACATAAATGAATATTTGGTCTATTACAATTTGTTACTGGAATTGACCAAGTGGTGTAAGGCCAAGCAGACATTACAGGAAAAAGTCATTAGACGGAATTGGATTGGGACAAAATGGTAAATAGGCGAAGCGGCAATGAGACCAAAAGATAATTAGATGAACTAGTTGTACACAAAACGGAATAAGACCAAACCGACATTAGTCTAAGTGAGTTTAGACACATTGGCAATTTACCGTTGAATATGCTGCCTGGTACTTGCTTTGATCATACTTATCTTATTTCCAATAGATGGCTAAGGCAGAAGAATATCAAAACAGCAGATGAAAAAGGGGTGAGAAGACTTCAAGATACCATCATCCAGGGTAACTTCAAAGGAAGCAGGGAATATTTCCAATTCCCAAATGAAGTGGAGGGAGTTATAGACCTACGACTAGCCCCACTGGTTGTTGTGAACAACCTAACAGACAAGGTGTTCTCAATTCTTGATGAATATGCCAAGTAAGTATCTAACAGTAATCACTGCATACCTGTACATTTATAGTTTTATTTAAAACAAAACCTTTAAAGTTGGTAAATACAGTGTATCAATTTTTCAAACCTTATTGTACATCAAATAATCCCTTCCAATTTCGCTACAATAGTACAAATGCAATATTTCATTGCTGTGTTGATGGATCCAAATTTTTCACATAACACATTTCAATAATCGACTGTAACCTAAACCAAATGCATCATTTACCAACAGGTTGGACCAACTTACATGGCATGATGGCCAGATACCGAAAGAGGAGGTATGGGTGAAGGTTGGTGGTGACAAGGGGGGGGGGTCATTTAAACTCATGACACAGGTAGCAAATGTGGAAAGAAAAAACAGCCTTTTCAACACTCACTCTATCACTGTCTTTGATGCTCCCGATTCGCCATACAACATCACTGTCGGACTGAAGGAAGTGGTAGACCAAATACATCATCTGTCCACAGCTTCATGGAGGTAAGGAAACCATTTCCTACAGAAAAGAGGAAAAACCAGAGAGAGAGAGAGAGAGAGAGGGAGAACTACATTACAATGGTGGGTCCGAGATTTCATCAAATTGGGAAAGAAGTTTGGGACGGCAAAATGTTGCTCCATTTTGCAAAGCCCCCCCCCCCCCTCCTAAAAAAAAATTAAAGAAATAAAACTTGTCGGCAAAAAAATGTTTCAATTGTTAACAATTGTTGCTGGGGGGGGGTGTGGTTACCCCACCAACTGGTCAACAATTTTCCACATACATGTATATTACTCCTGCAGAAGTGCATAATAGATTCAAATCATGCAAATATAATGGCATTAAAGATAATAACCATTAATATATCATTAACTTGACAACAATAAAAGTATTACAATGAAATAATTGTAAAAACCTCTATTTCTCCCCTTGCATAGGGAAGCAGATTGTGCTTGTCGTATTTGGAGATTACGAATTCCTTACAAGGATGTATGGATTAACAGGCCCAAATGGTGAGTATTGCATTTATCAAAACAAAATTAAGTATTATATAATTATAATTGTCTTTAATAATGTCAAAACCATAATGGAATTCTAAGTACTTTACAAGGACGGTCAATTAGAGGTACAACCACACACAACCGGTGCCAGGTAAAAATGGCAGAGGTAAAAATGGCAGAGGCCAAAAAATGGCAAGAGGTAAAAATTGGCAGAGGTAAAAAGGTCAAGAGGTAAAAATGGCAAGGTAAAAATGGCAAGGCAGAAATGGCAGAGGTAAAAATGGCAGAGGTAAAATGGCAGAGGCAAAAATGGCAGAGGCAAAAATGCAAAGAGGTAAAAATGGCAGAAGGTAAAAATGGAGAGGCACAAAAATGTCTATAGGTAAAAAATGGCAGAAGAGTAAAATGGCAGAGGCAAAAATGGCAGAGATAAAAATGGAATGTCTTTCGCATCCATTGTTCATATGCAAAGCCCATGCTTCATAATTGGCAAAATTCCTTTAGGAAAGGGGTAACATTCATAAAGAAAACGAGAAAGGATTTTCAAAATTTAAATGCTGGACTGCCTGGAGGGTTCCTTATTTTTAAGAATTGACTGACTTCCATTATAAAGGATTACAATCTGCTATGAGATATTGCTATAAACCAAAGTGAATGATTGTTTTATTACATTTTTACATTTAAACTGTACAATATTATTTACAATTATAAATAAATTACGACGTCAGTGTGGATGCATCTTAACATAGGTGTGCACGTTTTTGTTAACGGACCAAACAACACATGCTTAACAAAAAGTAATTCTTATTATTATTTACCTCATGAAAGAAAAATAAAGAATAAAATTAACCCCAAATACGAATTTTGATGTAACACGTGCAGTAATGACTATAAACAATCGCCATACTTTGAATATTGCCAATATAAAAGCTCATAATCAGCTAGTCAAATGGGAAAGGCAGTCAATTTAAAAGTTAGCACACCTCAACAAGGAATTTTGTAATCCCTCTTATAACTAGCTTTCTTTGTTAACTATTTACCCTCTTTTGGTATCTCACTTGCGGAAACAATTTGAGACGGATTTTGTCAACATGGTTTTTGCCATTATAGCTTTCCCTTATTGTCTCCTCTTTCCCTTAATTTTCAGACACGTTTCTAATAAGGTCCCTACTCTTTATACGTTTAACAAACGATTCCGATCGCGGGAGACGTCTCCCGGAATCTTTCCGTCCGTAAGTATATTAGAGACTCTGTTGCTCTGATAGTAATAATCTTTCTATTCGGGAGAGTAGCAGAGACGTCTCCAGAGACGTCTCCGAACATTTTCATAACTGTAACAAAGCAATTAAAAAAAAAAAACGCGTCTCAAAGTTGTATCCGCGACTCATGAAACGTTTTAAACAAGTTTAAAAAATGTTGCGGAGACGTCTCTGAGACGTTTCATGAGTCGCAGAAAACACTTGAACGGTTCTTGTAAAGTGCTTTGTTACAGTTTTTTATATCTGTCGCGGACGTCGTGGAGAACATCTCCGCCGACTTCTCCGCAACATCGGAGACGGAGACGTAATATTTTTTTTTTATCTGTCGCGAAGGCGTTTGCCGAGAAAGTGAAGATACCACCGGGTGTTTTCCATTACCTGCTACCCTGCTACACTTCCAATTTCTGCTATAACACCTTTTTCAATTTGGACTCGACCATTTATCCCGTTTCTGTGATTGGCTATTTTGCTCATGAATATATATCGCCACCTTTCCTGATAAATGTATTTGCATAAGAGGAATGTAATTTGTGTGCGTGTACTCTGTGTGGCGATAAACGTCACGCGAAAAATACGATACGAACTCGTAGGATTTTTTACTGCCAAATCCTTGATCTGTAAACGTTTTCCTCTCTTTATTTATATTTATCATTTTCATCATTATCTGTTAATGATAAGGGCCGTATAGATGCTTTCGTCGTTCTTAAATGTTGATTTCGGGAGTACGTATATATAGTATTACAAATACCAGGTTTGGTTGAGTGAAGAAGCGACAGCGCAGTTAGCAGCGTCACGCGAGCTCTTCTTCTTTCTTCTTGAGTTTGATTTTCTGACAGTCATTGAACTGTCATTCCTTATTGAAACAGAAAAACAACCTAAAAATAAGAGTGATGTAAAAGAGCGCAATGAATTGACAAGACTGTTTTGTGACTATAAATTGACTTGGTTGTCATTGATGCTTGATTCTTAATTAAATCCTTGTATGATCGATGGCAGTCTTACACCCCTCCCCGTCCCGCCTCCTCTGCTAATTTCCTTTAAATGCCCCCTTTTTAATCATTTTACGAAATGTCGAAAATGCCTTGTTTATTTTTTCCCTCGCTCCGTGCTGCTCTCGTTGCTATGACAATGTCACGATTCTGATATTTGATATCCCCGCGCCAGATACCAGATCAAAACATTGTTATCGGCATCTGTTTAAAGTGTAAATTACACATGCCGGAGTAAGGTCAACGACCTTGCTTATTTTTATCTGGAGCTTTGCATTACGTTATTGTAAATGTTGGACACAAAAGAAACAAGAATCCCGGCATGGTGTCTACGAGAGGGGGGATCGGTGTAGAAACTTAGATCAAAAACAATTAGGTCATCGACAGGCCAAGGAAAGGTGGCGATATATATCATTCGAGCAAAATAGCGCAATTCACAGAAACGGTATAAATGGTCGAGTCCAAATTGAAAAAGGTGTATAGCAGAAATTGGAAGTGTAGCAGGGTAGCAGGTAATGGAAACACCCGATACCACCCAAGGGAATTGGCCATGTTTTATTCATGGGATTTGCTATGACAATTTAATTGCACAAGACCTGACATTTTACCTCTGTCATTTTTACCTCCGCCATTTTTACCTCTGCCATTTTTACCTCTGCCATTATTACCTCTGCCATTTTTACCTCTGCCATTATTACCTCTGCCATTTTTACCTCTGCCATTTTTACACCGAACCACCCAACCACCCCCATATTAATAAATTTACCCAAATTTATGCTATATTTCATATTCTAGAGACACTGCTGTCTATTCTGTACAGTTACAAAGCATTAGATGGCTCTGTTAAATCAACCAACACAAGAGAGGACTCTTGAATCAATGAAGCAGTCCTTGGAGAAATACAATCAAAGGCCAGTAGCAAAAGAGTGCAATAACATCATCAGATCCCCAATCCTCAACATTCCCTTAGACAGGGTCAGTATGTCTACATGTAATATTTATTATCAACTGTAAGGTTAATGATATATTTGCCCAATATCTTTATCAATTAACAGTAAGTAACACTCTGTAAATGAAAAACAACATTATCAACTTGTAATCGTTTGATATCATGTAGTTCTTAGACTTACCTCACATATGATGCTCCTAATCAAGAACTCAAGGTATCCACATCATTAAAATCAATCATCTACAGTCAGTTGCTCTAAATGTGCAGGTTGGCTTTATATTCTCACTGCAGGTATGCCCTCCAGGTCTCCATCTTTCGTTGGGGATATTCCTTAAACATTATGCGGCAATGGAGAGGAAGTGCCACAAACTGGACCTCATGATAGAGCAGAGGTTTAGTGGTCAGGGGAAATCTAATGACCTTAAGGAAAGGTTTAAGGAGGCAATGCGCCACACATCTCTCCAACACAAGAAAGCAGATCTTGAGAATCAGATAGCTGAGCTTAAAGACCAATGCAGCATGATAGCACTGGTCTATCATGATGTCCAGCCTCCAACAATCCTCCTTGAAACAGCTGCAGAGAAAGAAAACGAGAAGAAAGAAGTGGTGAGTGAGACAATCACATGTCTATGAATAGATAATAAGAAACAAAATAATGATAAAAATGTTTCCCTACATAAAGGAAAGAATTAACTGATTAAATTTTTTTAAATATTATATTAAACTGTCTGCATTTAAAAATAATCTATTTCAGGTAAAAGACCTTACTAAGACTAAGGCAAGCTTCCCTCTTGAAAGCGGGCCAGTTGTTTCAGCGCTTGGCAGGACATTGCAAAGCATTAGAGTACATCGCCAGGCCTATCACGGAAAGTCATTTGTTGGCAATCATGTCCATAAATGCTTGAAGGTCAGTTTGGGTTATACCATCTTCACCATTTTAATTCATTTGTATTTTTCCAAAATGTCAAGGACTGAATAGTGATACAACTATTCATTGTCTTGGTATTGCATTTAATTATAACGGTCTAGTATTGTTTAGATAACAATAGATATTCAATAATGTTATTACCTAAACAAAGATACAGATGGACAAGTACAAAAATAGTCCATTGAGGCCAATATTATCAACTGTTAACCATGAAGGTGCATCAAATAATATTGTTTCCCTTGTTTCTAAACCAAGTATTAAACACACAAGTACTAACAGTGACTTCATCTATTCAATTGTCCACCACAAAATGAGTTTTAAAATGTCATATATATATATATATATATACATTTTTAAGCTTTCGTGTAGAGTTTTTTTTCTTTCTTTTTTTAATCAATAACTACAGGTTTGATTCAGACTGGCAGTCATTATGAATATAATATGATGTGTTGAAATCAGTTTTATTTAAGTGCTAAAGAGATATAGCTGGTAGTAAAACTTACACAAACTGATGTGTTGCATAGTACCAGGCCCCACATGTGCACATCTGATCTGTAGTGGAGGAATAAAGTAGTTAAGGCTAATGATAAAGATGTAAATTGAGTTTCATTAAAATTGTTCATTCATAAATTTTTCATACAAATCATGTTTTAAGATAGATTCATGAAAGATGGACATTTCACAGTAGTAGGCTAAAGTGATAATCAGTGATAAGTTGAAACACAACATAATGTGTTTGTAACAAAGATGTTACAGAAAACCTAAATGAAATGTGTAATATGAAGGAAGAAATTTAATACAATATTATGTGTTCATATCAGTTTTACTTTTAAGTTCTAAAGAGATTTAGCCAAAAGTTAAATATTGTCAACAGGAAAACACAAATTATATCAAAATGCAATCATTTTTTTTTTTTTTAATTTCTACTGCAATATGGATTATGACGGGACTACACTTTGTTAGTCACCTATTTATAATGATATAAATATCTGAATTGCTTGACAGAAAATGTGGTAATATAACTTACACAATATGATGTTACTTCTGACTGTATGGTATCTGGCATCTGCTCTGTATAAATGGAGGAATAAAGTAGTTAAGGCTAAAGATAAAGAAATCAATTTACTTTCACAAAAGATGGACTAAATTTTACAGTAACGTTAGAAGGGTGAAGTGATATGTTCTAATTATGTGGTGGTATTTAAAGTGGCCAATCATGTAGAACAAATAAAAAAAATATAAAAAAACAGAAGATCACAAATAGGTCTCCATATCGCTTTTGAGCGATTATTAAATTTGTTTATCAAAGTAATATATTGAAATTCTGTTTTGGCCTGGTTTATGTATGTACAGTCTTGACATTGCAGATTATTAATGTTCGAATTCTAGCCGAGTCATGTCATGTTATTGTTAGGCCTAACTTACTTGTGGTCTCTGCCTAGCCTCGGGACGCTGCCACTTCGTGTACGGGCTGCCGCAGAAAGTTTCTGCCATACTTGGCCTAAATCGTAATGGGACTGTAACTTTAGGCCGACAGGCGGGGCGATTTACCACACCAATGCACGCTGACATTTGTAATTCTGGGGCCTGCTCGCGAGAAATAAACCCCATTTCCCTCTTCACAGCAACATTGATCCTTGGCAATGATCAACATACGCTGTATTTAGTACCACACTCGCACTATTAATTTCCATAATAAAATTTGACATCAAAATGTCAGATAAAAGACCGACAACATGTTTTTTAAAAATGGGTATTTGTCACGAATCGACGGTTTTATTTGTAAAAAGTTATGTTTTTTTTACCTGACTTCGACAGCTTGCCTCCACTCCAAAAAAAACTATAACATTAATGAAATTCAGGTAAACAGTTTAGGCAAGTTCTAGTCTACCCGTCATATGATTTACACGAAAAGGAAAATTACCACAATATTGAAAAAAGATGATTTTTCACAATCATAAAAAATGTTTTCATCGTGGACAACTTTTTAAAATATTTAATCAAATATTAAAAAGTGCATAAAACTGAACAAGATACCATGAATTGTTCGCTAAATTGGTATATTCGATTCACGAATATGCAAGTATTTATGTGTCCTCACCATTTTCCCGCGTTTTGGGGGTATTTCGCCGGATTTTAGGATTTTGATGACGCACTCGTTTTGCTGCTAGTGGAAAACACGAATGTGTACAAACAAACGCTTCGATGCACTCAAAAACTAGCCCCGCCCAATTTCCCCACCAAAATCCTCGGACGAACATACGTGCTGGAAGTTTCTAGTGCATTGGAACCCACAAGATAAAACCGGAAATCCATTGAAATAATGACGCAACAATCTTTTTGTTTGTATGCGGCCGCTTTATCCAGTTATCCTTTGACTACCGAGTGTTGTGCATTGTCGCTTGTCATGCACTTTTAAATATCACGTCCTATTCATTAACAATTCAGTGGCCTGGGATGGGAACAATTAACAGGCTTGGAAATTTTCAGCTGAAAAAGGACAATGGTTTTATTCCCTCTGAATAAATTATTTACCTTAAAGGCATATTAGGGAGTATTTTTGAGGGTATTCGTCTGGTTTTGAACATTTCAAAACGAGCCGAATCCCCCCATGAATGTTTTATAATCCCTCCCGAATAGTGTATTCGCAGTTGATTCTGTTCTGGTGTAACCCAGGCTTAATTGACTATAATTATGATCCGGATCGTTACTCCCCCACTAATGATACGACCAGGCTTTTCTTAATCGTTTGTTTGTTTTTTGTTGTTTTTTTTGGGGGGGGGGGGGGGGGGTTGTTTTGTTTGTTCGTTTTGTTTGGTTGTTTTTGTGTTTTTCTGATCGAAACTTGCTCTGATCAGAAAAGCATTGCCATAATTTTAAGTGGTTGATCTGCTGCTGCAGTTTACTTTTTTTCTAACAATATAAAACATAAAAGATAGATTTATATTAAATATATAATATATAATAAATTATCTGTTCGTAGTTGTATTCTTTTGAAATAATCCCCTAAATAGCTCCACGGATTTTTTTTTTTCTTTCACAAATGTGAAGTGTCCATATTTGGCCAAAAGCAATGAAACGTTGAATTTGATACGAACATCACGCCACATGCATGCGGAAAATTTTCTCACGTTAGGTGCATGCGCATCAATCTTTTTCTTATTACTATTTTTTTTCTTTCTTTTTCGGGAGGGGCAATAGTTGTAATATTATGGGAAGGGGTAAAATATAAATTTTCCACTATTTAAATATTCAACTGTTTACAGAGCCGTACACATAAACAATAAAACGTCAATGTTCATTAACAATATCCACTCCTCGAAATCCGTACATTTATCAAATAATTATAAATAAAATGGACCTTTGAAGAATGGTGGAATTTGTTTCCATTCTTTTTGTGTGTATTTGTACATGTTGTATGTATGTATGCTCGCTATATTTGAAATGGAGCGGGAATTTCTTTTATTGTGATGAGAAAGGTAACCCATGCTTAACGAGGTATATTATCAAAGCACGGATGATCTTTTCTTTGAGAAGCTTAGCGGTTCCAGGTTATGGCTGACATAGCACAATGACAACGGACAAAGGTCTCAGATTCAGGGCGGAACCAGTTGCCTGAATGAACTAGGCCTACTCGTTTAGTATTTTGAATCCAATTTGCATAACTATTTTTTTAGTAAAAATAGCAGTTTGGGCAATTTTTGCTGCATTGCTCACTCAACCGTGAATTTTGACGCAAATTTCGTTTCCGTATGTTGGGAAGCACGTTTTGCATACACTCTGACGTGTAAATTGTTTAAAATCTGAAAATGGCTCCGATTCCATTGAATCAAAGTTGTGATTTTAGGCTTGTGAACTTAAAAAAAATGACATTTTTGCATTCAACCATTAATCACTGAAGCATGACTTAATGATTTTACTTAAAATTCGGTCCTATGGTAGCTAATTAAATTCCCTACATGGACATATAATTAGATTTTTAAAATTCCTCTTGGTTAAAAAATTATTGATATCTGAAATTTGTGTTGTGTTTATATAAGAGCATGAATTTGTAGCGACAAACTGCTACTAGTACTAGTAGCAGCAAATTTCCTAGCGATCTAGATCGCTAGAAATTGCGACATTAGTACTAGTAGCAGCAAATTTCCTAGCGATCTAGATCGCTAGATATGCGACACTAGTACTGGTAGCAGCAAATTTCCTAGCGATCTAGATCGCTAGATATGCGACACTAGTAATGGTAGCAGCAAATTTCCTACCGATCTAGATCGCTAGATGTGCGACACTAGTACTGGTAGCAGCAAATTTCCTAGTGATCTAGATCGCTAGATATGCGACACTAGTACTGATAGCAGCAAATTTCCTAGCGATCTAGATCGCTGGATATGCGACACTAGTACTAGTAGCAGCAATTTTCCTAGCGATCTAGATCGCTAGAAAATGCGACCATTATCGAAGTACTAGTAGCAGCAAATTTCCTAGCGATCTAGATCGCTAGATATGCGACACTAGTACTAGTAGCAGCAAATTTCCTAGCGATCTGGATCGCTAGATTTGCGACACCAGTATTAGTATCAGCAAATTTCCTAGCGATCTAGATCGCTAGATATGCGACATCAGTACTAATAGCAGCAAATTTCCTAGCAATCTAGATCGCCTAGATATTGCGATCATCCGCTTAACTAATAGAACAGCAAATTTCCTAGCAATCTAGATCGCTAGATATGCGACACCAGTAATAGTAGCAGCAAATTTCCTAGCGATCTAGATCGCTATATATGCGACACCAGTAGCAGTAGTAGCAGCAAATTTCCTAGCGATCTAGATCGCTAGATATAGTCCGGCAGCCAAGGGGGGTAAGGTTGCATTTGAATGTTATAGTTTTTTTTAAAACTGATTTTGACTGGTAAGACCTTCTATTTTAACAATCCACATGCTGGAGCTCTGTCAGCATTGAGCAATTTAAGATATACGCGAAAATCCAAAATGGCCGCCGGCGGCCATCTTGGATTTTCTATTTTCTTACTTTAACATACCTAAAATATTCCAAATCTGGAATATAGGGGTTTTAGGGGGTGGAGAATCCAAATCTGAGGTTATTTTGGGGATATAAGCATGTTCTGGTGGCGAAATATAACAAAAATTGCCATTTTCCAAGATGGCCCCCATAGAACATGCATTATATTGACTATATAGGCCCTACACAGGAATACCTTATTAATTCCCCCATCTAAA
>CALNVZ010003426.1:37045497-37075449 GCA_940671915.1 Paracentrotus lividus
ATGAACATCTAGCCTGCACAGAATTTTGATAATGTAGTGGCCCCATAACTTGTCAAAATGCACAAACCAGGGAGGCAAGAGATGTTTCCAATAGTCCAGTAGAATGGGATGAATCAGATTAATGCACAGGCTTTGTATTAAATATGAAAATAAAATTTGACCATTCGCTTTTTGTTGGAGCAGATACACTGTTATATATAACTTGGCATTTAGCTGTTAAAGCAAGTGGCGCCTAATGCTAAATGAAACTTATTGATACAAGTGATTATCTTCTGTTTGCTTTTTTTTCACAATGAAGACAATCATCGACTTGAATTGAATTAGTTTTTAGCATCATAATATCAGCTTGTTTCAACTGTTATAGGCCTATAGGTAGAGGTAATATTAAAGAGTGTATCTGCTACAATAAGACAAGAATCATTAAGCGCTAAATGATTTTTACAGCAGTTTATGCAATGTATAAAAGGCTTCATCCGAAGAATTAAGAACAGTTATGACATGTTAACCTTCTTCCCCATCAGCGGTTCAACCATTACATGTATGCTATTCCCTACATATCAGGAAAATTGATTTATTATAAGGGCTATGCTCGGGGGGGGGGGGGAAACACTAAAATCCATTGAAATAGTGGTCTTTAGCATTTTTTCGGGGTGAAATTTCCTGAATTGTATTATATTAGGTGTTATAGTTTTTAATCTTACCGCGAACATTCTTGAAATAGAGTCCCAAATATGGTTTTATAACCTGTATATTTTTGGGTTTCCCCTCCAAAAGCTTTGTATACGGAGTAACTTTATGCTGCTTCCCTTCTAAAGCTTGTAAAAGGGCACAAGTTTGATGCGGCTTCCAACCAAAAACAAAAAAAACAAAACAACGAAAAAACGAGTGATGGGGTATCTGTCTCAATCCTGAACAAGTACACATGTATGTATTTGTTCACTATCCGAGTTGGGGGGGGGGGGGGTTGTCAAACTATTAGGAGTGGTATATTTCCTCCCCTCCTCACAGGTTAATGTATATGCCAGGCAATCTTTAGCTGCCGTTAGATTATTATATTGCATCATCCCAAACAGATTACTTTCCAAACAAAGGTAGTACAAAACATCAGAAAGGATAAACTGGAGATGATTAATAAGCCTATATACATCTATATTCAGCAACTATGTATCTTAAATTTTGCACTTAATCCTGATATTATTTCGTTAGTGCATTATGAATTCTTTTGATTAGGTCTATGCCTATTTCCCAACTATCAAAATAAAATGGGGAATTAAAATGATTCATAAGGTATACACGCTTTTATAGTCAATTATACTGCATGTTCTATGGGGGCCATCTTGAAAAGGCTGCTTTTGTTATATTTCGCCACCAGAACATGCTTGTATCCTCAAAAAACCTTAGATTTGGATTCTCCACCCCATAAAACCCCTGTATTTCCAGATTTGGAATATTTGGGTATGTTAAAGTAAGAAAATAGAAAATCCAAGATGGCCGCCGGCGGCCATTTGGATTTTCGCGTATATTCTTAAACTTGCTCAATCGCTGACAGAGCTCCAGCATGTGTGATATGCTTTAAATAGAAGGTCTCACCAGCAAAAATCAGTTTAAAAAAAAACTATAATTCCAATGCACACTTAGGCCAAAGTCAATGGCTGACTGCCGACTAATATGCGACAATTGCTGTTGTGTTAACTGAGAGAGAGAGAGAGAGAGAGATGAGAGAGAGAGAGAGAGAGTGAAGACGAGATAATAAAACGTAGGTTTTATTTCAATGCTTTGATGACAATTTCACTGAAATTACTTGTAATTGTTCCTTTATTATTCATGTATTTTATACCTTCATTAACAGGCGCGGATTCCAGAGACGGACTATGGGTCCGTGATAAGGGGTCGGGTACGTCCTGATTAATGCGGGGTGCGGGGCTGAGGAGGGTAGAGCGGGGTAGGGTGGGAGGGGGTGATGGAAGAGCGGGTAGGTGTTGAAAAATTTTGGCCGTCGGCCGTTATTATAAAATTCAAAACGTACTACATATAGGGTAGTGGTCAGGTCAGCGTCCGTCTCGAACAGCTGACAAGCAAAAAAAAAAAAAAGGTTATTAGCATTTTTTACGGGGTTGCGTTAAAAAGGTCTATATACAAAAGGTATGCTGGATTTTCCAATCTTACGGGTGCTCTAGCACCTTTAGCCCCCCCCCACCCCCCCCCTGGATCCGCGCCTGATTAACCTCAGTTTAATCATTTTACTCGCCTCTGTTAATTAATTAATTATTAGATCGGAATGTTTGCTTTTGATATATCATGTTTGAGATGAATTGAGAGTTGATTGGAAGTGTGTTGTTTACTTTAGTTAATTTAATTCTTTGTCTGAGCCATATGCATATGTTGCATCTCTTTTAATAACGTCATACATAGTTAGTTGTCCTTTTGAACCCCTACATAAATTTTCTCTAGATCGCTAGATATGCGACACCAGTACTAGTAGCAGCAAATTTCCTAGCGATCTAGATCGCTAGATAGGGTACATGCATGTAATATGGGCCAGCAGGTAATATGGGCCACCTGAAGCAAATCATGTCGTGACCGTCGACCGGTGACTGGTGACCGGTGTGAGCACCATAATGTTGTTCAAATGAACTGTATACGAAAATATATCGTCGTGAGAGCATCTGATGCCGAAATTTCTCTGAGAAAATTGCTGAAAACCAACAAGGTAGGGAAAATTTACGGCATTTTTTTACCCTGATGTAAAATTTGATATTTCACAGAATGTGATGGTGAAAGAGTGTTTGAGGGGGTAACCTCAATTGTTTTGTATATTTAGTAAGCTTATAGTTTCATTTTGATCATACTAGCGTGTACAGGTCAATTTGTTTTAGGGAAGGGGTGCAATGTGGCAGTGAATGCTTGCCTGACACAGCAACATTAGTGCAGGTAATATGGGACATCCAAAATGGCGGAAATGATTTTGGTACTTAGTATTGGGAATATAAATATCTTATTGTAGGCCTATATTGACTTGTATAATGAAAATAATATTTAAATAATATCTAAAAAAGAAATAATATACAAATACATAACAATGAAATATATAGTCGAAGGATTTACTGAAGGGTCTTATAATTTCAAATTATATCTTAAAGTTAATGATTTTCAACATTTTAAGCAAATTCCAGACATGGTAGAGTCATTGTAGTTTTTAAAACATACATTAAATACATGTGCCCATATTACCTGCACATGCAGGTAATATGGGCACTTTGGTAATGACGTCAACATTTGAATATTGCAGACAGAGGGGTTGGTGATAATTGTTTTTCTTCACAATAAAAGTTAGAGCAGTAGTTATTGATTCATATAAACAAAGATTAGACTGTATGTCATTTCGTAATTTTATGCAAATTAGGCAAATGAGCTTAGGGGGCCCATATTACCTGCATGTACCCTACATGTATACTCTGTTATCACGTGCCGTCATCATTAAACTACCTCGCGTTCCGCATTCGCATAATTTATTGTTATAGAAAAAAGAAGACTTGAATGATATTATTTAGACCGTAAAATCAAAGTTGCTTTATCAGTGAATTACCTTTCGTTCCTCACTCGCATGACTGATTATCAGGTACAGTTTTCATTGAAAATTTTAAAATAAAAAAAAAAGCACCTAAATAATTTTCATATTTCATTCAATTTCACGTTCATGATACTAAATTTCCGCTGGCATTTTGCAGTCACATTCTGGTTAAGGCCACATGTCATGAGTTGGGTGCAAATTGCGTTACATGTCCAAAAATGTGTAGAAATGTACATTGTCACAATCAAACATCTCTAGTTTATTAGTAGTAAGTCAGACACGTATAAAAGTTTACATTTATTGAAAGCAGAGATTGTAAGGAAGAGGATTAACGTATTTTTGTGCCTGTATAGGGTGTGCCATAAAAGCTATACAGAGTGTTACAGGGGGAAATGGTTTAAAAAACTTAACAATTTTACTGGCGAATAATTTCTTAATCTTTTTACCAAATGAAATGAATCATCTTGGATTGTGTTAATAAGACACTATGCTTCTAAAAAATATAAACTTGTAACACAAAATTATGTTTTCTAACCGCGCTACAGGGTGTCAACAAGAAGAAAATTGAATAGTGCAAAAAGGGCATAAATCCTATCTTTTACACTTGGATTACAACATTCATTGCAAGAAATATGTTTCCACTTAATTGTGTATCTTCATGCATGCAAAGAACATGGCGGGAAAAAAAAAGCACAATTATTGTTATAAAATTACATGTGGCAATTTTCGATGCCTCCAATCCATTGTCTATGAGGATATGTACATTAAGTATGTTTTAATTGATTAATTAATTGATTAAATAACTTTGAAAAAATCTAAATTGTATTTAGAACCAGATCAATTCCAAAAAGAATGATGTATCACTCAACCCATAAGACCAATTGGCTGGAAAGATAATGCAACAAAGAATTAAAAAAGTAACAGAAATGGGAATTCCTTATGCTTTAACACGTGCCTCCACCGTAGGATCCTCCACCCCCTACCCTACTCCACTCAAATTATATTTGTATTAAAACCATGAGCATAACAAAGCTGAAATTTCACAGACATATAGCCTGATAATTCATCTACAAGGTGAGTTATTGCACAACTCATGACTGTACATCATTTTCATGCTATGTGAAAAAATGTGATCATTTTTCCTCCAAAATGTAACGCCTCCACCCTTTTACTATACCCCAACATGTGACAAATGACCTTAAATTAAAAGCCCTGCATAGCCTGTTTATAAGCATTTTCAAAATGTGACTATAAAGATGATCTATGTTTAGGAAATGAATAGCTGATGCGTTGTCTACCAAAAACAAAATGTCTATTGTCAATATAGTGAATATGAAAACAATATCAACAAACAACCCCTGAACTAATATACGTTTTCTCGATCAAGTTTAAACTATCTCCGATCAATTTGATATTTCCTACAAGCACTTTCGTCCGAAATGTGATCGCGATTAAAATCTAAACGTTAATTCAATTGACCGATATTTCCGCTACATCGTTTAAATTGAATGAACATAAACGAATATGATTGCAAAGAGATTAAAATTGACCGGGAAAACCTTTACCTGGCCTCTCAAAATGTGCATATATTTCTATTTCGTAATGACTAACTTTGTAGACAAGAAACAGCAGTGTCGTAGAATTTTTGTTACGCATAACCACGTTTACATGCCATTCACTACATAGCCATTTTCTTACATAATTTTACATAATTTATTTTTGATGATATCTATCGTAGTGAGATTACCGAGTAATACACGAAGCAGCTGAGGGTAGATATGAGTCAGGTTATGGAAGGATATGCATCAAAAGCTTGCATGGTACACTAAATTCAAATTAATTGCATAATTATGAGATAATGAAGTAACTTATCGAGACCTTAAAAAATTGTGCGTTGAATTCTGTGAATTTGCATAATTATGCGAATATTATTTGGGGTTAATCAAAGAGAAGTTTGGGCAGGACAAAAGTTGCTATTGATTGGGGTTCCACGTACAGAAAACCATTGCCATAATTGCATGGATGTTTCAAATTAAGGCTCGCGGCTGCTTATCTTACTGCTGATATAAGCGAATATCTTCAGTTTGGTAGGATAGATTCTGTCCTGTTCACCAGGATTCAAAGAAGAATGCCAATACATGTATACTCTGTTATCACGTGCCGTCATCATTGAACTACCTCGCGTTCCGCATTCGCACAATTTATTGTTATAGAAAAGAAGACTTGAATGATATTATTTGGACCGTAAAATCAAAGTAGCTTTATCAGTGAATTACCTTTCATTCCTCACTCGCATGACTGATTATCAGGTACAGTTTTCATTAAAAATTAAAAAAAAAAAAAAAAAAAGCACCTAAATAATTTTCATATTTCATTCAATTTCACGTTCATGATACTAATTTCCGCTGGCATTTTGCAGTCACATTCTGGTTAAGGCCACATGTCATGAGTTGGGTGCAAATTGCGTTACATGTCCAAAAATTTGTAGAAATGTACATTGTCACAATCAAACATCTCTAGTTTATTAGTAGTAAGTCAGACACGTATACAAGTTTACATTTATTGAAAGCAGAGATTGTAAGGAAGAGGATTAACATATTTTTGTGCCTGTATAGGGTGTGCCATAAAAGCTATACAGAGTGTTACAGGGGAAAATGGTTTAAAAAACTTAACAATTTTACTGGCGAATAATTTCTTAATCTTTGTACCAAATGAAATGAATCATCTTGGATTGTGTTAATAAGACACTATGCTTCTAAAAAATATAAACTTGTAACACAAAATTATGTTTTCTAACCGCGCTACAGGGTGTCAACAAGAAGAAAATTAAATAGTGCAAAAAGGGCATAAATCCTATCTTTTACACTTGGATTAAAACTCAAATAACATTCATTGCAAGAAATATGTTTCCACTTAATTGTGTATCTTCATGCATGCAAAGAAAATGGCGAAAAAAAGCACAATTATTGTTATAAAATTGCATGTGGCAATTTTCGATGCCTCCAATGCATTGTCTATGAGGATATGTACATTAAGTATGTTTTAATTGATTAATTAATTGATTAAATAACTTTGGAGAAATCTACATTGTATTTGTCTAGAACCAGATAAATTCCAAAGAGAATGATATATCACTCAACCCATAAAACCAATTGGCTGGAAAGATAACGCAACAAAGAATTAAAAAAAGTAACAGAAATGGGAATTCCTTATGCTTTAACACGTGCCTCCACCGTAGGATCCTCCACCCCCTACCCTACTCCACTCAAATTATATTTATATTAAAACCATGAGCATAACAAAGCTGAAATTTCGCAGACATATAGCCTGATAATTCATCTACAAGGTGAGTTATTGCATAACTCATGACTGTACATCATTTTCATGCTATGTGAAAAAATGTGATCCTTTTTTCTCTAAAATGTAACGCCTCCACCCTTTTACTATACCCCCAACATGTGACAAATGACCTTGAGTAAAAAGCCCTGTATAGTCTGTTTATAAGAATTTTCAAAATTTGACTATAAAGATGATCTATGTTTAGGCACATAGAAAATTATTCTGCAAGCGCTTCTCACTCGAATTACTTTTTATTTAGATTTGGGACAAAATTATTTTCTTTAATGTAAAATTTCTATTAAAAAAATGCTAAAGTTTTTTTCTTTTTCCCTTGTTTTCAGGCTTGCTAAGAGTCATAGACATTACATGTAGGTTTCCTGGCATTGCTGCATAGACAAAAACCTTCACTTTGGACTTTTACAACATCTATTACTTGATGTACTTGATGTAAATTTGATATATGTTTGCATAGCGTACATCATCATTATACATATAAATCATTGATATTAACATACCAACTTCATATCTAAAATTCATGCACAAATTGAGCTATAAACTTTCAACTTCGTTTGCTTTTGTGAATAAAAAAAAGTTCAATTCCATAGTCAATTGCTTTTCTCTTCTGTAGGTGACACTCTTATGAAACGAGTAAACAAATTGGTGAGTAACTTTTTATGTCGTGTTGGTAGGCTTGCCCCAAGTCGCTCTGAAATACTACTAATGTTTGATCATTATATCATCGGTGACGTGTGACAAGTTCCACTGATTTTCCATGAGTGACCATATACAGTTGATCGATTATAACGATGGTGTTAATACATATATAACTATTGATCAGGGGTGGCCAAACGTCCTCCATTTTTCATCCAGGTCATATGGGTCACGGGTGTGTGTTACGGCACATTTTGGTAAATTGCACATTTTGGTAAAGGAATTTTGAAACCAAAATGTGCCGATAGTGCACCCTACCCAAAAAGAGTCTATTGTTCCCAAAAAGTGCCATGTTCGCCTGCGCATTTTGGTAATCTGCACATTTTGATAATTTGGGAAATTATTGTTTTTGTGTGTGTGTTTGTAGAAATGAGAAGATCGGGTGGTGGCCTGCTATTACAGGGTATCGGGTCAAAAAGAGGGTAAGAAGAGGGAATGAAGAGGGGATGTAAAGATACCTTTCCTACTTATGAAGAGGCTGAGAAAGGTTCCTGGTAGGCATGGTAGGTTCAAAAATAGGTGTAACTATGCCATAAAGTACACTGTCCGTCATAAAGGTGGAATATTTTTTTTTATGCCGCTATAGCGACATGATTTTGCTCCGGCTTTAATTTATTGAATACGTTTGTCCCTGCTTTTACTTTTCGGGACCCTGGCTATATCTTGGACATTCTCCGAACCCTTCACGTGAATTTCTTCCAAAAAAGTTTTTTCAACCCCCATGATGAACTTTTTTTGTCATTTTTTCTCATTTTGGGGCCCCTTTTTTGTTTTTTCCAGGCCGGCCGATCAAGCCCCCCCCCCCCCCTCTCAGTCTACCCCCCAGGAAACGCGTCTAAGGCTGTATTTTTTATATTGTTCTTTAAGTTAAATCTAGATTTATGGGGATAGTCTTAGGTCTCTTGTCTAGGGGAGGGGTTGAAGGAAAAAGTGAGACTGGTGAAAATTCGGAATATTTTATTCCATCTTTATGCTGAAAACCAAAGAAATAAAAAGCAACCTTTAACCCTTAAATATCATCATTTTCCCCTACATTGTTGTTTAGCCTTGATGACAAGGTAGTAGATCGTTATTATAGATAATATTATATTTTAATTTATATATATTTCCTAAAATTTATATTTAATATGGAATATATATTCCACCATAAAGGTGGAATATTTTTTTCTGGCTCCAACGTCGTTATGTTGCTCCGGCTGTAATTTCTTGAAAGAATTGGTCACCACTTTCACTTTCCGGGATCCTGGCTATATCTTGGACGTTCCCTCAACCCTTCCCGGGAATTTTTCTTCCAAAAAGTTTGCCACCCTCAGAAGATGGCCATTTTCGTCATTTTTCTTATTTTAGGGGCCCCTTCTTGTTTACGTGATCCACCAAGGCCCCCTCAGTCCTGTCCCAAGAAAACACGTCTGAGGTGTAGAGTTTTTATTGTTCTTCAAGTTAAATCTAATTATATGGTTACAGGCTCGACTAGTTTGTCTAGGGGAGGGGGTCAAGATTTATTTTGATTAGGCTCAACATTGATTTTATTCACTTTTACACCATGGAAATGTTTATCTTTCCTTAATTGTATTGTTAAACATCAGCCAAACATAAGTCAAAATAAAAGATCATCAATAGTTACCATTTACACCCTTGTCATCAAGGCTAAAAATAAAATAAGGGGAAAATGATAATAATTAAGGGTGAAAGGTTGAATTTTATTACTTTTATTTTTATCATAAAGGTGGAATAGAATATTCCGAATTTTCACCAATCACACTTTTTATTTCAACCCCTCTCCTAGACAAGAGACACAAGCCTTTCCCCGTATATATCGATTTAACTTAAAAACCAATATAAACAGTTTACCTCAGACGCGTTTCCTGGTTGTAGTACTGAGGGGGGCTTGATCGGCCGGATAAACGAAAAGGGGCCCCAAAAGGAGAAAAAATGACAAAAATGGGCATCATGGGGGTGGACAAAACTTTTTGGGAAAAAAAAAATCTCCTTGAAGGGTAGGGGGAATGTTCAAATATAGTTACGGTCTAAAAAAGTAAATGCAGGGACAAACATATTTAAGAAATTAAAGCCGGAGCCAAATCATGTCGCTACAACGGCAAAACAATATTCCACCTTTATGACGGATATATCTAACTTAAAGAACAATAACAAATCTACACCTCAGACGTGTTTCCTTGGAGTAGACCTGAGGGGGCCTTAGTGGGTCGCGTAAACAAAAAGAGGGGCCCCAAAATACGAAAAAATGACGAAAATGGTCATCTTTGGGGGTGACAAACTTTTTGTACGAAAAATCTCCGGTAAGGGTTGAGGTAACGTCAAAGATATAGCAAGGATCCCGGAAAGTGAAAGCGGTGACAAACACATTCAAGAAATTAAAGCCGAGCAACATAATGTCGCTTGAGCCAGAAGAAAAAACATCCCACCTTTATGACGAACAGTGTAATTGGTAAATGGGGAGGAAACAAATTGTTCTCAGATTAACTGTAAAATAGGAAGGGTTGTAAGGAGGGGTAAACTTCCGCCCCCTCCCACTCAGGAGGTAAACCATACACGTATGCTTGTTCCCAATTTCTCCGGAAGAGGGGTATAATTCAGGGGCTCAGGAAGGGGGAAAAATCCCTAAAAATATTTCAAATAGGCGTCTTTTAGCATCCCCCGACCTTTCTTTGTTGTTGTTGATTAGTGGTAGTTTCAATTCATTGAGAACAAATCGTGAAATAGGGTTCCGCATGTGGTTTTACAAAAATGTGGAAAAGGAGGTAATTTTGCTGGCTCCCCTTCAAAAAGCCTGTAATAGGCTAGGGGGTAATTTTGACACAGCTTCCCCTCCAAAAGCCCGGGATTAAGTTAGAATCCGGAAGGAGCATAACTGTAATGGGTTACCCCCTGAGTGGGGGGGGGCGGGGGGGGGGGGCGGGGGTAAACTGAACCGGGAATGAAAGGCGTGCGCCAAATTAAGGGTTTGTATATTGAGAGCGGAACGACTACCCTAAACTTAACCCTAAAACTAACATAAAACCCTATTTCAAACATAACCCTACATCTTAGACGAAATAAAGTCCGGATCAATTGTCGCAGGAAGAAAACTTTCGAGAAAACTGAGCCCTTAATGCCTAGGTCATTATTTACTTCTAAATCGCAAAACACTTACCGTGGCTGCATAACCGAGGCTAGATATTAGTTTACCAAAACCCAGCAAACACAGAACGTTTTCAAAACGTTTTCAAAACGTTTTTGTAGGTCCTGTACGTCTTCGTCCTAAATGAACGTTTTTAAAACGTTTATATAACGTTAAAGTGTGGACTTCTCATTTATGTCATAGTTTAGGTTTTTTGAGAACGTTTAAAAAACGTTTTTTGGACGTTACAAAATTAAACGTTTTGTATAGAACGTTTACAAAACGTTTGGTATAGGACGTTTACAGAACGTTTGATATAGGACCCCTACAAAACGTTTGTGGACGTTTTGTACATAACGTTTACAGAACGTTTTATTTACGTCCAGTTCAATAAATCGATCAACTTAGAATTTTTTAAAACAAATACCAGAAGTGATCAGTATGTTTTCTATGTGCAGCTAAATAAAAACAAATAAAAACACAGATCACTAAAATACTATAGGCGATTTCTATATTGAAAGCGAGATTTCAATCTCCGCATCGCTGGGAGTGAAAGAGGAGGAAGAAGAGGCAACGGAGGAAGGCACGCAAGGGGTGGAAAGGAGGGAGACTGAAGAGATGCTCCATGCAAAAGTGATCGAGTGGCTGCAAAAACAGGGGACAATCGCGCAAGGAATATCTCTACATGTCACCGTGTAGGGAGGAAAGTTTAAGGGAAAGGTGCGACAGATACTTGTCCGGTTTTCCCTCAGAAGAAAACGTGATAAACATGGTCGATTCAAGCTGAAGGATGAGATGGATGGAGTTTATGTCAATGAAGACTTGACTCCAATGAGGATTGCGGTCCAGAAGGCTGCCAGAGCAGTCCGTTAGTACAAAGGGCCACTCTTCATATGGCAATATTGTGTGTAAACTAACCAACGGTGAATTCAAAACTATATCTATGTAACGATTTAATCAAACGTTCACAAAACGTTTAATTGAACCTTATAATGAGATTAATTTTATTAAACGTTTTATGAACGTTTTTTATACGTCCAAATGGGACTTTATGCAAATGAGAAGGTGATTAGCATATAAATACGTTAGACAATCGAAATAATGTGTTTATTTGAAATTTATTTCCATTTAACAGTAATAAATTCATTCTTTGGTGTTTCTATTATTATAATATTGTTCTGAAACACACATAATATAAAGAAACCAATTTAGAATTGGAATGTACGAACATAACAAATAAGTATAACTAACCATCCATGGGTGTCGATTGTGGGGGGGGGGATGGGGGGATGCATCCCCCCAATAATTTTGGTGGGGGGGATGGTGTGTACTCATCCCCCCCATATTTTGATATCAAGAAAATAAAAAATATCATATTATATGCACTATAAATCTACCCATTACAATTCGTATCATATAAACACTTTTATGACATTATTATATTATTTTGCAGTCTAAATGCATTTTTCTGACATTCAAAAATCCAAATTTTCTGACTCTTTGTTATCTTCTCTTGTGTGCCTATATACTCAGTAATCATGTAATAACAATGCACCGTTAGATAATGGAGGGCAGACTCTGTTTCACTATTCACAACTGGAAAAAAAAAATCGATAATCAGGGCACCGATCCGGGGTGCAGGGAAGGTGCCTCGATAAGTAAAACTGAAGGCATAAGTATTCTCCCTCAAAAATCCACGATGGTTTTGATAAATAATAATGAACATTGAAGAGTCTGTATTATTGGCTCTTCATCGACAAGGTAACTTTTTTTGACTCGGACCATTGGTTATATAATACACTTCACTATTCTCCGGGGGCTAAATGCCCTCTTTTCAAATTAGTCGCACTTTTCTCTCAAATATATGATAACTGTTAAATTTGCATGAGAATTTTCAGCTCGCGCTTCGCGCTCGCATAATATATTAAGATAGTGCAAATGCACTCGACTTTTTTTCATCTTTTATGCATGTTATAAACGCACGATGGTAAGTTAAAACCACAACTGCTCCCCGTTTTGTGCTCCCATGTTGCTACATGTATCTGTTTCATCAAGTCGCTATTATTGGGAAAATGTTCAGCTCGCGCTTCGCGCTCGCACAATATATTGCCCAAACTGGAATTCGCCATATTTATATAGATTTGCGTTTGTTGGCATTACGTCATGATGTTCCGCTTCTAATCACTAATTAAAGCCCCTAGCCCTCCATCAATTTCGCACTTATAGTCATGTTAACGCTACAATAGGAATGTTTCAGTTCAATATTATTGAGAAAATTTTAAGCTCGCGCTTCGCGCTCGCATTACAGCCTATGAATTCGACGAATGTACTAGTACTCATATGCGTAATAATGTGCATGTGTGTATATCTATAGACATTACATCATGAAGGCCCCTTTAATAAAGCAGATAAAGCCCTTCCCCGTTTCGGTTTGCATTATTCTACAATATATGTCCCATTTCATGTCACTATTATTGAGAAAATTTTAGTCGCGCTTCGCGCTCGCATAATGAATTTGAAAATATGTACTAGTAGATACTGAGATGCATGCATATGTGTATTATCTGTAGCCATTACATCATCGCGGTCCCCCTTAAACAAACGAATTAAAGCCCCTTTTTCGTTTCGCGCTCGCATTAAGCTAAAAATGCCCCCATTTTATGTCACTATAGTATTGAGAAAATTTTCGGCTCGCGCTTCGCGCTCGCATTATACAATACATTTTTAGTATTTATATGCAATTGTGTATACAAGCATATTACCCCACCCCCAACAATGGACACTGCGATCATATACCATCGTATGTGTCACATTGAGGAAAAGAGGATTATCGACGATCATCCCCCCCAATGGCCAAAACAAATCGACACCGTTGTAACCATCACAAACAATACTTTCAATAAACTATAAATTTTATGGAGCATCATACAGTGTTAAATATTAATGATATCCAGTAAAGTCTGCTTTTAAGCATGATTTAGATTGGAGATACTTCACTCTTAAGTGCCATTCCACAAATGGCCAAGGGTTTGAGGTGCATGAATCATAAAACATATTTGTATTTATTATATAGTTTACTCAAGTTTTCAAGAGGTTTCCAAAGGTTTTTTTAAATGTTTTCTAGACGTTTTTCAAACGTTTTTAGTACATTTCAAGGTTTTAAAAACGTTTTTAAAACGTTTTAAGAACGTTCCTAACGTTTTTTCTGCATGTTCTAACAACGTCCACAATATATTTAGATTGTTTTCAAAAGGTTTTTTTTACGTCTCGAGCTTCCGAAAGGTTTTTAAAGGTTTTTTATCGGTTCTTTTAACGTTTATAAAACGTTTTTAAAACGTCTAAAACCTACCACATTTTGACGTCCATAAAACGTCCAAAAAACCAACTTGGAACGTTTTAAAAACGTTTTTAAAACGTCCGTTTGTTAGTTGGGTAGAACGTTTTCAAAAGTTTTTTTGTTTACGTCTCGAGCTTCCGAAAGGTTTTTAAAGGTTTTTTTATTGGTTCTTTTAACGTTTATAAAACGTTTTTAAAACGTCCAATAAAACGTTTTTAAAACGTCCAATAAAACGTTTTTAAAACGTCTAAAACCTACCACATTTTGACGTCCATAAAACGTTTTCATAAAACGTCCAAAAAACTAACTTGGAACGTTTTAAAAACGTTTTTAAACGTCCGTTTGTTAGTTGGGAATGTGCCGTCAATGTCCTGCACATTTTGGCAAATTACCAAAATGTTCAATTACCAAAATATGCCGTAACCTGTGACCGCACATTTTGGTAACCCTTGGTAACTGCACATATCGTTAAATAATGATGTGCCGTGAACTGTGACTGCACATTTTGGTAACTGCACATTTTGGTTACTAAAGGCCCGGTCCCACTGGCGGGAGGATTAATAGCGCATGAGTTGCGTATACAAATTTTGTTCATCCGCAACAATAAAGGCGCGGTCCCACTGGCGTTTTAGGATGATTTGCGTGTGAATTGCGGATTGTTTGTTTTGTTTTTGTTTTTTGTTGCTGATGAACGAAATTAATCCTCCCGCTAGTGGGACCGGGCCTTTACCAAAACGTGCCGTAACAGTGTTTACTACATCGGGATATCACATTTAATTATATTTCTTTCATTTCTTTGTCAACTCATAAACATCAATGACAATAGGGTACATTTGACATTCAAACGCCGACCTGTTTGGTATAAAGTCGTTATTTCACCAATCGACAGTCAGTGATACCGTGTAGAAGCTTTAGGACTAAGGTAAGCTTCAATTCTTTGTGGTTTAAAGGTGTTCAGGGTAATACTACACTTGATTTAGAAAACAATTATTCAGGAAAGGTTTGGAAAAGGGACCTATGCCTATACTGTGGATTGATGATAACTGTTGTAAGTGTGATTTTAAACTTTTGGTAAACTAATATTTTCCAATTTGGTTTTGCAAATACTAACAATGTGTAATTTCCATCTACCATAAAACATTTTTTTTGTTTTTTTTTGTTTTGTTTTGTTTTTGTTTTTTTAAACCAATGGTTACCAAAATGTGCAGTCACAGGTTACGGCATGTTTTGGTAATTTAATATTTTGGTAATTTGCCAAAATGTGCAGGACATTGACGACACATTTTGGTAACCTAATATCTAGCCTAGATTATGCAGCCACGGTAAGTGTTTTGCGATTTAGAGGTAAATAATGACTTAGGCATTAGGGGTCAGTTTTCTGTCGTGTCGGCGGCGACACGACATTTCTTCCTGCGACAATTGATCCGGACTTTATTTCGTCTAAAGGCGCGGTCCCACTGGCCTTTTAGGATGAATTGCGTATGAATTGCGGATAGTTTGTTTTTGTTTTTGTTTTTTGTTGCGGATGAACGAAATTTGTAGACGCAACTCAAGCGCAATTAATCCTCCCGCCAGTGGGACCGGGCCTTAAGATGTAGGGTTATGTTTGAAACGGGGTTTTATGTTAGTTTTAGGATTAAGTTTAGGGTAGTCGTTCCGCTCTTAATATACAAACCCTTAATTTTACCCAGGCTTTTGGAGGGGAAGCTGTGTCAGCCCCGGGAGATCGTCGGTTTTCACAATGATCACCGTAGTTCATCGTAGTGATCGTTGTGATTTCTAGACCGACGATCTCCCGTGGTTGCCTTCACCAAGGTGGTGTCTTCAGGAAGGCACGTCGTCAGCATATTTCCAATTATTTTCAGTCAACATAAACACGAGCTTTAGATTTAAGAACATGTCCATGCTACCCATATGTGTTGGGCATGTTCCATGCATCCTTATCATAGGTAATATCTACATGTCCAATAATTAGAAGAATAAACAATTGACATGCCGATGAAATATGCATGTAACTAAAATAACGTTTTATTTAAATAAAAATAAAATTTTTACCTGACTTCAACTGCTTGTCCCCAAATCATATAAACTGGAACGAAAAAGCCAACAACGGCATCAGTTCAGAAATCTTCTAATTTACATTATATTAACATTTTTAAACTATTAAAAAAATACCAGATATTAAAAAAAGTGAAATTTACAAAAGCTTTCATATTTTCTATATTTTGAAGATCATTTTGATGACGCTTTTAAAAAGCATAAATCTGAACGAAAAATCTCCCAATTGTTTGATAAATTGGTTTATTTGATACATCAATGTCCAAAGGAGAGGTGTATATTCACAGTTTTGCTGGTTTTTGAGTATTTCGGTGGATTTTAGAATATTGCAGTCAGCCTCATTTTACAGCTTGAGAAAATCATGAAAAGAAGTTGACGAACGCTTCGTTGCCCTAGCTCCACCCACTTTGCCCACCAAGATCCGAGGACGAACATACGTGAAGTAGAGGAGCTGAGCCGAAGGGGGGGGGGGCTGAAGAGACTAAAAATGACAAATGCATGGTCATTTTTGCAATTTTGTACACGTGTGCTGAGAACTGAAGTGGGGGCTGAAGCCCCCCCCCCCCCTCAGCACCCCGGCTCCACAGCCCCCTCGACGGGGGTAATTTCACCGAATTGTGAACAAATATCAATGAAACAAATCATTTTTTTGCTTCGCTTTGGTTCGTGTAGGTACGTGGGTGCGTGTGTGTGTGTGTGACTGCACATTATTATAGCCAAAAGTGAGATATTGATTGTCAGTTATGCAGTCATGGGTGCAATAATGAAACAAACAAATTAATAACAATACAATGGAAATGATAATATAGTAATGATAATTGAAAAAGAAAATGACTACCAGCTCAATTACCCCCAACGCCCAGCCACGCCCGAAGTGAAATCTGAATGTTTTATTTGCGTTTATTGTTAATGACAATACCAATCAACATGATCAAAGACACTCATATACCCTGGATTATTATTATTATTTTCAAACATATTTTGAGAAATTATATTTTTTTCATCGAGTAATTCTTATCCGATTCAAATTTATGTTGACCCTTTCCATATATATTTTAGTAATATCAGTAAACCTATTTATATGTAAATTCAACCATTTTTACACACAGAATTATGCACTTGCAACCTTAGACATAAATAAATTCGCTTAGATATTTTGAACAAGTTCAAAACTTTTTGGCGAATTATTTTCAATGGAAAATCCCGGCTTATCGAAAGGAATGTGGTTTAAACCAAAAGCAATCGATTCATGGGCCAATGCAAGATAAAAAGAATTCCTGTATTTCGACTCCATTCATTTCAGAAGTTCCCTGCATTCCAATATATACCCTTTGTCCGGAAGACACATAACAAAAGAAAACCAACATGACATACAAATAGGGTTGGGAGAATCTCAACTTTTTTTTCAAACGGGTTGTTTCTATGGTATAATTCGATGTAGAAACCAAAAATGACAACTATTTTTGTGTACGATGACGTCTTACGTCGCTAAAGTGCAAAAAACCAAAATGGCCGCCAAAATGGCGTATTTTGCCCAATTATCACATTTTTTATAGGTATAAACCACTTTTATTATGTTTTATATGGGTTTTGGGTGTCAGGAAACCCAAATCTAACCTCTTCAACATGATTAATCCTCCCTAAGTTGACCTTTAGTGTAGTTTGGTAGTTAGTTTCAGTCAATATTGAGCAAAAATCACCTCTTATCAAATTCACTAAATAACACCTATAACACATACTACGTACATTAGGTCATGATTAACTTCTCAGATTTGAGTTTCTTAACCATCAAAACCCCAAAAGAAAAAAATAATCTGGTTTATACCTATAAAGTGCGTGATCAATGGGAATAATACACTCTTTTGGGTTTTTTGCAATTTAGCGACGTCAGACATCATCGTACACAAAAATAATTGTCATTTTTGGATTCTACATCAAATTTGACTGTAGAAATAGCTTGTTTGAAATAACTTCTCAGAAAAAATTACTCACCAATTGGTTTACTTGTTTCATAAGAGTGTCAGCTACAGAAGACAAAATGTAATTGACAATGGAATAGACTTTGTTTTATTCACAAAGCCAAACGAAGTTGAAAGTTTATAGCTCAATTTGTGCATGAATTTTAGATATGAAAGTTGGTATGTTAATATCAATAATTTATGTATAATGATGACGTACGCTGTGCAAACATATATCAGATTTACATCAAGTAATGGATGTTGTAAAAGTCCAAAGTGAAGGTTTTTGTCGATGCAGCAATGCCAGGAAACATACATGCAATGTCTATGACTCTTAGCAAGCCTGAAAACAAGGGGAAAAGAAAAAAAAAACTTTAGCACTTTTTGAATAGAAACTTCAAATTAAAGAAAATAATCTTGTTCCCAAATCTAAATAAAAAGTAATTCGAGTGAGAAGCGCTTGCAGAATAATTTTTTATGTGGCCCATAACATAGATCATCTTAATCACATTTTGAAAATGCTTAAAACAGACTATACAAGGCTTTTTCCTGAACCAGAATGTGAACCAGAAAATGCCAGCGGAAATTTAGTATCATAGTGACGTGAAATTAAATGAAATATGAAAATTATTTAGGTGTTTTTTTTGTGTGTGTTTTTTTTTTATTTTCAATGAAAACAGAACCTAATAATCAGTCATGCGAGTGAGGAACGAAAGGTAATTCACTGATAATTCAACTTTAATTTTACGGTCGAAATAATACCATTCAGGTCTTCTTTTCTATTACAATAAATTGTGCGAATGCGGAACTCGAGGTAGTTTAATGATGAAGGCACGTGATAACAGAGTATACATGTATTGGCATTCTTCTTTGAATCCTGGTGAACAGGACAGAATCTATCCTTACCAAACTGAAGATATTCGCTTATATCAGCAGTAAGATAAGCAGCCGCAAGCCTTAATTTGAAACATCCATGCAATCATGGCAATTGTTTTCTGTACGTGGAACCCCAACCAATAGCAGCTTTTGTCCTGCCCAAACTTCTCTTTTATTAACCCCAAATAATATTCGCATAATTATGCAAATACACAGAATTCAACACACAATTTTTTAAGGTCTTGATAAGTTACTTCATATCTCAAAATTATGCAATTAATTTGAATTAAGTGTACCATGCAAGCTTTTGATGCATATCCTTCCATAAACTGACTCATATCTACCCTCAGCTGCTTCGTGTATTACTCGTAAATCTCATTACGATGGATATCATCAAAAATGAATTATTTAAAATTATGTAAGAAAATGGCTATGTAGTGAATGGCATGTAAACGTGGTTATGCGTAAAAAAAAATCTACGACACTGCCGTTTCTTATCTACAAAGTTGATCATTACGAAATAGAAATATATGCACATTCTGAGAGGCCAGGTATAGGTTTTCCCGGTCAATTTTAATCTCTTTGCAATCATATTCGTTTATGTTCATTCAATTTAAACGATGGAGCGGAAATATCGGTCAATTGAATTAACGTTTAGATTTTTAATCGCGATCACATTTCGAACGAAAGTGCTTGTAGGAAATATCATTGATCGGAGATAGTTTAAACTTGATCTAGAAAACCTATGTTAGTTCAGGGATTGTTTGTTGATCTTGTTTTCATATTCACTATATTGACAATAAAAATTTTGTTTTTTGGTAGACAACGCATTAGCTATTCATTTTCATCGGGTTTAAAATGTCAATCAAAAGAAAACCAATTAATGAAGCCCAAATTATTGTACAAATCCTGAAAGAGTACTCTTCTCGCATCTTTTGGTAACAATTTTGTGTGTTATATCTACACGCTTGGGTGAAAACGGTGCATTGCTTCCGAACATGTCAATTTCGAAAGAAAAAAAAACTCCTTCCTGAAGAAAATAGCCTCACTTTTTTGGGAAAATGTTTTGAGCAAAATAACTTAGCAAGAATACACTTGAAGTGTATTGTTACAGCTATCGACTGGATTATGTGTTTAAAAAAAATTAGAATCATTCGTCAAGTAATCCACGAATGAGTACACATCAAAGAGTAATGCTACAGTCACACAGAACTTACGTTGAGTTACGTCGAGCGTTGCGTCTGAAAAAAGGTCATTTTTTTTCTGCGGATCCCCATGGATGCCTTTCCGTCACGCCTCAATAATTATAAAATATACGGGACAAAACGCGGATGATACGTATAGTTACGACCAGATACGGACACTTGCGTCCACTTACGAATAACCTTACGAGTCTACTCGGTCTTTGTTTTTTTCCGACTTTCGGAGATTTCCGGACACTTCTTAACACTTGCGGGGATTTACATACGCCTACAGAGAACTGGGAATTGTACTAAAAATGATATATCTCTCTGGTCAATGCGTGTGTTTTTTTTAAATATTTTTAAACCTTCGGGAATAGATCACCTTTCCTATTTCTGCTAGTTATATGGCTTCAGATTCCTACCCCAAAAGCAAAGTTGTAGGTACAAAGACAAAGGCTGAAGAGGGCTACATGGCAACAGACGTTGATCCAGGGGCAAGCCACCCTCCTCCACCAACAAAAAAAAAAATAAAAAAAAAAAAGGAAGAGATTAAGAGAGAGGAGGGGGGGGGGGAGAAGGTAGAATAACAGAGAGAAAGAGAGAGAGAGAGAGAAGAAGAAGAATATAAAGTAATAAATAATTAGGTTTCAAACCACTTTTTATATCGCCTCTAATATACAGTCTGTGTCAAATAAAATGGTACAGTTGGAAAACATTTTTTTATAGTGTGAAGGTTAATATCAACGTGGTATTGTTTGTTATTTTCATAAAGCAGGAATATCACTCTTTCTTTTGCAATTTTTTTCATCACATTTGGTGCAGTATTTTTTGAGATATGACTAATTTTCTACAATCAAGAAAAATCCATTTTTCGCACCCCGTCCCATGCCTTTGTGTACGATTTCGCATAATAACCGTGAATTCAGCGCTCCAGAACAATAGAAGTGCGTAATTTCGATTTGTTCCTCGTCGCACAAAACTTAGCATAACTTTTGTTTGACGAAAGCAAATTATACAGGACAAAGCGCATCAGCAAGAAAAATCTTTTGGCTTTAATTTGGTACCACAAACACACATTATTTGAAAAGATTTCACACCTAAATGATTTTTTCCCCGACTGTACCATTTTTTTTTTTGACACAGACTGTACAGGCAATTAAAAAAGATTCGGTCTCTAATTAACAGACAAAAACGAATGATTTTTTTATTTTTTTTAATAAAGGAACCTATCGAAAGATAAAAACATCCCAGAAGGGACAACATACAATCACTAATTTACGCAATGGATTATTAGATTACATTATAGTTTTCAAAGAGGTCTACCTTTTTCAAAATGTTTAACTCGCATTTATATAGGAGATGAAAAAAGAATATCAATCTATGGCCCTCCTTTTTTTGCTCTCACATTTTTTCTCGCGTATATTGAGGTTATTATAAAATTGAAAAGCAAAAAGGAAATATATTAAATTGAATATATTGTGTAAATTTTCCCTTTTTGGGGGGAGGGGGGCGAGTGCACTACTTGCCTTGCTTTCAAATAATTTTATGGCATATTTTTTGTTTACTCTCGCATTCTATCATTTAGTCTATATGAAATTGTAGCCCAAATAGATCACACTGCCCTGATTTCTTAATTATTAAATGGTAAATAGAGTATTTGCGCTGTGCGCTCACGGGATTTAAATGACATAATAATAACAAAAGGATATCAATAACCCTTCTTGACCGGGCATCGCGCTCTCAAAAGGTCATGTTAATGCTAGGGATTATCCAACTAAAACGAATTTCAAACAAAATTATTCAATTTATTCTTGTCATATAAAAGGGGGTGAAAATTATTGAGTTATATGATTTAATTGCAGAGGATTTCAATCAAATATGGTTTCGAACATCCTGTTTTCCCCCTAGTATTTTATTGAGTGGAAGCTCGCTTGAATTATTATTAGTCTTTTTTTGTATCATTTGTCCCCCCCCCTCCCTCTAGGAAATGTAGGACCTGCCCCATAAAGCTATTACATTGGGCGATTCTTTGAAAAGTGAACCTTTTTTGAAAATAAAAATTTGTCCTTTTGTTTTAAGCTGCACATTCATATAAAGCATGGTCTGAAGTTTCATGAAATGCATTTTTTATCTCAATTTTACAATTTTTCATGCTCATTTGCATAATTAACATGCAAAAAATTTGAATAGAAAAATGGTACGTAAAATATCATTTGTTTGACCCTGACTTGATTGAATATGCTGTCTCCTTACTTTGATTATTGTCATTATACCCTCTTTAACTTCATTCTTTAATTTAAATGAAAAAAATGGTGTTCAATTGATTGTTTAAGATAATAACTAAAGAAATTATTGCCATCAATGTCACACACGTGACCCACACGAAAAGTTAACGCCCCAAAAACCATGGCTCTATTATTATTACAATTTCTCCAAAGCTAGATATAATGTGCTTGCATCTCACCAAAATATGAAGCCATGATAGCTTTTAATTTAGTTATTAATTAACTTTGAAATTGGTCAACACACGTGACCACGGGTCACGTGTGTGACCAACTATGGTCATGCCTTAAAAAAAGGGACCAAGCTATTCGGCATTCTTGAAAAGTGAACCTTTTGGGGAAAATAATTTTTGCTTTTTGATTTTAAGCTGTATATTCAAATAGAGCAATGTCTGAAGTTTCATGAACTGATGTTTTAGTGATTTTTGCAATTGTTCATGCTCATTTGCATAAATTAAACATAAATGATAATTAAATGGAAAAACGGTAAACAAAATATCATTTTTTTAACACTCTGACTGGAATGGATATGCTGACTTCCTTACTTGGATTATTGTCATTATATTATTATTTACCTCTATTCCTTTTAAATCTAACCAAAAAAAATAATGTTGTTAAATTGATTATATTAAGATAATCAACCCTGGAAAATATAATTGCCCTCAAAATGTCACACACAAGTAACCAGAAAAACAAAAAGTTTATGCCCGTCTTAACCATGGCTCTGGTATTATTATAATTATTTCTTCAAAGCTAGATTTAATGTACCTTGCATCTCACTATTAGTATGAATCCATGACAATTTTTAATTTGACTATTAATTAGCAAACAAATTTGGCACACACGTGACCCGCTGGGTCGGGGCGGTCATAAATTCTGATTATTTTCACTTTCATTGGCTGAAATTAATTTATTTTAGCATTATTATGCTCCAAAATGGTTCTGCAATATTTTTGCGAAAAAACAACAACAACAAAAACAACAAAAAGAACAAACATACAACAAAACAAAGGACGAAAAAACAAGGAATACATGAGAAAATTCATAAACAATGAAATACACAAGGAATTTAGTTCGATATCAATTTTTCCAGTACAATTCTTAGGAATCCTATAAAGATTATGCAAACACAAAATTAGCATTCCAGAAGCTGTAGTTTGTCAATTAGAAAACAAAATTATGACTTCATGCAATGCGTAAATTAGCATAATTAATTCATATAAAATAAATTATTTATTATTATGGGAATACACAGTGCTTTCTGTAGTTACATCACACACTACCATCGTGCAAATTTCGGCGCGCTCGCGCGATCAACAGCCAAGATCTATATAGGGGGCATACATGGCCCCCCTCCCTACCCGCCCCCCCCCAGTCTTGACAGCTACCTAAACACCCCATTGACTGACTAGGGTTGAGTTCATAAAAATTTTTACCACAACGAATATAGTAAATCTCAAATTGTACATTAATTGCATATACATAATATTCATTTTTCTGTACAATTTGCCATAGGTCACACACGTGACCCACTAAAATGTCACTCACGTGACCCGACATCACGATATAAAATAATAGATAAAAAAAGAAATTTCAGAGATGACTCCTATCCAGTGGTGTTTTTTGGTTAACAGGTCCATAATGCATATCTCACAGCAATAAGAACATTTCATCATTTTAAAACTCACAGGAATTTCAAAATGAATTGAACTTCAAAATCATGCCGTTCTGTGAAGTCACACACGTGACCCACTTCTTTGACCTCTGACCTGAACATGCATATTGTAAATATAAAACAAATATTTACAAATGATAGCCAACAAAAATATATTAGCATGATATAAACATTAAATCAGTATATTTTTAAAATTGTCAGAGTTATAGCCAATTAAAGTCAGATTTTGCATAATTTCGTCACACACGTGACCAAGAATGGTCCATTTGTATAACCATATCCATGTGCAAACAAGAAGGGGTGATCGGAGCTCAAAACGTGAGAGGACGCAATTATCCACAACGACTAAGTGTTTGTCCGCAGCCTCTTAAGTGTATTGTTTTTGGATACTTAAACGTTTGATACGTTTAATTACGATAATTACGATACTTACGGTGGACGCAAATAAGCGCAAATGGACGGAACTTAAGAATTTCCCCGGATGATCTGCGTCCTAGATACGATGTACGTTCATTTACGGAAAGTTAGTTTAGTTACGGTTCCTTACGTAATTCGGCATCCGTAAAGATGCTCTGCGAAATTTTGAAACATTTCAAAATTTCGCAGGCTTGGTAACGTCATTGTGCGTACCGATACGGTTCAGTTTCGGACAGATACGTATACTTACGTTCCTGCGGATGACCGCAAATTTTGCTGTTAATGGCCTGAATGTGGTATGTTATATGCACAGTTTGTCTCTTATATCTTTCTATTTTCTTTTAATTCCTTAACAAATTAATGATCAGCTCCTTTCTAAAAACGTGAACTTTGCCTTGTATTTCAGGCATATTTTGCCTCATTTCTACTTTCAATATTCATCCACACACAGATGACCAAATTCCAAAAGATGCGGGCGAAAAAAAACACAAAATCATATGAATGCTGTGAATTTGTAGCACATTTCTTTTAACCTATAATTCGCCTATCGAATGGAGGTCAAGTGGACATGCGAGCGCGAAGCGCGAGCTGAAAATTTTGCTTACATTTTTTTTAAATTACATGGAGGCTGTGCATTTAAAGCACATTTGCTTTTTTATATTCCTAACTAACAAGATGATATTGACCTCCCTTGAATTTGATATGCGAGCATGAAGTCGAAAGGAAAAGCTCTTATTAAATGACTCTAATTTCATTTTTTATTGTAATCTCTCTTGAAAACCAGGGATGAAGGATAAGCGGGGGGGGGCTGTAGCCCTCCAATTCTATCTGTAGACACTTACAAAAATGCGAAAAAGATTATATAGTTTTCCGTGTGTTCAGCGAATCAACTTTGTACCCTCCCCCCCCCCCCCCGCCATTCCTGCCCCAAATTCTTTTTAGAATGCACCGCGGTCTATAAATATAATGCGAGCGCCAGCGAAAATATTGCACACACCTATCTGAAAATGGAGTTTTTCTGCACTTCATAATTTAGCTCATTAACATTTTGTCCATCAGGTAGAATAGGCATATTTAAGAATCCGCAGAGCATTTTATGCATAAAAGTGGGGGTTTCACATTTTTGGTTACGCCACTGGTATCGACTCACAACCCTTGTAAGGCAGACGCTCTATCCACTGAGCCAACACACCAGTAGGCTACATACACTTATATAATGTGTGAGGCATTAGTCCCCGCTAGCCCCGATACCCTAAAATAATGACACCCCTCCTCGCAATGACAAACTTCGGAACAACGAACCCTTTTTTCGTTTTCGGAATGACGAACCTTCGGAGTAACGAACCTTATTTCGTTTTCGGAATGACGAACCTTCGGAATAACGAACCTTATTTCGTTTTCGGAATGACGAACCTTCGGAATGACGAACCCTATTTCGTTTTCGGAATCAACGAACCTTCGAATAACGAACCTGCTGATGACGAACCTTCGGAATAACGATCTTCGAATAGATGATCCTTCGGAATTACAACCTTCGGAATAACGGGTCTTACCGTGTGACTGTAGCATAATTTGTCACTGACAGACCTAAAAAGGCCTTTTCATCTTGAAAAGCCGTGATTATTTGTCTTTGACGTGTACTCACTCATGCTGACTTTACAGATCTATTTTATTTTCATACAAAATGTAGTCCAATATAAATTTATGTAGCAACACCACTGCCAGTTATCATGCGCAAGACATTTTCGTTAAAAAGTTATGCTATTTTAATTAGGATGGAGTTGCTTTTTGATAGCTCTTTGTCGTTTTGATTTTACTCCCACTTTTTGCACAATTTGAAATTTACATGTTCGCAAACAGTGCGCCGTGTTTCACACAAGCGTTTAGATATAACACACAAAATTGTTACCAAAAGATGGCGGGAAGAGTTACTCTTTCGAATATGTATAATATTTTGGGGTTTATAAATTGGTTCCTTTTTATTGACATTTTTCTAGGTGTATAGTTATTTCTGTCTCACTCGGTATAATACCAAATTTCTGCGGCGTTTCATAGTCGCATTCTGGTTAAGGAAACAGCTCTACATACTCTGCTTATAAGCATTTTCAAAATGGTGACCAACATGATCTATGTTTGAGGCACAAAGAATATTAGTCTGCTAGAGCTTCGCACTCAAAATTACTTTGATTAACTTTTTTTTTGGGGGGGGGAGAGAAATTATTTGCTTTGATGTGAAATTTGTATTCAAAAAGTAATAAATGTTTCTTGGTTTTCTTGTTTTCTGACTGACTAAGAATTATAGACATAGGTTTCCTGGCATTACTGCATCGACCAAAAACTACAATTTTGACTTTTTAGTTGATGCAAATCTGCTCTATTTGTGGGCACGGCGCACATCATCATATACATGTACATAGACTATAATGCACAATTAACCCCAGTTTTGAGTTTCGTGCTCGCAGATACTGAATCTTCTAGAGTCTATAATCATGTGGATGCATAGTTTACTCCAAGTTTAACTCAAAATTTTCGGCTCGCGCTTCGCGCTCGAACAAAATTCTTGAAAAAGGTCCACTTTTTCAGATTTCGAACCCCCCGTAAAAATCCTAGTTACGGGCCTGGATATGTGACTTCCATCTGCAACAAGTTATACCTAAGAATTTTTCTTGAGATACTTTTTTTTTTTGTTTGTCTACGCGGAATATACAAAAGAATATAAGAAGTGAGGGTCTGATGACTTAAGAGTTACAAAATAAACATACAATTTATTTTCAAGAAATTGATTGGTGGTCTATTTGCTTCTATTCCTTTAATAAATCAATATTGATTTCATGTACTAGGGTAGGCCTATTTCGCTTGTTTCGTGAAACGTATAGATTGGTATCGACGGAAAATAGTAATTTAAAAAAGACAAAAAGACAAAAGGTTAAACGATAATGTGTGTAGTGAATAAAGAGTTGTGATCCAAAAAGACTTCGCCGAAAACTCAGATTAATGTTCAATTAAGTATGTTTCTCCTAAAAGGACGCTTGATATAGTACCATGGTTGTTTTGTTTTGTTTTTGTCAGTTTGTGTGTTTGTTGTTGTTGGTTTTTTTTGGCAAAAAAAAGAAGAAATAATGCGAGTTGGCCTATCATGTTTTTTTTTTACAAAAGGAATTATACGGATATGATATTTCCAAAATATCACATGTGTTATGTGTTCGATTGAATTTCATTTTAGTTTAATGCAGCACTTGATGAATATCGGATTATCTTTCGAAGTTCGCCTTTCGTGAATCTGTGTCAAGAATCGGTTCATTGAGAAACAAGCAACGATGGTCATGCCTGATACACTTCATCGAAGTACGGTATTTCTGGTCAACTTTGTAGTCCGTATGTTTCGCCTTGGTCTGACCAAAGCCTACGGTGTACTGATCCCCTACCTTGCTATTCAGCTGGATGCCAGCAACGCTACCATAGGTTTCCTCATTACTCTGCACCTGGCATCAGGGTACCTATGTGGTGAGCATTAAGTGTGACATGTGCTTCCTGATCTTGATTCATGGAGACTGGCCGCCTGCTCGAAAAGGGCAAAAAGGCCTAAGATCTAAAAATATACAACACATTCAAACCACCCCCCGAATAGCGTTACGAACCTACACTTTAGAGTCCGATTACTTATATGAACGCGTTAGATCTACCTAGAGTACATAACCGACTGTCGGAAACGAATAAATTCATTTCTCTTATCTTTATTATTTTTAAACCTTGTTATACAGAGTGAGTAAAATCCATCATTTGGAAGTCGTCTTGTGAAAAATGTGAACATTTAATCTTGAGTTTCATAATATGTCTTGGTCAAGTCCTCCTCCTAGTATCTATTGGTACCCTTTTCATTTAGACTTGATCTTCCAAAGACAGCAAAATCCCACTTGCGCCAAATGGCTGGGTTGAGAATAAACAAATTTATTACTTATGTGCACGCACAAATACACATAACCCATTTTATGCATACACAATCCACATACACATCCACACCATCACCACACACAACCACAAACAACCACACAGACACACTAACACATACACAATCTAATTCTCACCAACACACACATTTATGCACACATACACCCTCAACAAACACACCCACACACGCACACACACTCACAAACACACCCTCATTCTCATTCACAAACAGCTCTTACGGAATTACTACGTCCCAAATATTCAGTGATGGTCATGGTTAATCGGAAAGGGGGAAATGTTATTGTGCATTAATTGTTTAAAGTGTTTGTTGTTGTGTGTGTGTGAGGGTGTGTGTGGGTGTGTGTGTGTGTGTGTGTGTATGTGTGGTGAGAGGGTGTATGTGTATGTTTGTACACATATTATTTGTTTTAATCTTCATCTATTCACTTGGCACAAGGATTATTTTGCTGTCTTCTGAAGATGATCTGTTACTAAGTCATGCGTGCAAAGATCCAAATGAAAAGGGTACCAACAGCTGCTAGGAAGATGCCTCTACAAAGACATAATCGTTAAACCCATGATTAAATGTTCATGCTCCAAACAGGACAGCTTCAAAATGACGGAACGCTATTTTTGACTCACGCTGTATAAAAGTATATATTATAATATATATTTCTTTCTCTTTTTTTTTTTTTGCACACAGTAACAAGCATCTGCAATTATTTGATTCAGCGTTTCGTTACCAGTGGTTGTAGTCTTTCTACTGTGTTCTAGTTTGGCTACTACAGTTACAAGTTCTTTCTGACAGAACGATTGATTTTATTGTGTAGTGTTATTATAGAGTGAGTAGTGTAATTCATGCAGGATCATCTTTCTTGTTTTAGCACAAGGATGAGTAGTTAGGCACAATGATGAGTGAGAAAAATATACAGTGGTGGCAAAATTATTAGAACACCAGCGACACTACTCAAGTCTATTGGATATCAATGCGCCCTATGTCCATTTGCCGAAATAAGATTAAAGATATGTTTGTGTGCTGAGTTCATGACCTTTTAGCATAGGGTTTTGAATATTTGATAACATAATTTATATCGTTTTGACCTTCTGGTAATGCGCACAATTAAATAGTTTGCGCTATGCGCTTTTGGTTTCCCATAGACTTGTGTATTAACATTTAGTCAAATCATAAAAAAAACAAGTAAATGCAAATTACATATGCCGATTGCTCAAAAGTATTTGAGGTAGAATTATGAAACTTAGCAGGCGTTATCATTAATTATATCCTCAAATACCTGATAAGTTTCCGAAAATTTGTCAATTAGGAGGGGTGGATTCGCCCTCCTTGGTGGTGAGATGTCCATAAATGCCATGCCGTGGAAGGTTAAACTTTTTTTCATTAATGAAGACACTCCTTGTAATGTATAGGATTTTTAGAAAGGAAATTTCAATAGCATTCAAATTGTTTTAATTTCAAG
>CALNVZ010003426.1:37083380-37105930 GCA_940671915.1 Paracentrotus lividus
GGCTGCACTCGTAGGGCCACTTTCAAAAGGAGATATTCTTTTGTAATAGAAATTACTTTTCGCTACCATGTCTGAAAGTTGTGAGCAATATACACAATGCGTATCCTTTGCGAGGCAAGCGAAAAGAAATGTCACAATATTCTCCGACATATAAATCAAAATTACTTGACTGGGCAGTTGTCGGCACTAATCTGACATATAGCTTCATAATTTCCAATATTCCAACTAGCACATATTCAATTTTCGTCTGCCGGAAATAATCGGAAGATTGTTAAAAAGGGAATCTTAGGATGATAATTTTTTTAAAAACCCTTTTCACAAATTTAAGGTGCTGTCATTGAATTTACCCCAATGTTTAGACATTATATCGTCGATATATTCATATCTTATCATGTGCCAATTTTGGCGCTGTTCAGTCAGAATGAAAAAGTGAAATATAGCAATATTAATTTGCCAATAACACAATTCGCTACTCTGTCTATCGCCACGGAATCGTCGGCTTTGAGGACAGACATCAGATGGCCCAGCATTGAAGCCTCGTATATTCTTGTGCAGTCTTAGAAAGTAGACAGGCTGTTTGCAATAAATAGTTGCCAGTTGAGAACTCCAATCTCTCGTACCTTCCTTGAAGATACCACCCTAAATAAAAAACACAAAAATATCATATTGGCCTACCCCTTTTGGTCTAGAAGTTAACAAAACGAAAGGTCGGATGGCAGTCACTTAAATCAAAAGAAGGCTACTATAGCGATGAAAATTGCCAGGTAGCCTACTTCATTTATAAACTACAATTCTCCAAAGCATATACGGAGGAACATTCCAAGTCTGTCATTTTTCGTGCTCATATTACATACAAAGAATGTATCGCAGAAGTAAAAAGATGAACATTCCAAGTACGTTCATCTTAGGAATGGCTTTGTGTCCATCTGTACCGTATCAACATCAATGTCTTTCAGAAGTTAAAAGATGGAAATTCCAATACGTTCGTTCTTATGAATGCTTTCGTTGCTCTCTTCAACAAAGATGTTCTGTTCAGAACGTTTAAAAGATGAACTTATCCACGGTACGTTCGTCTATGAATGCTTTTTTCGTTGCCCATTCAAAACAAAGACTTGTTCTTTCAGAAAGTTAAAAAAGAATAACATTCCAAGGTACGTTGTCTTATGAAGCTTTTTCGTTGCTCTTATTCATAAAAAGAATGTTCTTTCAGACGTTTAAACAAGATGAGCATTCCAAGCGTTACGTTTCGTCTTATGAATGCATTTTCGATTGCTCTATTCATACAAACGAATGTGCTTTCAGAAGTTAAAAGTGAACATTCCAAGGTAACGTCGTCTTATGAATGCTTTTCGTTGCTCTATTCATACAAGAATGTTCTTTCAGAAGTTAAAAAGCTGAACATTCCAAGGTACGTTTCGTCTTATGAATGCTTTTTCGTTGCCCTATTCATACAAGAATGTCTTTCAGGAGTTAAAAAGATGATGATTCCAAGGTCAGTTCGTCTTCTGATGTCTTTTTCGTTGCTCTATTCATACAAAAGATGTTCTTTCAGAAGTTAACAAAATGAACATTCCAGTAACGTTCGTCTTATGAATTGCTTTTTCGTTGCTCGTATTCCATTACAAAGATATGTTCTTTCTAGAAGTTAAAACAGACATTCCATAGGTACGTTCGTCTTATAGAATAAGACAATTATATACAGTATGCCACTACAAGTAAGTTTCAAAAAATATCAAAGATGAATGTTACTCAAGTATCAGTAGTCTTAATGCATACAGTGCAACTATTCCAATGTTCTATTAATCTTTGTCTATACAAAAAGAATGTTCTTTCAGAAGTAAAAAGATGAACATTCCAACGTACGTTCGTCTTATGAAGCTTTTCGTGTCTATTCAGTACAAAGAATGTTCTTTCAACCCCGAAGTTAAAAAGGATGAACATTCCAAGGTACGTTGCATTTTCGTTGCTCTATTTATACAAAGAATGTTAGTTCAAGAGTAAAAAGATGAAATTCTACGGTACGTTCGATCTTATGAAATGATGTTTCTTGCTTATTCATACAAAGATCTTCTTTCACTAAGTTACAGACGTTGCGGAATTCCAACGTAGGCCTACCGTTCGCAAACACAAAAGCATTTTCGTCGCTCTTTATATTATTTTCAAATTGTTTTTCAGAAGCTGAGAGAGTCGTTCGAAGCATGTAATAATAATAATAATAATAATAATATGTTACATTTATATTGCGCTTAATACAGGTGTTTCTAAGCGCATAAACGGAATTATGAATTATATGAGTACAAATACAAAAATTACACAAATCTAATATCAATTAACAAATTCAAGTACTAAAGTACTATATACAAACACCCGATTTTTGTTGAAAGAGCTCTCAAGAGCAGGCCACGAGTTCTGTTGACAAAATAAAGAAATCGGGAAAAGAAGCTTTAAATGAAAGATTTTTTCTTTCTTTTCTTTCTTTTTTGTTGTTGTTGTTGTTTTGTTATTAATATTTTTTTTTCTTAACAAATAAATGATCACACCTTTTGCAGTGCAATTTTCCTCTCCATATATTATGTAAACATAAAACGCAATCATTTATGTTTTTGAGTCGAAATTATGTACGAATTAATTTGGAAACATGCATTTTTCATTCATCAAATGCATTAGGTGAACTCATTTATTATGGCTTATGGTGTTATATCACTTGCCCTGAAACGGACTGGGACTACCTTGAGACGGGTTTTAGACGGTTTTGAAATTAGTCGTGGAGACATAAACGAAGAAAAAAAGAAAAGAAGTATCGGAGACCTCTCCGTGACGGAAAAAACCTCATTGGACCTGTCTACTTCATTAGTCAAGAAACTTTTTAAAGTCTTTCATTCAAACGAATACAACGAATGATTCATGATAATGTACACGAGGGACAGTAGATTACGTAAGATCAAAGAATGTAGTAGGTTCTTATGGTCCAAGGCACATTCCTTTTGTGTGCGATAGTTTGGTCAGGGTGGTATCTCACTTCGTGGAGATGTCTCCGCGACAGAATAGAAAATTTCGCCTCCGCGACGTATAAAAAGTATTACAGACGTCTCCAATATCGCGGAGACGTCTCGGAGACGTCTCCGCGATAATTTATTTTCAAAAATCCGTCTCCAAAATTCAGGAGACGTCTCCGCGATATTGGAGACGTCTCTAATACTTTTTATCCGTCGCGGAGACGGAATTTTCTATTTTGTTGCGGAGACATCTCCGCGACGGAATCGTTTGCGCCACTAGAGACGTCTCTGAAACTTGGGAATGGCAAAGCCATGCTGACAAATCCGTCACAAATTTGTTTCAAATTAGTTTTTCGCGAAGTGAAATACCACCTTTAATGCTGATTAGAAATGTAATCTTATTTCTTTATGGGAAAAGGTTAGATTTTTTTTAAAGGGATGTATTATAGAATAGTACAGAACATTATTTGACGAGCGATACCGTTATGACTCTACATTACACTAAGGGTGGTATCAAATAGACACCCGGAGACTTTAGACGTATCCGATATTGTTTCCATCGCGGAGACATCTAAGAGATTATAATACTTTGGGGAGGAAACCTTGAGAAACATTAGTTGATAATTTTTTCCCCCCAAGTTTAAATTTGTTGTTTTGCTGAATCACAATAAAAACGTAATGTTTACTTGGCCGGGGCTACCTATGCCAACATATCAGCAAAAGAAAGGAAGGAACAGAATAATGTTGAAATGCATGATTCGAATTTTAACACGATGTTGAAAATCCTGAGCAGAATTAAATGCTAGTCAATTCGGTCTTTTCCCTCATCACAGGAAAGAAACTCATTTTTTATTCAAGACATTGACAATAATACAACATCGCATGTCCCCGCCTCCTTAATGAATAATATGAATAATACATGAACGAAAACAAAGATGACGGTCCAGGTTGGGCGGAGCTTCCGATTTTGAGCATGTGATTGGACAATGGATAGGTTTTTCGTTCGATGATTCGGTCGACCGTTCAAAACGCAGGAACACTATAGTAACGAGGTATTCAATTAGCCTGTAATTAATGAATGGACAATATTTTGAACGTACTTGTGAATGGCATACTTGTCGTGATTGATGTTATGTAGGCCTACCTATCGTAAGCTTTCAGATTGTCAAGGCAAAACAACCTTTGTTTGAGAATGTCGATTGTACTCCTATCCACTTTCTATCCACTGCTGTTGCTAAGCCGGGCATTCACCATCAATCTGAAAGAATAGGCCGGGTTCTTGGGTTCTCTAGTAACAGGGTATTCAATTAGCATGTAATTGAAGATTGAAAATTGCCAAGCCAAAACAACCTTTGTTTGAGCAGGAAGTTCCTGGTTTGAGAATGTATTCACTTGATTATACTCGGAACCAGAATAAATAGAGAAGGTGCAATGAAACGACATTGCATCTATGTGTATCAAAAGCTAGTCGGTCATTCTAATAGGTAAACTCAGTTCGCCTACCTATTTTTATTGACTTAGTCCGTCAAGACGACGGACGAGCATCAAGCTTGACGGGACTAGCTTTAAAGCTCGTCCGTCAAGTCGAGAGATAGAGATTCAGTTGTACTGTATGTTAGTCCGTCTTTACGGACTAACATTACAGACTATCTTCAAAACTAGTCCGTCTTGACCGACTAGCTTTAAAGCTAGTCCGTCCATTGACGGACGAGGTTAGGTTTTCAGTGTTATATATTAAGTAATATGCAATTTTTCATCGTATTGTTTGTATATATTACGTTTCAAACCTATTTGTATTTCTAATCACGGCCCCAATGGCAACCACTTTTGTAATTGTTTGGGATTTTTAACCGTGAATAAATAAAGGCATCAATCAATCAGCAATATTCACTGTAATTTTGTTATAATCTAAAGCCACCTGTAAATATTTTGAGGCAATGTACAATATTGATATTTACATGAAAAATGGTAATATTAACTTGTATATCAACTTGTTCTTAAATCCATATATTTACTTTTGCAAAAGAAGACAAATTATTATATGAATACTGTACATATCACAGGTCCAAGAACATTTTGTCCGTTGTAATGGATAGGGAAGGCTTACCTCAAACAATAATACAAGAGCACAAATTCGGTGCACGGCGGTTTTTAAACGGGTTATTAAAGTTTAGGTGTCAAATGAAAATCACTCCAAAAGTTATTTGTGCTCAAAGTCGTGTTGTTTTCTTGTGTGTTTTTGTTTTTGTTTTTGTTTTTTTTTTTTTTTTTAGAGAGGTTTTTATTGAATTGTAATTTAATTCGATTTTATTGGTTTCCATATAGCAATGACAAAGAAAGGTGTACTTAGTATACGTTTTAAAAGAAATCAATTCATTCATAGCTTATGATAAAGGAAATACATTCAGAAATTTAAATTACACGGTAGGGCTACAGCATTAAGCGAGGCCTGATGAGGTCGCAGCCCTACAAGCATACATACTGAAATATGACAGTAGTGCAATGAAAGAGCTTTCAATAGAACTTGCTTTGTACCTTCACGTATGTTTCCATCGCTCACTTCGAGGGGGTAGCCATGTTAAAATGTTAACCAGTTAAATGACCGGTTAAATGAATAACACCGGGACAGATATAATTCCAATGCATTTTGATATCTTATTCTCAACTTCGTATATTATATGATGTTTCCATGTCATAAACCTGTCTGAGTAAATGCCAAGAAATTTCGCTTTATCAACACTTTGTAATATTACATGATATTGAAAACAACAATTTATTATTGCTAATAATAAAGATGCGCAGGCTCAAAATTGGAAGAAAAAAAAAACCAGCACAATTTTTGGAGAAACTTGTATTTCAATTACTTGTTATTTTTCTCCCGTAGGCTTGCTCTAACAGTGCCCAACAGCTTGCCAACAATGATTTGAGATTGCAGTACACATATTTCTTTTTGTGATGCACAGAAGGCCTTTATTTATATAATATATCCTGATTGTGACACAAACCTTAAGTTATTTTTCGAAAGCTGACTTCAAAATTCCTCTTAATCACTCCAACATGTAACAAAACACAAAGTCTCACCAAATAAACCTCACACCCACACTCTTTAATATCCAAATGAACGTCAGATGCACTCACACCCACACATTCTCTTATCCAAATAGACCCAACACACTCTCACACTCACACATATTCTCATATTCAAATGAACCTTACACACACACCCACAGGTTATATTATCCCAATAAACATCATACGCACTCACTCACACATATTCAATTCAATTCAATTCAATTATGGTCTTTATTAAAAACAATGCCTTGCAGCCATGGGCTGAATTATGCACGTTTACAATCATTTCAAGTTTACATACATGTACATTTGTTCACATTTCATCAAAACAAATGATTTTCGAAATGATATGATTTACAATTTTACCATAAGTTTACTTATACTTTGGCTAAAAGACACTATTTGCACATAAAATTGATGATACATTCAAAATTTCTATAACTTCATTGTGAAACAAAAATATACAAGATTAAAATCTTACATTTAGACTGAGAATCATTAAAATAGAATAAAGCAGCTACATTGTATGTTTAAAAAACAAATCATTATGGCAAGATATTTCAAATAAAAGAGAAAGGAGTTACATTCTAAAAGCTTGAGTTTTGGCTATTAATGTTTTTTGATAAAATGACATATTTGTAAGTATGTGCCAGATTTTCATGGCAAGTAAATTCAGAATAGATTGCGACGGATTAATTAAAAAATTTATTCAGCATTTGAGTTAAAAAAATATAAAATGCCAAATTTGAAGAATTGCATATATTTAAGAGTATATCAGGAAATGCCTGTCCAAATTTCATTGTTTAAGTGTGTATAATAAATTAGACAAAATAATAGAGTTTAAAATATAACAAATTCATAAAATATAATATTGTAAACACACATAATAGATAGTTAACAAGAATCATAATATATCAATAACATTGGTCATGCATACCACATCCTATTCAGCATTTAGAAGAGTAACCATGTAAGGTAATGGACTTGTTTGGAATCTTTTTGTTTTGCATTTGTACTGTTCGAATTTCAACTCTTTTCTGAGATTATAACGACTGTTCGTTTTTGTTTTGAACCTGTTACATGTGAGTGTGTTTTTCATTATTGATCGTGCAAATTCTAGGCACAGCTTTTTCCTTCTGTCTTCCAAACTTTGCAAGTTACACGTACCAAGTGCTGCATCATAAGTTTCATAGTTAGGACCTATAATAATTCTGCATGCTCTTTTCTGTATTTGTTCCAGTTTGTATTTGTGATCTTGAGTAAGTGACCCAGCGAACACTGGAACACCATATTCTAGGATTGGTCGAATATATCCACTGTAGACAGTTATTAAATCACATGTAGGGAGGTGGAACTTCTTGAGACAACGTAACATATACAACTTCCTGTTGCTTCTTTTTACCAACTCAGTGACGTGAGCATCCCATTTCATGTTGTTTTGCATAACGATACCTAAAATCTTAGCTTCAGACACAGTTTTAAGGAGGTCATTGCCTATCATCAAAGGTAACTGTTCAAGTGGTTCCTTCATGAATGAAACATTCATCATTGCACATTTTTGGGGATTTAGAAGCATATTATTTTCTTGTGACCATGTACATAACTTATCAATTTCACACTGTATAGATGTTTGCTGGGTATGCTTACGGCTTTCAACAATTGTTAAGTCATCAACATACTTATAATAAGGTAGAGCAGAGTCTGAACATGCATCATTACTCATTATAAGAAAGAGGATAGGCCCTAGCTTTGTCCCCTGAGGAACACCTGAGTGTATACTTCGACTATCCGAGGTGGTTCTGTGATATTTCACACACTGCTGACGATTCTCGAGGAAGCTAAGTATCAAGTCTATAAGACTTGGGCGTACATTTAAGTTAATTAGCTTTCATGCAAGAATGTTGTGGTCTATGCGATCAAATGCTTTAGAATAATCAGTAAGTACAATGGTAGAGACAGACTTTGGTTTCTCAGCATTTTCAAGTACATGATGGATTAAACTGATAAGGTAGTGGTTCGTTGAGAGTCCTTTTCTGTTTCCATACTGATTTGATTAACATCTATTTTATTTGAGATTTCTTGTAGCAACCACTTCGCAACGAATGATTCCGTTATTTTTGATAAGTAGCTGGTAAGTGCTATAGGTCGAAGATTATGAAGGGTTGCTGGATGACATTTAGGAATTGGGGCTACTTCGGCATACTTCCACTGACGAGGAAATTCCGCGAGTTTGAAAGATACATTCAAGATATCGGTAAGTGGTTCTGAAAGTTCGTATGCGAACTCACGAAGTATGCGAGGAGGTAAGTCGGCGCGGATGCCAGCCTTCCGTTGATTCAAGGTACGTAAATTCTTCATAACCTCCCAGGGCTGGATAAGTGGACATGTGAACTGAGCAGGGAGGAAAGCAGGTAAGATACTTCTGTCCAATCTAGGTAGATCTGACGCAATTGAACAAAAGTACTGATTTACGCGATTAGCAAATTATTTCTTTCGACGAGTGACAATGATTCGGGTCGTCACCAGGTACGATTATTGGTACATCTTTTTGTCGACCACCTGTCATGATTTTGATTCGTTTATACCAGGCAGCGGGGTCACTTGATTTCAAATTACTAACTCTTGTATTGTAGTAACTTTTCTTGGCCTTAGAGATGCACTTGATTGCTTTATTTCTATAATGACGCCACTGTGTCATATTCTTGGATTCAAATGCCTTTTGCCTGAGACGAACAAGTGTTTTGATTTGTCCAGTCATCCAAGGTTTGTCTGAATCTTGTAAGCGGATGGTTTTGCAAGGAAGATGATGGTCAAGCTGACGTTGGATGGTATCTAGAAGAATATCACATTTGTTTGACACATCTGTAGATTGGAGAACCTCCTCCCATGTATGATGTGTCAACCAGTCGCCAAATGATCGGACACCGCTATCCACAAGGGGTCTGACGGTTTTGATTCGCACTGTGCTTCTGGATGTAGTCGGGTATAATGGTACCCAACATATCGTCTGTTGGGAGCCATAAGGGCGTTATTACATTTTATAGATGTTCCGTTGAGAGCCATAAGGGCGCTATTACTGTACAAAGTCAATGGTAATAGCGCCCTTCTGGCTCCAAACGGAACATCCTTCATCTGCAATAGCGCCCTTCTGGCTCCAAGCCGACGATATGCAGTTATGATCGCTTGATGCTATAGGTGAAATCTGGTTGAATCTGGGGTTCACAATACAGAGCTGCATGATTAGTTATTATTTTATCGAGGATGTTGGCATCTCTGGTCGGCTGGTTAATTACTTGCACAAATCTATCATTATAGAGTATTGGATCGATGTTTAAATCGTTGAAGTCACCAACAATGGATATGCCCGCGTCTGGGTGTTTCAACAGTAGGTCATCAGTGGTGCATATGATGTGGTTAATATACATTTCATGATTTGGATGACGAGGTGGGTAGTACACGACGCACATGAACAAACACGATACTCTACGGGGCAGTCGGAGACTGCCCCGTAGACCCAACACACACTCACACCTACACATTCTATTATCCAAATGAACCTCTCACTCACTCACACCCACACATTTCTAATTCCAATTGACCTCAGACACACTCCGACCTACACATTCTCTTATCCAAATAGACCCAACATACACTCTCACTCACACATATTCTTATACCCAAATGAACCTCACACCCACACTCTCTCATATCCAAATTAAGCTTACACGCACACCCACACTTTCCTTATGCAATTAAACCTCTTACACACTCACACCCCACCTTTATTATCCAAATGAACTTCTCACACACACCCACGGGCACATATTTTTATATCCAAATTGACCTCAGACACGCTACCAACCACATTCTCTCATCAAAATAGACCTAACACACACTCACACTCACACTCACACATATTCACTTATCCAAATGAACCTCACACACACGCACACACACACACACACTTAATACATTCACATATTCAAATAGACAGAACACACACTCACACACACCCACACCTTCCTTATCCAATTGAACCTCTCTCACACACACACACACGCATTCCTTATCCGAATGAACCTCACACACATTCACATCCACCGATTCCTTATCCAATTGAACCTCTTACACACTCACAACCACATGCTTTCATTTACAAATTGACCTCAGAACACCCAAACCCACAAATTCTCATATCCAAAGAACTTCTCACACATACACATTCTTTTACCCTTATGCACATTCACCCCACATATCATATGTAAGTGAGCCAATCGCACACTCACACAAATGCACTCTCTTACCTAAGTGAACCTTAAGCACACCCACACCAACTCATTTTCATATTCGAATGAACCTACCCCACACCAACACCCACAAATTCTCTCATCCAAATGAACCTCTTACACTTACATCCACACATTCTGTTATGGGAATAAACCTATTACACACCCACACCCACACTTTCTTTTATAGAAATGAACCATATGCACACTCACCCTAATTATCATGATTATGTAAGTGAACAAAACGCGCACTCACACCCATAGGCCTACATTCTCTTATCCAAATAGATCCCACGGTCACTCACATTCTATCTTTTTGGAGAAATATGAACAGTTTTTAATGATCTAATTTACTCGTACGTCAAAAAGAACATCACACACCTAGTAGAGGGAGACGATAAATTTCGACAACATATTATCTGTATCTATTTCTTTCTGGCTTATTACTAAGTGGAATCTTGCTGACGAACTAGTTCGAAAATAAGAAATCTATTTATATTAGTACATTTTTTAACAGGATATGATTTACCTACAAATATTTTTGTATAACGGTCAAACTAAGCGTTCATAATCATGATAATGCTTCCGCGCCCAAGTCATTGCGCTTCCGCTGTGTACCTTGCTCATCAAAATAAAGGTAATCCGAATTTAGAAGGACAATAATCCAATCTAATTTATTTTCGCAATTCATATGTAAAATATAATTAAAGGTGAGCTGATTACTTTTAGAATGTTACATTTCTTGTATCTCAGCTGTTACGCATAACCGAATACGTTAATTGGTTTTTTAAAAAAATCCCTTGTTTTGCAAGGCTTTTTAGAAAATTAGACTTAACTGAGTGAGCGACTTCATTGCTGCCACACGTTATCAAATAGTATTTTGATCGATGAGGTGTGGCAACACTGAAAACATTCACCCGGTCTTGCATTATTGCAAAAACTTGATTTTGTTATTGTCCCCTTAGCTTTCAATTTACTTGCTTATGCGTGACTTCTGTAATGCAAGGTAAGTATTATTGAAAAGCTGAATAGTGGTTCTTTTATGTTACATATAAATTGCTGAAATTAAAGAGCTTTGAAAATTATTTCTCTCAATTTGCAATTAACCTTTATTTTGATACGAACTCTAGATAATACGAACTGTATAAGGGTCAAATTGATTGTTTTGACTCCCGTTTACTATATCATAATGACCGACACCTCCCTCAAAGACAGACAAATGTTATTTCTGGATATTTCAGCCATTTCTGGTTCAAATTTGTGAATTTAAGAATATATTCAAAATCCATAGTCTGAAATGATGATTATGAACTGAATTTTATTCCAGCTGGAAAATTAGTTAAATATCCAAAACACCATCTCTTCTGCACCGAATAAATCCCTTTAAGCGTTAAGTGTGGTAATTCTTATTAATCCGCTCATTTCTAGATTGCTAAAATCAGAGATCAAAATTTCTTGTCATTTAGGCATCTATACAAAAACTTTCACATTGAATATCATTTTGATACGAACTGTTTAAGGGTCAAATTGATTGTTTTGACTCCCGTTTACTATATCATAATGACCAACACCTACCTCAAATACAGACAAATTTAGTTTTTGGATATCTCAGCCATTTCTGGTTCAAATTTGTGAATTTAAGAATATATTCAAAATCCTTAATTTGAGATGATGATTATGTACTCAATTCTATTCCAGCTGGAAAATTAGTTAAATATCCAAAACAGTTAAATATCCAAAACACCATCTCTTCTGCACCAAATCAATCCCTTTAATCCCTTTAAACGATATCCCTTTAAGCGATATCCAAAAGTGTGGTAATTCTTGTAGATCCGCTCATTTCTAACTTGCTAAAATCAGGGACCAAAATTTCTTGTCATTTAGGCATCTATACAAAAACCTTCACATTGAATTTTACAATACCCGTGTAAGTCTGCTGTCCTCCCACCCCCTCCCCCACAAAATACAGTATCATCAGCAAACTTAAACATTGATATAATTATCAACCCCAATACTAACTCCTTTGATATCCGAATGTCTGTGCTCAAATTAACTATAAATTGGGTTGTGTTATTTGAATCGTACAGTACAGCTGCAATATTTTTTTCCCCATTCTATAGCTGATATCTTTATAGACCAAAGTAAACTGATTTTTCAATAGCTTTATTGTTAGTCTGCTTTTAGAAAATCATTCTGAAATAGGTGGTGATTGCATGCTCATATGCATCGCCAGTGAAGTGGGACAAATAACATAGCCCGTGCCTATATGAAAGCTACATGTTAATCCAATCAGAACTACTGTTCAGACCTTCGTCCATACATAATCGGGTTCATAAAGACCATGATTTATAATACATCGGGATATCAAATTCAATTCTATACTCCATTGAATTATGTGTCAATGCGCAAACATCAACTGCAATAGACCATAACGGCAAGAGCCCTGTCTGCATATTCCATCTTGAAATTATACGAAGATATTATTTCGCAAAACAACAGCCAGTATATATTGAGGGTAAGTTTCAAATATTAATGCTACATAACAATGTGAATACTTTTTTTTTCTACTAATTTCCATATTTATACTTGAATTCATTTGTACAAAACCGGGAAGGACCAATAACTTAAATAAGGTGAACGGCAAGGAGAAAAAAATTTTAGAGAGAATGGTCAAAGAAAATACTGTTGTCATAATGTGGATTGTAGAATATGAAATTTAAAGTAACGTGGTAGGTACACAATAGTAGCGATTTTAAAGTAATTATGTAGGACAAATATGATTAAAATAGGAAGAATATTTATTTTAAAAGTATTCAGGGAGGGGAAATCATTCCAGTCACTATATAAAGAGAATTCAGTAATTCTGGTTCGTCTTAAAAGCGGTGTAGGTACATTGTACATAAGTCGATCTCTCTTATATATCCATGATCTATATGAAGTGTAGGCCTATCATGCTGTCGAGCTTATGAATTACATGTATAAGTATATTGTATATTACATTTATTACATTTAAGAATCTTAGAGGCTTTTTTCAAAGGGGTTTAATAATGAAATAAAATGCAATTTGTTTTCTAGAGATTAAGTGATAGTCTATTTCCTATATCCACGATATCCATGGTAATAAAAAGTCAGTATAACTAGGGTAGGCCTACTTAAAAATGGAAAGCATAGTAATATCATAGACAAATAAAAAATCAATCAATCATTGTGGAATAAATAGTATCTGAGGGACGCCGACATTCATACCCCCCCCCCCCCATTCGGTCTTGTAGGGTTAAGAATTTGCTATGTAGCTAATCCCTGAACCACTGGAAAGCCTTTCCGCGTAGGCCTAGACAATTATTGAGACAGTTTGTGAAGAAAATTGCCATGGTCAATTGTGTCTAAAGACTTTTGAGAAGTAAAAAAGTGAGATGAGGAGGCCTATTTGTAACGATATATCAGTTGCATAACATTTTCTAATCATCAACGGCTACTATTTTCCTCTAAAAAGTAAAACAGGAATTTAGAAATATCAGTTTTAAAAGAAAGTCCGTATGCATATAATTATGTTCAATTTAATTTAATTTAGTTCAAAGGCGGCGATTTCATATGTCACGACTTGGGGGGGGGGGGCGGAAACACCGGAAGAGGAATTAATGATACACTCGATCGAGCAGAATAAAGCGTCCAAAAGACATGAAAGATATGTATATTTGTTCCTCCACAATTGGAATAGAATAACCTACTTCACACATTATGCACTATCTAATGACAATTTGAAGAATAAAGCCTAGGAACAAAACAAATTTCGTGTATTCATATAGCGACCTGAGGAAAGCGTTTTACGTAATCATTGTCTTGTGTTTTGATTGCGAGCAAGAGCCGAACATTTGTCCTTGTAATAATATTTAGCATTGTGTTTGACATTTATTTTGCCCTTTCACTAGCTTTACTAGCTGATCAATACATTAAAAAAAAATTGAGGGGGGACGACCCCGCAGAAAAAAAAGAGGGGGACACGTCCCTCCCCCACCCCCACGGGATCGCCGCCAATGATATAGTTTAATGGCGAAGTTGCTAAATGTTTTACTAGTTTTTATACCGGTTCTGATTTTCCTTGATTTGAAGCAAGACTCATTTCATTGAGAAGGAAGCAACAATGGTCACCCCTGATACACTGATACACTGCATCGACGTACAGTATTTCTGGTCAACTTTGTAGTCCCGTTCCTGCGGCTTGGCCTCACCAAAGCTTACGGCGCATTGATTCCCTACCTCGCAATTCAACTCGATACCAGTAACGCTGCCACAGGGTTTCTGGTCACTCTACACAACGCATCAGGATTCTTATGTGGTAAGTGACATTTGCTTGCTGATCTATCTTAGTGTAGGCTGGGGATCTTGGGAAACTCATGCTCTGTCCCTCATGTAGGTCGAAAAAGCCCCCCACTCCCCAAACCGCTACCGTCCAAAATCATAACATACATTTCTCATAAGGAAAGTTTTGCTAAACCCCATACTTATATAGGTGGGGGTAAAAGAAGAACAAAAAAGAGAGAGAGAGAGAAAATTTCTGGACGACTGACTGACACGAGTGATCCGACGTACGCCTACCACATGACTTTAAAAAAAAAAATAATGATGTCAAATGGGAAGACTGAACTCCAAACAATTTTTCACGTCTATCTTAATTAAAGGAGAATTGTCCCTTTGTATAAAGTTGGCTTACTGTGGATGCAGAAAAATCAAATAAGCACATTAGTGAAGATTTGGTGAAAATCGGATAAATGATAAGAAAGTTATGAGTATTTGAATATTGAGATTTCTAATGACATAGGAAATCTCCCATTGGCAATGTGGTCACCATTTGTGATGTCACGAAGGGAGAACTCCCCATATGGTATGCACAAAAAATATTCAAAATGTCTCTTTATTTTCATTCTAATGATAGAACAGCTTTTCTTTTCATGATATATTATGACTTTCATATATTTACAAGTCATCACATAAAAAGATTCTTTATTCTTCCTTTAGAATCAAGAAAAAAAAGAGGATTTTAGTACAATGTGTACAATAGATATGGGAAAGATCTCCCTGCATTACATCACACATCATGGTCGCGGTGCCAATTGGAGGATCTCCATATCATAAATGATCTCAAAATTTAAAAATTCATATCTCTCTTGTTCGTTGCCTAATTTTTCTGAAACTTTCCCAATATGTTTTGGGGGTTTGTCTCCATTCACTGAAGCTAAGTTTCTCTGAGGGGATAATTCCCCTTTAACCTAAGCTTCTCTCAGAACCAAATAAATATTTTTTTTCTTCTTCTTCTTCTTTACCTTTTGGACACACAGCGCCGATGGCAAATTTCTTGATTCAGCGTTTCAATTACAAATGGGTTGTGATTCTTTCCATCATCGTTTCCAGTTTGTCTTTACTCTGTACATCCTTCTTCAAAACAGAATGGTTGATTATAATGTATATGTTACTATCAGGTGAGGAATTTTGTTCCTGTAGAGATCCATTTTTCTAATTGTTCCCACAAGAAAAATGACAAGGAGGGTAGATAGGCCAGAGAAAATGTGAATTTCAAAATGATCGATCATTTTATTTACATCTACTGATAAACACATTTTCCAGGGGCGTATCCAGGATTTCCCAATAGGGGGGGGCGCAAGGAAATTTTTATCGCCGTCAGGGGAAGGGGGAGGGGGTTCTTCTAATTCCATATTACATGAAATTCCCATTTTTTCAATATCACAAAAGTTACATAGTTTCTATACCCTAAGACAATGTATGTTGCGTAGAAACCATTTTATGTGTGCAATATATACCCTTCTGAATTGGAATCTGCGAGCGCGAAACGAGAGTCGAAAATGTTGAGGTTTTTAAAGTTATATGAAATAAATAAAGGGCATTTTCTAGTACTAGAAAATGGTAGATTATTGTGTATAATAGACCAAATTTAGTATCCGCGAGCGCGAACGCGAGCTGAAAATTTTTAAAGGTAAAAATTGGAGTTATTATTTGTGCATTATGATTTGTATCAGCGAGCGCGAAGCGCGAGCCGAAAATTTGGGGTTTAAAATTTTTTTTAAGGTAAAATTTAGAGTTATTTTGTGCATTTGATTTGGCATCAGCGAGCGCGAAGCGCGAGCCAAAAATTTGGGTTTCAAAAAGTATTTTGAATTAATAAAGGGGGTACTTTCTAATAAACCCATGAGGCCAACTATGTTTCCAGGAGGCCGAGGGCCCAGAGGCAGAGGTCCAAGAGGCCTCTTTTCTTTGTGAAATTTTGAAACTTTAGTTTTAAATATTTTACTTTTCGTCACTAATGTATTTCTTTTTCTTAAAAAAAGGGCGTTTGAGCAATTATTGCAAAATACAATATGAGAAAAGTCGGCCTCGTGGGCCCTCCCACATTAAAGGCCTTAGTTATGGTCGTTTAGAACCAAATAAAGCCTATTCGGCTTTTTATGAATAAAGTTGGGCGAAAATTGTACAAGCATCGAGCCTTATTCCCTTCCTTTCTTTCTTTTTCTTCTTTTCTTTCCCTTTTTCCTTTTTCTTCCCTTTTCTCCTCCTTTTTTTTTTTTTTTTTTTTTTTTTTTTTTTTTTTTTTTAGTCGGCCAATAGGGGGGGCGCGCGCCTGTTGCGCCCCCCCTGATACGCCCCCGCATTTTCGAAACTAAATTTGTGAGAGAAGTAGTATATCCAATATGGGCGAATTGGGCTACATATAAATATAAGGTATTGGGATTTTTCTTCTTGCCTTTGTAACAAATATGAAAGGCTTGTCCTAAAATGGCACTAACCGGACAAGAGCCACCGGTCCCTGTTTTGTTTTTGTTTATTTTTTAACACCAGCAAACGTAGGTCTCCCTTGCTCATTATATCCATCTTTATGCAATAACACGTATCTTAAACTGTGAACGTCTTCTTTGGGTTGAGACATATTTAACCTCTAAAATCCTGGATGAAACATCTCAAGGTTCCCAACTCTAACTAACCAATGTGTATTCCTTCTAGGAATCTGCACGGCACCTTTGCTTCAACTCATGGTAATTGCTCTACGAAAACTTTTTGGAGTTCATTTCGGTTTTGCAATGTCTGCTTCCCACAGCGGATCTTTGTGGGGAACTACCATACTTCCTTGCATCGCAATCTGGTGTTACAACGCATATGGCCTTCAAGGAGCATTGCTTTGTGTGAATGGACTTGGTTTAAATTTAATTGTCAGCGGCTTGTTGCTAGGTTTATCTAGTTTTTCAGGAAATGGATTGAACTCATGCGACGAGCATTCTCAGTCTGGAAATGAACAAGACTCGTCTCTCCACGATTTAGATACAGTTTGTTCACAGTAAACGATGGTATAGACTCTGATGATACATTTGAATCGACGTCGAGATTCCATTCCTTTCCGCATACTTCTTCACAGCCTGAAGCAAATTACGTTATTTCAGAAAAGGAGCACAATATGTCTGATCGTCATGTGAAAAGGCGACATTCTAAAGTTAGGAATCGTCTCTGCGTAGAACGACATACGAAGTGGACTAAAGTCTTGGACTTTGTCCGGAAGATATCTCTGTATAAAACTATGAGGAGAGAACCTGCCGTCTTCCTAATTGTACTTCCTTGTCGTTTCTTCTTCGATGTAATCTTCTTAGGGTGGCTCGTATTTATGGTATCTTACGCCCTCTCCGCCGGGATCAACAATTCTCAGGTAGTGTACCTTCCAATGACAGCATCAATAGGAGGTCTTTGCGGTCGCCTGGCTCAAGGTTTTCTTCTTCATAAGAGACCCAGTTGGAATTCTCGCTTATTTGTGACGAACACCATTATTTCATCTGTAGCAATATATGGACACACCTTTAATTCATCACTTTGGAATTTGCTTGTGTGCTCACTCTTGGCTGGATTCAGTTTGTTTTATTGTGCAGCCATATACTATTCTCTATTGGCAGATCTAGTTTCCGATGGAAACTTCTCTGAAATATTAGCAGCGTCGTCTTTGGTCTCAGGTACCGGTATCTTGTTGTCTGGATTCTCTGTAGGTAAGCATGCTCCAGATTTCAATCTTCCTTAAAATGAAACAATCTGTTTTTTCAAAGTCAGGATTTGTTAATATACATCTTAAAGCCTCGACGAATTTTGTTTTCTTTCAAAGCAAACTTAACTTTATTTCTCATTTAGTATGTAGTCCTAAGGAACCACGATGAATTTGTGTCGATAAGTTCAACAACTCTCCATTTATTTTTGGTGGTTTTCAGGAATTCTTTTTGCTGTAAGTTTTATACTGTGACCTGAAAACTGTACTCTGACATTTCCCCGATCATTTAAACGTATTGTCAATACATCATCAATTATCAAATCACCCATTTAGAATCATGTGATAAGACAACGTGAGTTTACGCTTTCGCAATGATAAAGAATAATATATGACTGAAACGTAGTATTCCTATAACATATCCTCTTGGTGGGGGGGGGGGTCAAACTTTTAAGATTTCATCATTATTATAATCATTGAGCATTTATAGTTTTGAATAATCAAACATACTTTTCTCGTTTATTGCAGGATTTGCGTATGACGTCACTCACTCACTCGTGGTAACATTCAAAATACTTTCAGGAGGATTGGCAGTCATCTCCGTCATCATGTCGATGTTCCTGTTCGCTCGTCGAAGTCGTAATCAATGTGGGAGCAATGAACAAGAGTAAACAGTTATGCCTGCCATTATTCACTTACCCGGAGATCAACGATATATTTGACTTTCATCCCGAAAATATTTTCTTAATTTTTGCGTGACTTTTGGACATTCGACCTGGAAATAATTCAACGTGAACGTAAAGGAGTTATACAAAAATGACAATATTTGATATCTTATGGTATTGATATAGCAATAACTAACAAGTTCCCAACATATTTTTAGAACTCATTATTTGGATATTCAAATTGTCATGTACACATTTCGTAATTGATTATTTCACAACCTTTCCAATGCATTAATAGCCATAGTTTTTTCGAACATTTTCGTATATTTGGAGAGGGAAACCTTGCCCCTTCATTTCTTAGAGCAGTAAATGACCACAAACCCGGTCATTTCTGAAATCTATACAATAGAAAATAAAAAAGAGAGAATTAGAGCGAAATAAGGAAGGGGGCTCCTAATGGTATGGTTCAGGTGCCCAATAATGATATGGCTATAGACAATATGCATAGTCAGTAATCTTATAGTACAATATTTTTCAATAATTAGCAGCGCGAGCGCTGAAAATTTCTCAATAATAAGTGACAAGAAATGGGAGATATATAAGAATAATAATTCGAAACGGTGATTCATGACATTTAATGTTAATATCTCTCCATAAATCATAATCATTCAAAGCATTTTGTCTCTGTGCGCAATCTAACCATAATTATCATGAAAATTGGTATTTTTATGGGATTTTTTTCCTTGATGTACCTGTAACAATATGATATTGGTGGAGGCAACAAACAAACATTGATGCTATAGTTATAACATTTGCTTATTTTCAAATGCACAAAGTATCTAGCCAAAATCTCTAAAATTTTTGACATTATCCTGTTGAATGAATAATTACCTATTCTTAGAATCAGTTTTACCAATCTGAGTTTTTATTATCATTATTTTCAAACAAAACAACAAAAACAAGGCTGAACAAGAACCAGCAGTCGTAATTTACTACAAAATTCAACCATAAGCCAACTTGCTGGTTGTTTCACGTCTTGCTAGTGCTCTTGTAACTATCTTCAGAAAGTAAGTACAATATAAAATAAGTAAATCACAGTCTGATCTTGTATATGTAATGCATAGCATGTGCTGAGTTTGACTGGTTTTGGCTGGTGTTTGTCTTGTATGGATGCCGGATGGGCAACTAGCACCTTGGTGTTAATTATGTTAGTTTGGCACCATCCCGGTATCCATGTGGGACGGCACCAGTTGGTTTATACCGCAGTTTTTTATGTGTGCTTTCATAATCCATGCTTTTAAATCTTAATTCCTGTTAAAAGAGTAAGGAAGCGAATATTACTCATACTATAACTTGTCAAGAAATAGTTATGTACTTTTCATATTTTATAACAACCTGGTTCAAACCACAATTTAACAAATGGTAATTAGGTCTTGACCCATAATTGCTCGGTATAATCTCCCTGCTCATTTCTCTTTTATTCCCCTTACGCCCTCTTTTCATCCATCCTACAATAAGACGTTTTTCCTAATCTCCCGATCACTTAGAGAGCACCAATGTTAATGGATTTGGTGAACCAGTAAATAGTTCGTTTGTTCTTTGTTTTCTCACGAATCTTGTTTTTGCTAATAAAGCCCTGGTGCTTACACGACAATGAGTCAAAACACTGGGTCACACCCAATCTCCTCCGCTTGCCCACCCTGCCCTCCGCTCTCCTCTCCATTTGTGTCCGATTATCTGTAACTTCCCGGATGTCTGTCTGTCTTTATGAAGCATATTTTTATAAAACACAAACTTAAATTATTATTGTTATCATCATATAACCACTAATATCACTCTGTTTCTCTAATGACGAAAGATATCAACCAAGGTCAAATACACCAAGAGCAAACTTTACTTTTCATGCAGCACATATAAAAAAAAAAAAATCATTATCTAAATCTTCGACACCCCCCCCCCTTCCCCACCCTAGTCCCTCCCGGGTATTTTTTGTCTCTCTAAGTTTGTTTGTTTTTTCTTTTTTTGTGTAAAATTTAAATTATTTTTCTTGCTCATCCCGGCATGATAGTAACTGGTTGATAGTGCTTGCCCTGTTAGTCCATTTTAATCCGTGTTGGGCTTTGGGCAAGAATTATTCAATTAAGATTATTTAAATTATGAATTATTTCATGAATATTTTTCAGTTTAATAAAAAAAAATAAAAAAATTGCTTACTTTGTATTCTATTTATATTAAAGGACAGCGCCTTACAAGGCTTTGCTTCTGCTGGTTCCTGAATTTTCTTTATGATTGTTTTCTCTGTTACTTTTGAACAAAATATTCTATGTTACAATATGATGTGTTAATTTGATTATTTATTTCTGTTACTTTTGAAAACATGAAAGAAAATCAATAAAGTAATCTTGAATCTGAATCTTGATTTATCTGTTTATTAAGGGGGCCATCATGATGTAATGTCTATGAATATACACACATGCAGATTATAATGCATATGAGTACTAGTATATCGTCGAATTCATAGGGCTGTATTGCGAGCGCGAAGCGCGAGCTTAAAAATTTCTCAATAATATTGAACTGAAACATGGTATTTGTAGTGTTTACATGATTATAAGCGCGAAATTGATGGAAGCATATCAATTCTAGTTGTAAGCTAAGAGGAAGAGGGCGCTATCACTCTACGCAAATCAAACGCTGCCATAGACATTTTGTATTTTGCAAGTTTTTTCACTTTGTTTTCTTGATTATGCGGACAACTACCTTTTCCAAAGAAATGTCAACTTGAATAATTACGCTAAGAGTCTTTTTTTTCAAAATAGAATAACTTACAGCAAAGGGAAAAAGTCTGTCACTTGTGTCAATTTCGAAATCCCTAATCACATCAAATTCCTGTACAATATGGCCAATTTTGCTCTCAAAATAGCTCATACGCCACATAATATATCTCCTGGATAACGCATAATTATATAACAGCTTAATGATCAAGCCGTTTTTAAAGCTTGAATTCTCACCTTTCCAGAGATGGTAAATTCATTTCGATTGGTTGAAAAAAAGTCCTGTCACTTTGAACATTATACAAACGAATCTTTACTCGATGGGTCAATATTTCCGCATATCACATGCATATCGCATGTGGACGGCGTCTTGCAAGATGTGACAAGATACTATTTATATCAATAATCGTTAGGAACATCAATCTATGTGAAATAAAGATTCTGATTACAACTTTAACACAATGGTGTTATAGGCTTGCCAAAATGTATTTTCCCCAATCTGGTCTGAAGCATCTACCTACGAAAACTATGATAAAAGTTCAATTATTTATTCATGTCATGAGAAATTAGCTTGAACGGATCGACTGACCAGACCATTTTACCACAGGAAGTTTTCTTAGGCGAGTTTTTGTACGTAAGTAATAATTGCATGCAGTTGTCAATCGGTTGCTTCCCGCCTGTTATAGGCGGTTTTGGTTACATTAATGTAGAAGCCGTATAATTTTCTGCGC
>CALNVZ010003426.1:37106552-37125996 GCA_940671915.1 Paracentrotus lividus
GCGCCGCTCAGTTGTATTTCCACTAAACTCATGAATGTAATGTTGCGTATCCCCTCCTCAAATAATGGACGCGTCTTTATGTTAAGATTTGATGTCATACGTTAGGTTTACATTTCACGTGGAGTAGAATTGATATGGAGGGCTATATAGGGGGCTTTAACTAGTGATTAGAAGCGGAACATCATGACGTAATGTCATGCCAACAAACGCAAATCTATATGGACGATTTCCATTTAGGGCAATATTGTGCGAGCGCGAAGCGCGAGCTGAAAATTTTCTCAATAATAAAGTGACCTGATGAAACAAGATAGTTGTAGCCTCATGGGAGCACGAAATGGAGAGGGAGTTGGTGTTTTAAACAAACCATCGTGACGTTAATACATGCATAAAAGATGAACAAAGTCATAATCTAAAATTAATTTTGATTGATTTAATTGGAAAGAGGGCATTTAGCCCCCGGAGAATAGAGGAAGGGTATTATATAATCAGTGGTCCGAGTCCAAAAAAGTTACCTTGTCGATGAAGAGCCGAGTTAAGTGTTACAGACTCCTTTATATTTATTATTTATTTTATTAAAACCATCGTGGATTTTTTAGAGGAATACTTATGCCTTCAGTTTTATCGAGGCACCTGTCCCCTATGCACCTTTGGATCGGTGCCCCTGATTATCATCAATTCCATGTTTTTTGTTTGTTTGTTTGTTTGTTTACATGATTTTGATGTATTACATGATTACTAATGTATATCAGGCACACACGAGGAAGATTAACGAAAGAGTTATATTAGAAAATTTTGGATTTTTGAATGTCAGAAATATGCTTTTTAGACTGCAAAATAATATAATAATGTCATAAAAGTGTTTTAAATGATAATGAATTTGTAATGGGTAGATTTATATGCACATACTATGATATTTCTTATTTTCTTGATACCAAAATATTGGGGAGATGAGTGTACACACCCTCCCCCCCCCCACCAAAATTATTGGGGGGATGCATCCCCCCATCCCCCCCACAATCGACACCCATGAAAATATGTGTCATGTTTCTCCGAATATTGTTTACAGATTTCGTTTATACCTCTAATAAATAAAATGAAGGAGGATTTCGCCTGTATTGCAAAGAATAAGGCAACTTTATTCCACCAATAATGTATCAAATTATTTTCCCCTTTAGTTTGAATAAACCGAGTGAGTGAGAAAAAAACTAGACACCTAGAAAAATGGCAATTAAAAGAAAACCGATTAATGAACTCCAAGCTATTATTCTGAAAGAGTAACTCTTCCCGCATCTTTAAGTACCAATTTCTTGTGTTATATCTTTATGCTTTATGCTTGAGAACATGTCAATTTCGAATTGTGCAAGAGTGGGGATAAGATTGAAACATCAAAAGCGGACAAAAAAGCAACTCCATCCTGAATAAGATAGCATAACTTTTTAAGGAAAATGTTTTTAGCCATATTACTTTGCAATGGTGTTGTTACAGTTATTGACTAGATTATGAGTTTAAAAAAATAGATCGATTCGTCAAGTATAGGCCTAATCCACGAAGGAGTAGGCCTACACATCAAAAAGTAAATTGTCACTGACAGACCAGAAAAAGCCTCTTATAATTTTGAAAAGTGATTACTCACTCACTCGTGCCTGACTCTACAGATCTATCACATTTTCACTTAAAATGTAGTCAATGTGCTTAACAATACCCATGCCAAGTTCTTAAGCGCAAGACATTTTCGTTAAAAAGTTATGCTATTTTGATAAAGATGGAGTTGCTTTTTTATAGCTTTTTGTTGGTTTGATTTTACTCCCACTTTTGCACAATTCGAAATTTACATATTCGCAAACAATGCGCTGTGTTCACCGAAGCGTAAAGATATAACACACATAATTGGTATGAAAAGATGCGGGAAGAGATACTCTTTCGGAATATGTATAATAATTAGGATTTTATAATTTTTTTTTTTTTTTTTATTATTATTTTTTTTTTTACATTTTTCTAGGTGTCTAGTTTTTTCAGACTCACTCGGTATAGGTCCACAGCTTGGGCAAAATAATATTAGAATGATCTTTCTCATAACTCTTTCTTCTCTATCATCATTGGGTTATGATTAGTAATTGCAGTCCATTCTTGCTTCAAGAATTCAAAGAGTTATCTATTGTTTAGTGGCCTGTGTTGCTGCATCAAGTTCAAGTTCAAGTTTATTCAAACCAATCGATAATGCAAGTATTTACAATGATTCGTCAAAAACGAAAGATAACATGATAGGTTTGGGACTCCAAAGAAACAAAGTTTGTGACGGAGCTCCTTAACAACTGGTACAGAAATTTTACATGGTATCATAATAAACGACCTTGAAAAAAAGGAAATACGAAAACAGAAATAGACTATATCGATAATAACTATAAAGAGGAAATGCAGAAACAAAAACTAAAACTAAACACATACACACGAGGCTTCCCAATTAAGTTTACTTTAAAATTAAGTTTAATATTTGTTCGTGTTCTATGTTAATTCAAGTTCCTTTTCTATGGATGTGTTTAAAGGGATGCAGTAATATTGAATGATATTCAAACAAAATTTTATTCGATTTAGCTTATATTGCCAATAATTATAAACACCTAGGGCATAGTACAATCGTTAGAAATGCTATGAGGAATAATAATAAACGAGATGAGCATTCTGGGAGCTTTATTTTTTCAATAAGAGCAAAAAGTATGATTTCTTGCATAAATTAGCATAATTAATTCATATAAAATAAATCGATATTATTTCGCAAAAATTAACATCGCAGTCTTGTAGAAAACATGACATACTACCACCGTGCAAATTTTCGGCGCGGTCGCGCGATCGGCGGCCGAGATCTTAGGGGGGGGGCGGGGGGCATCATGTGGTAACTCACTCCTTTTTTTTAACGCAAACAATTACAAAAGAGCTCAAAACAGTTTTGAATTTCATGCCCCACCCCCCCCCCCCCCATTCTTGACAGCTACCAAAACACCCCAGTCTTATTAGGGTTAAATAACGATAATGTTATGCTAGATTTGATGTTTTGTGGTAACTCACTCCTTTTTTTTTAACGCAAACAATTACAAAAGAGCTCAAAACAGTTTGAATTTTTGCAAACGGTTGATGAATAAGCTTTCTCTTACGTGTCGTGTGAGTATGGAGAATAAAATTAACAACAGAGGCAACTTTTAAAAATGAATTATTTCGTGAACTGATAGTGCTTTGTACATTAATATCAAACAATTCATGGAAAGTAGTTCAGCAAAAGATCAAATTTTAAATTGCATAAACAAAAGAGTTTTAGGTCTTCTCTATAATCCTTTCTTTAATTTCATTCCAAAGATTCAAAAAATTGAAACCCTTATGAAAAAGGGCTTGGCCCGAGCTGTATGTAGTATAATTTATTGCAGTAGGACATACATAGTGAAATTTTACACAAATATCATATTTTTGCAGGATAACCATGACCTCTGATTTTGGGAGCGCATCCTCCTAATAGCAACGGCATGAATAGATCTTTCTTTTCTTTGTGTGGCCGCTCTTCAGGAGCGGCGAAACTAGAGGGGGCGGAGGGACACAGTGGATCCCAAGTTTTTCAGGCAACCTAAGAGTGGGGGGGGGGCCGGGCCCGTCGGCCCCCCCCCTGTATCCGCGCCTGATATCAATTATTTGTATTCTTAATTGGTAAGTTTCTTCCTTACAAAATACCTCAGCAGGTGATCAACTTTTCCTGTTGGAAAAATTGATATGAAAAAAAATACAGCGTCAGTGGCGGATCCAGGATTTCATAGCAGGGGGGGGGCCCAAAATCGGAATTTCAGATTTTGGTACACCCAAATTTTTTTCCCGTTACACCGGGCGAGCGATAAGCGGGGGTTGGGGGGGGTATTAATTTTTTAATAAAGAGATTATCAGGTATCAGCTATAGGGTTATGGTTGGGGTCAATCGGCCCGCTCATCGATTTTTACTTTTCTCTCTCTCTCTCTCTCTCTCTTTTTTTTTTTTTTTTTTTTTTTTTGGCTGGGGGGAGGACCCCCCCCTCTATCCGCCGCTTGAGCGTGTTCAAAGTGATGCTTCTGTGTGATGTGTGTTTATGACTGGAATTCTCATGATTGGAATAGATTCAGATAAGGAAAAGTCGATATCTATAAAATGTAACTATTTTTGAACAAAAAATGTATTGGGTAAAAAACAAAGAACAATGTTTACCACTGGCCATTTTAGTTTTAAAATTACTCTACCCTCTCCAACACTCAGCTCTGAGTCACACCTCATGAAATAGTCTATTGTCTGGGGTGTTTGCCCTACATGCCCTATGAAGTATTTTTCCACGGTGGTCATATTGGATGACATACGGTAACATACATGTCAAACCATCAGTTTTGTACTGCCATTACTTTTTGTATAAACTACTTATACTCCTCAATTGTGTTACTATAAACTCATTTCATGTTGATACACACATAGAAAATGTTTGGTATTTTGGTTTAATAAATCAAAAACAAAAGGACCATAAACTTGAGCTTTTATTGCATTTTCTGGCTTTGTCTGAAACTTGTAAAAATGTTCTAGCAGCTCATTGTAATCTGAGACACTCTTTGGGTCATATCTTTGAAATGGAACATCCAATAGTATAATTCAAGTAGTCTTGTTCTTTTAAAATGCTCTAACAAAAACAACTTAAAAATAACTTTAATTTTAGTGGACATCCCTATTATTATGAATGAAGGTAAGGATTAATACGCAGACATTCTCTGCTCTTAACACACGTCAGAGAAAATGTAACATATTGCCAACTATCTAAACGGTCATGCTGAAACGTACCGAATCGTGAAAATATTATTTTTTTTAATATCTGGTTTAGACTGGTTCTTAGCAGTAAGGAATGTATTTCATTATGCGTGGATCATTGATACATGAATATGGAACCTTTTACTACAGGGACAATGTTAGTGCGTTCAGCAGTTCATCACAGGCCCCACGTACGTGACATGTTTTATCGGCCTTTTTTCGGTGGACCCACAAACAAGATAATAGGTTTAACGAATCAGTGCCAACAAAATATTTGTTCAACGAAAAAATTGAATAAAATTAGAAGTAGGCCTAGCCTACTGGGTTGCCAATAAATGTACGATTCCTCCACCTCCAAACGCAATCGCCTCTTCTTCTTTTTTCTTTCTTTTTTTTTTTTTTTTGGTTTTTTTTTTAAACTTAATTTTAAAAAGGCAGTTGGTGCACTTTGAGGCGTTTTGTGTGTGTGTATTTATTCATTCGTGACAAGTTTTTCGCACATTTTGTGCGGAAGGTCTAAAAATCCCGATGGACAAAGAGCAAACTCCATAATTTAAAGCATTGGGCGTGCAGCTGAATATTTCTATCTAAACATGTAGGCCGCTGACAGTCAATGAGTACTTAAAACCAATATGGACGCACCATTGTTGTTCCTTATGCCATAGAGTTAATTTAACTCTGTGTTTTGCACTGTAAAAAAAAAATTAAAAAAAAATGATTTGTGAAAATGTGCTTGATAAAATTGAGGGGGAAATTTTTTTTTTCTTCTTCTTCTTGCTTTTTTTTTTTTTTTTTTTTTTTATAATTAGGGCTACAGAGCAATTGATAATAATCTAAAAGCTATTTTTTAAATAAAGCCATGGAATTTTTTTTTTTTTCAGTGTTTGTAGAACAGATATTATTAATATGATGAAAAAATTTAAATATATCATTCCAGGCCCTATTAATTTTGTTTTAGTGTTTCATTATTTATTCTTATTTATTTACTTTGAAAATTAAATGCAAAATTAGTAAGAGTCTCACTGAAAAGTTGCAAAGTTGATTATTTTGGTTATTTTAATAGCGCCATCTGTTTGACAATCCGACTGATTATTCTCACATGTGGAAATTGAAAGGACGCCATCGACAATCAAGGACGAAGCCGAACGATTTGGCTTTTGTATATGGCGAAATTACTCTTGTTTTGGAGTCTGTTAACATCACAAAGTGACAATGGCGTACAAAGGGCAAAAGGTGCAGAAAGTGATGGTCCAACCTATTTGTATCCTTTGTAACATATAAAGTTTTTAGTAGGTCTATCATGTCTTTCATCATGATTAATTAACAATATTTCTCATTGTGTGGGACTATGGACTAGACCTCATATTTCTAAACTTAGATCTCTGTTGGTGTAGAGCCTATGCTATAGGTACTCCCAGATCATGCAGATAAAAAGCAAAAGTGCTCTGACAGTCACAAATCATACATTAAAAAAAAGTTCAGTATTTCATTTAGCATGTAGATCTACTGATCTACATGACTTAAAACTCGCTTAAAAATCCTACTCATATTACGAGAATCTAATTACATTATATATTACCTCGTTTGAATAAGGTACTTTTCGTTGTAGGAAAAAATGTAGACCCAGATAGTAGTTATAGCTAAGAAAATAGTGGAGAGAATCAATAATTTTTGAATAACTCATATATATATTGGATGAATAGATATTAATTCTTGCAATTAAAGTTATGAAAGATAGAAAAATAAAGAGAAACTCACCGCTGGTCTTGACACAGAGTGCTGAGTACGTCCGAACGCCTCCAATGCTTTATATACGTGTAGCTATGGCGCTATGTTAAGAGTCGCAAATCAGCTTCACCCATACGAAAAATCGGCATCGTTCAAAACAAACTCGTACCACATCATACTTACGTTGATCGTGTGAGTTGACCCACATCATATCATTGTTCTTTTACTGAATCGACCACTGGGAAGAATGAACTGAAAGACTAGTACATGTTTGACATCGTTTTAGTTGAGGCGAGTCAAATAAGAAGATAACTTATGTAATACATCGATGACATTGTTTTGGACTGTCAGTCTTTTGTGCAACCGTTTTAACATATATAGTATGACTTTTACAGTAGCTATTATATTTCCCCAGGATGGGATCATGTCTGGGGCTGTCCTTTTTTTTAGTGGGAGCTATTTTTTTTTCAGTTGGGGCCTTTTGGGACGGCCAATTTTATTTTTGAATTTTTTTTTTTTTGGGGGGGGGGAACTGACATTTTTTTTTTTTGAACGTTTTTTTCCACACCCCCCTCCTTCATCTTCTAATAAATGTATAAAGATGATGTGACGTTCCTTCTATTGTATCCTCCTTTATTCTGAATTATCATAAGAAATTAAGATATATATAGCGATGTAACCCAAATACTATCGCCTGTCTATAAAAAGGCGCGCCGGAGAGAGATTGTGAGCGTGTGGTGTGTGTGTGTGTTTTAAATGAAAAAATATGCTATTAAAAACAATATTCTGGAAGAAGGCATAACAGTTATTTGCTTTGGTGCCATTAACTCTCTTTTTTCTATCTATCAAATTGGCTCTCTCCCAAAAATTGTTTCCTCTCCCCACTGTTTTTTCTCTCTTATGAATATATTTTTCTTTGAATTTAATAAATAAAGCCCCAATTTTGACGCCCCATTTTTTTCTGTTGATTTTAATTTATTCTTTTTTTAATTCATTGAATTATTTTCAATAATCAACCAAATGCCCACAATTTTTAGTTTTGGGCGAGGTACGAGATTGTCGACGATACGATTTCTCAGAAATGCATCCACTTGACAAATACAAAAAAAAAATAAATTATTATATAGGGGCAAAAATAAATTATAGTCGCAATATTTTTTCCTTATTCCCCATTTTTTTGGTGGGGGGAGGGGAGTTACCCTTACCAATAATAAGAAAATGAAAAATTAATTAAATAAAATATTATATGTATTTCTATATATGTTACAATTTAAATACAAATTCCCCAAATTTGGAAAAAATAAATGTGAACCCATTTTTTAACCAGTGCATTAAATTTAAAATCCTATTAGCAGCCTCAACATCAAATAACATTACTGACTAGGCCTATGTACACGTTAGTTTCGAGAAAGCCTAAAATTCCTCAGATTTGAGAATAAATCTAAGCCAAATTTTCACGCGCAATCTCATATACCACGACACGCCCCCAGCCTCCCCCCCCCTCCCACCAACATCCTCCTCCCATCAACCTCCCCCCTCCCCACCATTTACTATCCACTCAAACCTTTCTGATACATAGATGAGACAACCCCCAAAAAAGTATCAGCAACAAGGAAGGAAATGTACGTAAAAAAATCACATGTTGTTCTTAAAATATTCATCTAGAAGTGTTGTTATGCACCTAACACTGTAAGAAAAAATCGATAGTAGTCCCACGTAGTGGTGCTGCTAGCGTGAAAAATCTCAGAAACCGCACAAAAAAAACAGCTAAAACAGCCCACTTACCGTGTTGAAAATTTCAATGAGAAAGCTGTCTCTGCATGAGCTAGCAAAGTCGAACGATCATCATGTGTACGTGTGCACGCAGCAACATAGTGGAGCCCTGTTACGATAGGGCTTCTGTACAGCAGGCATGGGAAATGCCCACACGCGCGGAAAACGAGAAATTAACGGAAAAATCAAAGGAGGACTGTTTGACTGTTACTTTGACAAGCCATTTCTATGCCTCTAAAATCTAATTGTTTATTGTGGGACGATATACCAAGGAACGTAATGGATAGACACATAACTAAACAGCCATAAAATGCCAAAAGACTCTGATTTAAACGACACATCTTATCACTCAAAATATAGGGGGAAACGAGAGGTAATTTTCGACAATGCCTCAAAATGAGTACTAGAACTTCGTCAACATTTTCAGGGGAAAATTTCTGGGTTAAGGAGGTTGATAATGGACTTTTTTCCGTTCGTTACACTCGTAAACATGACTGTACATAATCATTCTGGGGCAATTACAAAATAAAAAAAAACTCACCAATAACTTGGCGCGCTGCACTTCACTTCCTCCCAGGCGATATCGAAGTTCTTTTGTTCTCGGAGATACTGGTTTTTTGTCTTGTACCCAATTTGCATGTGTACGCGAGAGCGCCATCTTGCGTTTGTGGGGGTAGCCTACGCTATGGCATTTCTACTATGAAGGGGGACAAAAGCTACGCAGTTTAGTTTTTGGACTATTTAGAAGTCATATAATTCAGTATTTCATATTCATTTTGGCATTTCCATGAGTTCCAGGACCAGTTAGCTGGTAATGAAGTGGTAGAACTGGGAGATCAACCAGACCATGGATGATTGTAAACGATGTACATTTCTGCTGGCCTGTCCTCTCTTGCGACTAGTCCACTGTAGTTTTGTCAGCATGGCTGTAATACTACTTGTTCGCTGATAGTCGCCAAGGACAAAATGTGTGCAGTGACGCTGAACCATTTCGATTTTCCTGATGTTCTCCTGTCTGCAGGGGTCCAAACAATTGCAACATACTCCATCACTGGACACACAAGAGGCCTTGTATAGTAGGAGATGGCCAAACAAAAGCAAAAAGCCACTAGAACGGTTTCCACTTCACTGTATGGATGTAGTCCCAATGCATTTACAATGCAAAACATAACCCATGCACTGCCTACTCATGAATACACAGGCAAGAACAGCAAAATTTTCAATAAAAAACAGCTTTCGAAATTGTCTTTTTGGCCAGTGGTAATTATCAATCATTTTTATTCCTAATTGGTCAGTTTTCTTCCTTGGAAAATACCTCACCAGAAGATCAACTTCTCCTGTTGGAAAAATTGGATATAAATAAAAACTACAGCGTGTTCAAAGTGATGGCTTCTGTGTGATGTGGTGTATGACTGGAATTTCTCATGATGGAATAGATTCAGATAAGGAGAAGTGGATATCTATAAATTTCACTATTTTTGAACAAACCGTATTGGGGTGAAAACAAAGAACAATGTTTACCACTGCCATTTAGTTTTAAATTACTCTACCCCTGTCTAACACTCGGCTCTGACCCACACCACCATGAATACCCCATTGTCTAGGGTGTTCTATTGAAACATCCCTATGGAGTATTTTTCCACGGTGGTCATATTGGATCACATACGGTAACATACATGTCAAACCATCAGTTTTGCACTGCCATAAATTGCATCTTTGTATAGTCTACTCAATTGTGTTAATATAATCTCATTTCATGTTGATACACACATAGAAAATGTTTGGTATGATTTGGTTTAATAAATCAAAGACAAAAGAACCATAAACTTGAGCTTTTATTGCATTTGCTGGCTTTGTCTGAAACTTGTAAAAGTGTTCTAGCAGCTCATTGGTAATCTGAGACACTCTTTGGGTCATATCTTTGAAACGGAACATCCAATTGTAATAATTCAAGTACCAAAATGTTTCTTTCAAAATGCTCTATCAAAAAAGCCTAGCAAAAACAACTTTAAAATAACTTAAAATTTTAGTGGACATCCCTAGTTATAGCAATGCTTTGGTCTTGGGTGGGCAGGCTCTTGTGTTTCTTTGTAGAAATCCTCGTACTTGGTTTGCCTTCTTGGTAGTCACATTTATGTGGTGATTCCATTTCAGGTTGCTCTGTATGTTGATCCCCAGGTATTTTACTGTGTCAGTTACTTGTAGTTGCTCTCCATGGATATAGTATGGAAAAGAGGTTTGAGATGCTGGTCGTTTATTGGTGACAGGCATAACTTCGCACTTTTGCGGGTGGAGTTGCATCAGCCAGTCTGCTTTCCATTCCTGAAGAGCATCCAAGTCCTTAGAACTGCAGGCATGCAGCATCATCACCATCCGACACCTTCCTGTACAGGATGCAGTCATCCGCAAACAATATCACCGTTGACCGAGTTGATATAACATCAGGGAGATCATTGATTTAGAGTAGAAAGAGGAGACAAATTGGAGGATATAGCCACTATTTTTATACCATGACATCTTTTGCTACATTTTCTGAGGATTATCTTGATGCAAAAAACATGGAATAAAACTAGGGCCTAATTTCTAACGGCAATTACGAAAATTTTATGCCATGACATCGTCGCCAGATCGAGACCCTCTCTTCCGTTGCCGTCAGAACAGAACGGGTCTTAAGTCTACGCACTTATTTTGAAGTTTTATAAAACACTTTAAATTATGTGTTTTCTTCCAAATTTTCATGATATATTATGAAAATGTTACCATAATTCAATAATTTTTACCTTTTTTGCACCTTGCTTTTATTTTTAGCTGTAAAAGGTGGAATTTTGAACTTTGAAATGAAACCCTATTTTGCTATCACAGCGCCTGTATTATGCGAGTGCATATTTTGGCCCCATTCACTTTATCCCGTATTTTGCAGTGCGTAGCTTTAGGACCCCCTACCATACAGATTCTAACTTTAGATATTTTAGTTTTTTTGTTATTCATTTCTTTTTTTGACAGAGCTTTGTGTTGGCCTAGTGTTTTGTTGAAAACACTGTTCTCTTATGACATATCAGAAAGAAAATGGTGAAAAAGTTTTTCGAAAGTTAGACGATCATTTTCAATTTTTTTTATTGTTAGTTAAAGCAGTGACTGACTGACACACATGCACTTAACTAAACCTGGGGGGTGTTTCACAAAGAGTTATTAAAGTAGACTTAAAGTAGCACTTAACTTCTGCGTGCATGTTTTATAATGTGCAATTCAATTGATAGATTTCACAATGGCGCGCATCCCCTGAGCATGGCCAGTCCAATGAGGTGATGCGTAATATAACCACGAAACTCACGATTTAAGTGTGATTTTTAAGTCTACTTAACTCTTTGTGAAACACCCCCCTGGTATTATTTATTGTGGAATAAGTTCCCAATCTATTCACTGAGGGGCGTTTTGCACATCGAACAATTGCCCATTGACATCTCCCATTGGCATTGTCATCTCTGTTACTTTGTAAATGTAGATCTAAGTTAACAGTCGTGACAGTTAAACGGTGAGCGCACACATGAAATACCTGTGACAAATTCCATAATAAGGCCCTTAAAACTTAGTCTACTGCAAAAATGGTTTTCAAACCTGCGGGAGACACGAAAGTAATAATTCAGTGCTGTCAAAAACGGTACGGTCTAAAAAATTTGCGCGGAGGATTAATCGTGGGAAAGGTTGAGGGGGGATGAAATGCACCTTCCCCCCCCCCCCCATCTCCAGTAGGTTTAGGGTTAAAAGGCGAGTGTTGTCCCAATCATTATTAAAATTTTTGACGAAATTGCACAGACGGGATGGCTGAAACAGCTTCCAGAGTCAAACTATAGCATATTTGAGAACCACACAATTTGCAATTTTAGAATGACCATTGAAAATAAGCTTAAACAAGGGGCTTAACCATTTAAGATCACAAGCTAATGTATGTTTCATCTGAATTACTATTAGTTTCCTTGACCAACTATTCCAAATTGTTGTTATTCTTTCAGAACTTGATTTTCAGGTATCTTCAGAATGTAAGTATAATTTCTTAGTTAAAGAACTCCTCCAGGCATTATTAGAAAAATAAAGTAAAATCTAAAAAGCACAAGACTGAAAATTTCATCAAAATCGGATAAGAAGCGCTTAGAAACACTAAGGTGGATATCGTATTAAGCGCTATATAAATGTAACTATTATTATTATTAAGAAGTAGCAAAGTTAAGAATTTTCTTTAGGTTTTGAAAAAAAAATTCTTGGCATATTCAAATTGGCAACCTGATAATGTCAAAGTCCCCCTACTTTCTTTGTATTGTAATGAGATAAATAGGATTTCATAAAATAAAGTATACAAGAAGTAGGGGGACTGTGACATCATCAGTTTGCTCATTTGAATATTCAAATATTCATGAGACCTGCCAAGAACTGTTTTACGAAAAAAATTTCAATACCAAAAAATGCATAACTTTGTTATTTTTCATCCGATTTTGATGAAATTTTCTATGTTGTGCCTGTTAAATTTTACTTTACTTTACAAAACTTTTTAATTTCAGCCCGGAGTCCTCCTTTAAGTAGTTCTTGTACTTGCCTCAAACTCCATTATAACGTTTGATTTTATTATTAACTCTTTACGTGCCGGATGCATGCTACGTAGCCTACTGTTCAGTGCCATACTCATGTTTGCTAGCCTACCATTGACTGCTTAATTGCCATGCTTTGTCTCCTACCCTACAACTGCTAGTCGTGCTGTTGCGCACATTTCGGATAACGTGATTGATTACGCCGATTCTATTTGTTCTGCGCACTGGACACTCACAGGTTAATCGCTTTATTTGCTGCGGCGCACTTCGGCGTTTAGATTGGGCCAATAGTTCCTCTTACATATCGGACAGTTTAAATTAAACTTGTTTTGAGTAATTTCATGTGTTTGTCAACATTTTGATAGGACCTAGTGCATAAACAATCGCACACAATAAAAACAAAATCATGCATTGGAAGTTGGAACAATGCAAGAGTAGAAAACTGCCCTCTTATTTTTTACAAACAGAATTTGCGTGTGACTTTAAAGACAAATAAGAATGCCACGTATTTAAGTACGAACATTGTTGTCGACGCGTTCTTTTGAAAGTTATGAGAAAGTATTGACTGTAATCTTCAAGTACAAGGGGGAAAAACTTGGCAGTGGAGGATATAGGCCCTGGCATGTACGGATTACCCAGTGGCGGCAGAGGGGTTTGGGCGGGGTAGCACGTAAGGAGTTAACTGGGATAGACATGGAAACATAAATTGTTAGGCCTGAACTTATTTGTCAGCCTCCATGACTGTAAGATATTCATGGAGGTGCATTTATGAAAGTTTTAAAGCTGTGCTTTAGCTAAGATTCAGTAATATTTTAAAATTGTTGTGGTCTCTCTGAATAACTTTCATTTATATCACTAGATTACATTATGATCAAACTGGTCAGCTTAAACTTTGCACATTGTACAGTAAGTGATTTTACAGTCTTTTGGTGTGTGTTCAACCTGGAACGAAAAAAATTTTCCTTTGTTAAGTTATCTTGCACTTCAGAATCGCCACCAACTGTTTTGAGAGCTAAAGACGGATAATAAATGTGTACGTGTATGGGAAAGCGTTCCACAATTACTTGAATAACGTTTTGGATTCTTTTGTTAACTCCCCCCCCCCCCCCCCAATTTATTGTTATTTTACAGAGTCAAGAGTTCAGATCTGGCTGTACGATCAATCAAGTCTCAGGATTGAAGGACATATTATTGGTAAGTATGACTGCATGACATGTTGGTGTTTTTAGAAAAGAGTCGACTGCTAATCCGCATAGGCCCATATTCTGAACTAAAGACTGGATTTGTATGCAGTCGCAAGTTCAGTTCAACGCCTGTTGTGGGCCGATTCTTTTGTCTGATGTTGACAGATGCATCAGACGAAAAGGGTCACACAAATGTTTGTCACGAAGCTGGGCGACTTCAGTTCAGAACTTGGGGCCATAGTGTTGTTTTTTGTTTTGTTTTTTTTTTCCTTCCATGCATCTAGACTGGAATTTCACATTGAAGATTTAATTGACATATTTGCTCTCGAAGTTATCCGCATATTAAGGACCTATATTCACATCTAGCGGTACGCACATGACTGATTTTAGAGATCAATATCCACGTTGAGCGGCACACTCAAATAGAGATAGCCCCAGATCTTGTCCATAGTTTATAAAATCAGGCAAATCGCAGTAACGGTTCTATTATATATTATTTTTAACATTGTTTTGTACTTGTGGAAACATTAGAGTTATGACGGTGGTCTAGCAATCGCACAGGTCGTGGGTTCGAATCAAAGACCGGTAGCAGCCTATGATTTTTTCCATAGCTGTCTGGTTCCAAATATTATCACGACAGCATTTGTTTGCGTGTGTTTCTAGACAATCGCATGGTTTTCCCTACCGTTGGAGAGCAATGAATAAAATTAATTGTCTATTTAACATCCCAAGCCGCGGTTAAAATTTCCTTACGTTTCATGTTCAATGTATATGGGATAGTATGAACCTTGATCGCTAGCTGGCATACCGGTGGTCTAAGCGGTTTATGACGGTGGACTAGGCATCCACAGGGTCGTTTGGTTCGAAATCGCAACCGCGGGCAGCCTTATGATTTTTTTCAAATATTGCTCTTTGTTCGCAATATTTATCACAGCAGCAGTTGCGTGTGTTTATAGCGCAATTTTGGCATGGTTTTCTACCGTGAGAACAAATGAATAAATTATGCATATTAGAAGTTTTATTGAGAATTTTTGCTCTCAATTGTTTTTTTTTTTCCTCAGGGATTTGATGAATACATGAATGTAGTACTAAGATAGTGCTGAGGAAACGGCAACAAAGAAAAATAAGCAATGGAAACCACTGGGTAAGTTATCCACTGCTTATATTAGACCATGGTATTGCAAAGAGATATTTTATTGTCAAGATGAACAGCAATTCTTAGCATAATTATCTTCGTCGTTGCAGTCAGACAAGTTTATCTAACTACTCAATTTTTTGATACTTCTTTCGCTGGCGACATAGTACAAGGTAAAAAGAATGAACTAAAACTACATGGAATCCAGTTTGGCTAAATTAGTGATCTGTTGTCGGGCTATAGCCTCAAGAATAATATTTGTTTAAAAAAGCGTGGCTAAATATTGAATATGTTAGCTGAATTGGTCATTCCTAGGTTTATGGAATAACTCTGTAATTATAACGGTTAATGTGAAATTGAATTTTGTGAGACTTACATATGAAGTGTACAGGATGAATGCAAAGTATTTCACATCAATTATATTTAATAACAATACAATTATGAGGGACAAAGATAATGCAAGATATATAGTAAAGACAAGATTTGAGCTTGCACATGTTGGGCACCCTGAATAACAAGAATATGGACTAATATCTAAAGCGGTGACCGACATTATAGTACTAGCGACAATTGCACGGGCTTTTATTTCGTCTAGATATAGGGTTAGGGTTGGGTTGTAATAGGGATTTATTTATTATAGGGTATAAGTTTAGGGTAGGGTATAGAGTGTAAAGTCCCTGGTAAGTTAATCATTCGATTAGTGTATGGAATTATAGCGGAGCAATTGTCGCGGGGCAGAATGTCATGGATTCATCAATAGCTGGGCATATTTTATGATTTTCATAACCTGTGGTCAAATAAAGGTTGGGGACTTTTTTTAACATCATTCAAGTCCAAAGAATAATTTATAAGTGTTACATTAGCATCTAATTATGAAGAATATGCATGGTGACTATGTACAGCTGTTTTAACAATTTTAGTAAGACTATTCTTTCTAATGAGCAGTACTGTTAATGGGACACCTTCTCCAAATCCATCGATTGATATATATTGAGCTAATTTGTCTATTGATATGTTAAGATTATATAGGATTTTTTTTTTTTTTATAATTATATATAAAGGTGATGTTCGCATATCTCCAAGCACGCTTGTTATAAATGGGCGGTGGACTGCATTTTCAATTGGTTTAAGTGAAAGATAATCAAACTTACATTAACTAGATAATATTTTTGCTTTCTGCTTTTTGTTTTCATGTGTAGGACGGTATTACTGAAGGGAGACAACATCACACTTATTCAGAATGTCGCAGGAAGCGGGCAGTTAGCAGTATCAACAGCAATTGGACCTTTTCAACTTTTGTAATCATTTCAAGCTTGTATAAGTTAACATGTACAAATTCATGATTGTGTGTCCTCAGACCTAAAAATACGACCGCACACCGTTAATTAGATATTACATAAGTTGCAAAATACAACTACAGAGTAAATTGGGCAGGATGAAGCATAATTTTTCTGCTTAGGATGTTATTAAGATATCATCTTCTAATGTCATAATTGGAACATGTAACATTTGGTTAACGCACAAGTGTTTTGTAAGGCTTGGAATCTCTGTTTAGAGCAATATTGGTGGTTTTTGAGCATAAGGGTACAAATTAGCTGTACTTTCTTATTGTAAACTGAAAATGATAACAGCGAAGGGATCATTTCCTGCAGGAAACATTTGCTTGTCCATCAACTTCAAATTGTCAATTTTAAGGTATTGGCGCATGAAAGAAAAAAAATTCCCCGAAATGTTCCTTAATTACTAATATATGTATTTCAACTAGAATAATCTTATCAGGGAATAAAGGTTTTGACGCGTCATTTGGCTTTATATTATTGTAAAAGCTTTCCTAAACACAACAGCTCGATCATAATCGTCTAGTCAAGTACAGTATTCTGTAAATATGTCATCTTTATATAATCTAAGCTTTGATCTTGTGATAGTTAAATTTTGTTTGTTAGCCTTTTATTAGCTTTTGGCTTTTGAATCCGTAACCATTCCTTTCAGAGCATAATAAACAGAGCAATGCTAGATTATCTTGATCATTGTCTATGTCCATAAGGTTTTGGTACGCTACATAATTTTGGGATGACTTTTATGCAAGTCTTATTTGAGAGAGATGATTTAGATATACGGTTTAAAATAATAATCTGAAGCAGGAATAAAAATTCTCATCAATCTGTAGTCATATTCTTCGCAAGCAAGCAAAATTTGATAACTACATTAACTTTTTTTTTCAACACTTTCTGCAGCCTTTGGGATTTTAGCAGAGCATTAATCACATTTTGTTCAGTGTGGATATTTTGTTAAGCAAATTAAAAGCAGTTTTTGGATTTTGTAGGCACAAGTAAGCGATGATCTTTGCCATTAACATGTCGTCTAGATTTAGACAATATGCCTGAAGGAGGATGAGTTGCAAATAGTGTCGAGTACAGGCATCAGAGCTGATTGCATCAGAGTAGGGAAGTTGTAACATTTGAATGGAGAATGAGCTCTCTAGAGTTGAGTCATCTGCGTCATTGAACTCGGGTTGTACAAAGTAATTTTAGGAATATTAATTAGGACTTTGTGAATGGAGAAGTGAAAGTGATGGGGCAATATAGCAGAGGAAAAAGAATCAAGGTATTTGGAAGCATCTGTAGACATCCAACCCATTATTATTAAAGGCTAATGATAAATAAAGAGGAGTGGGATGAAGTAATTACTTTGGCGATTAAAAAATCTTATTATACACAGGGTTCATACGGTCATAAGAGAAAAACTGGAAAAGATTTTTTTTTTTTTTTTATGAGAATTTTGCTATTATGATAGTATATCAGAGGCTTGAAAGCATGCAAAATCTATTTTTCCATTGGAAAGTCATGAAATATTCATAAATTTGTTCAATATTCAAATTATGTGATAGCGGAGAGAGCATTGAGAATCTCAGAGCGGTTGTGTGTCCTAGGGAAGTTCTGGTTTCAGACTATATCGTGCAAATTTTTGAAAGTTGTTCAAAAGGGCATGGAAGATTCATGGGAATTCTTTTTTGAAAGGTCATGGCAAGTCATGGATTTAAGCTTTTTAAAAAGTGTATGAGCCGTAAACAATCAGAACATCCCGATTTCAATGAGCAGCAGGTATCAATAGATTTCAATGTAAACTCGTGATTTCTAGTGGTATGTACATGTTCCAATTTCAAATGTACACACGTGTCTTTATGCATATAGTCCGAGAGGCAGATTGCTATAGCAAGGGGTTGACTGTAGCTGAAAAGTGAACACATAGGCCATTGCACCAAAGGTGGATTCTGCAAATCGCAGCGATTCCAAGTAGGGTTATGTAATTTTGTGTAATAAACATAAACGGCTTAATTTTAAGCGCGTTACTGTGAGAAAAGAGATCCAATATGAATTGTCGCACTTGTATAACGCGCTAATTTTAACGCAGTTGCTAGAGATATATGACAATAAGGGACCGCACTTATTTGTGAATTAATCGAGTCACATGTTGAGATCAACGGTTTATTTAAGAATTAATTTGAGATAAAACAGCAGATTTAACATAGCGAGCAAGCGTCAATGTAGCGGCTTTGTGCAAAATCGCGCATTTCGTATGGACCTTCTCACAGTTACGCCTAAAATTTAAGCGTAATTATATACAAGAATTTAGCATAAGCCCACGGACCATGGATTTTGCAGAATCCACTTTGTGGATTCGGGCCATAGGTTTTTCAATTGGGATCTGGAGAATGGCCTTGTTTATCAGGAAATCTTGTATCCTAGCTGCATTAAGTCGGAAATAACTGTCAATTACTGTAATTTTGATGGTCATGAGTCTAAATGGTGCTCTAAAGGGTTAAGTGGTGTATTTAGTATTTGGAGGAACAGAGAGGAAGTATATATCAGAATTCTGAGAGAATTAGAGAGAGATGGTCTTAAGTGGAATATAAACCAGTCCCACTCAATATTTGTGATACTCGTTCAGTGATAATCATTTTCCTTGTTGAAACCCCGTTTTTGCATGGATTGACCGCTTTTATTGATATGATAGGTGAGTGGTTAGTGTGTGTATAGGTTGAGGTATATAATATAATATTTTTTTTATGGGCACATGTATTTATCTCTATACAATATTTTAATAGTGATGTCATGGGCTCAGTAAGACTGGGAAATAGAGGTAAAAGTTGCAAACTTACCACTAATTATATTCTATGTGAGGGCAATAATTTTCACTTTTTCCTATGATATCAAGAGGGTTAGTGCATTCAAGCATGACAATCACC
>CALNVZ010003426.1:37126021-37149319 GCA_940671915.1 Paracentrotus lividus
TGAGAGAGTGATTATATTATACAACCATATTACGTAAACCATCTGCATTCTCTATGGAATGAGGCATGATTTAAAGGATTGCGATTTTTAAGATAAGTACATTACTCTAATATAGTCATCAATCTTATAGTGTAAATACGGCACGTTGGGCAAGTTATGCACGCCGCACACACGCAGTTTGCTTTAAAAAACCAAGCACCTAAAGGGCTTTGCCATTTGGGTATAGAGTCGCATCTATGCATTTTTTGTGCATCAAAAATGATAGTATGTTGGATACATAAGTTTCAATGGCTATTCACAACTTTGGCGCTTACTGAGTTGGAGGTGGCAGATTATTTTCTTCTCTTTTCTGTATTTTTTGACTTATAATATAATTTATTTTTCTGTTTTTCTAAATTTGCTTGTCTTACATTTAAAGTAACTTTTTTATTCAGGGTTCTTTCGGGACCACATTCGTATGCATAGTGTTAATTTTTCCGTAAATATTATAGAATGTATGACAATGGTTGCCAAGAGTTGCACCGAGCTGCGCATGTAGCACATATCGAAGCGAGATGCTAAGTGTACATGAGACATGGTGTTTGCGAACGTGTGTGTAACACACTGTATAAGCCGGGATATTATGAGTGTCATACTCGACTTAAACAAATCAGTAACGGAAACTCATAATTTATGAAATATGCGAATGTTTGTTTTATGTCAAGTGATTACTCACTGTAGCTAGATAATAAGAGAAATAAAATGGTCAGCTGTATGAACTCATAAGAGCGATAGTAGTACTAGTTGTCTGGTGAATATAAATTAAAGAAGAGAAATTTAGTCGTTGACTTTCAGTCATTTATTGCTGTAGTAGTCACTTGTCATATATAGATTCTACATGCTGGGTTACGGCAGTCGAGTAGGTGCGCTGGTAAGTGAGCGAATGAGTTACATGAAGGTAATGAGATGTAAGAGGTTCTGCTGTGAAGCAGATTAGTCTGGACGATGGTATCGGGAATTTGTCATAAGTGATAAGGCTACTGGTCTTAAAGAGCTTGAGTTATATATATTAGATTCTCTTCTCACAACGGCGGCATTAGCTGGTATATATTTCGGTTTATTCATGGATAAGACAGTTAGGAGAGGTGTAAAGAGGCACTTTCACTCAGACAAACTAAGCGTGGAGCTATGTATAATATTCATGTATGTGAATTAAGTATTTAATGGGTTTGTCTATCGTCAATAGCCAGAAAATATAGTTCTCATGTGTTGATATATGCAGCGGCTAGATGAATCCGTTGCGCTAAAAGGTGAGTCTAGCTGTTACGATTTAGATTTCATATACAATCCGTACAAAATAGACAAATGTGTAAAATTTAACTTAGCGGGTACGGGCATATATTCTATTGTTTTCGAAAGAAGAGGAGAATTTGTGTGTGTTAAGTCATGGTGCGCCACTTCAAGCCTACCAAATTATTAAGGTCCGTGTTGAATTGTCCATTATTAGGTAAGAACAAGTCTCTATCATGGGTATCAACGACTTCCACCTATGCGCTTGCTCTGGCCAGGCTCCACATAACACTACAAAGATTATCACACATATCTCTTATCCGCCTCTTTGTTTCTCAATAGACATAATCGAACTATCTCCTTAAGTTAAGTGTGTTCGGCTATGATAAGAAGTTTTTATTGTTCGGAAAGTGTGTCATATCAAGTATGGTCTCGAATACTTGCAAAAATGAGTTATGCACTGAGTGTTGGTCCGAACAATAATTATCTTCATGTGACAATAAATATATAAAAATTATAACGTAGTTCTTGTAACCTACGAAGAAAAATAGATGTGGGAGCTTAGCCACGCAAGTAGGTCTTGCAGAGGTATATTATGTTGGTTGAATATATCAGACTCTTTCCAGCAAAGCTATACAAAAGGCATTAAGTCTACGCAGTATAAGTGTAAAAAGAGAACCAATACTGAAAAATATATTCGCAAGATGTGTGTGTCCACAGATACTAGAGCGTGGTCTTCAAAACTACGAGTGATATATAATGTCCTAGATTTAAGCAATAGCAATTGAGAGGGGTGTGCATACTTCATTAGAGCCCAATTCATTACATAGTATTATCTATTCAATATTCAGATATAAATCTGTAACTGAGGATAGTGGAATGCAGTCATATGCTGTAAGAGATTAGTCTATTTGTCAGGTTTCTATTCAGCTTGTAGGAACGATAATGTAAACGTATAGATTATTGCTATAAGTTCATGAGTCTGTTAAATTGCGCGTACCATAGATTTTTGCCTCATAGTGACACCTTTAGGGATATTATACTTAAAATGGGTATTTATTCATTACATAGATCGGATTCTGAAAGATCTCTACTATTTGTTAGATAATCCGGAAGAATCACTACTCTCTCATCACCGTCGCTTCAACTGTGCAACTCTGTAGTAGCACTTGATTTTTCTATGTGTATAAACTAAATGCTCGACATGAGCCTATGGCACATTATTATCTGCTGGACTCTAGAACAATAACTGTTAGTGATAGTTGCAAGAGATTGTGGAGTCTTTAGGACAAGAGCTCTCGGTGTATACCCCAGGGGAGTAGGAAATAGTCTGTCTCGACTGACAGATATGGAAGCTTATGTCATTACATATCTGATATGCATGAGATATCTTGAGAGGTGTGGGTGTCATTATGTGTCAAGTTCGCTATCTCAGAGAATTGAGAGTCTGAGATTAGTATGTAGTGGTGCATTCGCGGTGATAGATGTGATGAAATGCGTGGGCGATAGATATCAATGTCTCTCGCCTCATATGAGGAGGATGTAGTTCAGACTTACTCTCTCTATTGTTATTCATAGTGTAGTTGTCGTAAAGTTACAGATAATAGTTGGCGTAGGATTGTGACTGGCATGAGTAGTGTGGTTTGATGTGTTATGAGTTCTGGAGAAACATAATGTTAGTATAAGTGGCAGATTATGTATGCTTCGCATCTGTGGTGGTCATAACATTGGATACCATGTCGGCAGAGAAGTATAAGCAACCGACACTGGGGTTATGCGACGGTGGAATTTCCTTGCCGTTAGTGCTTATGCAGATGGGTAGCATGATGCTAGCATCAGACGGGTGAATCGATGAGAAATAGGATTGTGATATATAAGTATCTACGGGATAGGACTTGTGCGGATTGTATTGCGCCACAGGTGCGATGATTGTATCGAATAGCATTTTTGGCATGATTCGTTAGTGCTATAGCGATCATATACGCGCAGTGGTTGTGAACTTCTCCATTCTCGGACGTATATGTGAGACATATAATTCGACTAAGATGTGCGGTAACTATGAGTGTTCGACTCGCTCTGTTAGACGGGTTAATTTTTGACGATATGAGGAGATCCTCGGTTAGTGTGCCCACTGAGGTTCGGATATAGCTGTGTTGCAAATTTATTGGATTGGCTCAGCTTCTATCCGAGTAAGATCTTCCTCTTGCCAGATCTTTTCTCTTCGTTCCTCGATGCACTGGTCCATCTTATCATCGAGTGGCGCGGGATGATACGTCTGGTGCTTCTTTTCTTATTTCATATTGGACAAGTTTTTTGTCATACGTGATACTCAGGATAACAGGGCAGAGGAGACGAGCACTGTTGTAGGGTCCCCAGCTTTTCGGCGCTTTGTTCCGGATTGATTGGCCAGCTTTGCAGACGATAAGTACTCGGCAGCGTGATGCTCACTATAGATGGAAGCCATGGACCCAGATTGTTGCCGTTAGTAACTCGTTGAATAGGGCAGCTGAAGGAACTGGTGTGCCTTCGATGTTATGGTTGTTTTTAATCGAATTTACCTGCGTAACCAGTGTGATGGTGTTGACATGCTTATGAAAACAGTTGTTGGCCGCTGTGAGCTTCCCCTTGGAAAGTTTCGTGCCACTGTGCGCAGAGAGAGAGAGAGATAAAGGCCTCATGTGCAAGTTTTTGTATCATTAGCCATAAGGTTGGCTGATAGGATATCACAGAAGAAAGAGTGAGAATTATAGGAAAAGTGAGGTGAAAACGCTTATGATAATGTAGGGTCTGGGCTCTCCAAGGATACATTATGTTTTTACATGTGGTGGCTGATTGCAATGCTATTTGCAGGCAAAATGAAGGATGGTTTTAGTAGCTTTGATATAGAATATTGGCTCTTCTTGCTGATTGCTTCAATTATCGTGTAGCCCGTCCAAAAAAGAGTTTGAAAATATTCGTCGAATATTTGGCACACTGGGCAAGTGCGTGCGCGCATCATTAGATGTATGATCCTAGATAGTATACAAAGTATTATATTTCTAATAGATGGATATGTATTGTTGGTTGTTGGGGACACCCAAAGAAGCAATGAATGTGCTAATCTGTTCTTATGTAGGCTTATTATGAACTTGCATGGCCTCTAAACAAGGTACAGTTGGAATTGAGAACGTGATTGTATTAGTTGTGTATTAAGAGTTATTCAGGATGGATTCAGCCTTGGAGAATAAATTATAACCTGTCGAGAACTTTTGCAGTAGGCTGATTGGGCAAGTAGAAAATGGTTGTCAGGATATATTGTGGTCCATATACAGCAAGGTGTCATTGTACAATTGCAAGGATTGGAAGTGATAGTGTGTCAGTTTGGAAGAAAGAGGGGGGGGTATGGTGCAGATCGATTACATACTGTTGAGACAGAGCGGGTAGCCCTGTTTAGGTCGATGCTATACTACTATCAGTGATAATTATGGATGTCTCTAGAATGATCTAAGAGCAGCTTAGGCTGAGTGCTACCATAGTCCGCAGCGGTCAGGCGTTGGGGTGAGATGGGCTATATCAGCGCTAGTTGCAGCTGGATATGGCTTTGTAGGCACACCCAATGGTTTTAGGATTTTTATTTAGTTGACAGCCAAGTAGGGTGGCCGCATCCTCTTATCATACATGCAGTACATTTGGATACCGCCCATAATGGCCTAATGTTAGGAATGTCAAGTGCTTTGTAGGGATGTGAGTAGCGGGCTGCACACCAGACCGCTAATAGGGGCATGGCGCGCGGCTGCATGATGCCTCATGCGTTGTGTCACCGGGGCCTTAGAGGCTCGGATGTGATCTATTCTTGCGACTGATGGTGAGCCTGAAGGCAGGAAGATAGTTAGAAGGATGAGGTGTGTATGTTTCCAGAAGGCTAGTTCAATACGTGGATGCTGCTGAGTCTGGTTGCGTCCCGCCTCAGTTCTTCTTGGTAGGCACAAGTTACATAGCACTAAGCAACAAGATAACTGCTTAAATAATTTTTTGAATGATATTGATTTATTATTCTAGTTCGCTGAAGATCGTGTACAAATTGAGAGAAGGATATTTCGTGGTGTTAGAGTTTGTCGTTGCTAGCGTTCTGATTTGTTAGTATCCGTTATTTAGTTGTTTTTATTTTGTTTGACGTTGTTTAAGTTGTCTGTGGTGCTGTGTTGTTGTGTTTGTGTCTTTCTGATGGTTTGTAGTTTCTTGTTGTGTTTCGGTTGTGTTTTTATTTTGTTTTTGTTTTTTTGTGTTTTGTGTTTTTTTAATTACTCTCTTTCCTTCGGCGCGTGCCCTGCTCTGGCTATCGGGTGTCAATTGTATTGCGGGCGCACGATTCGGATTTAGCGTTGTGTATTGATTACGTCGTGCCGGATTCCTATTGTTCCGTGCTGGCACTGCACCACTCACCAGGTTAATCCGCTTTATTGCTGCTGCGGAGCACTTCGGCGTTTAATGGGCCAATATTTCTCTTTACAGGCAGTTTAAATTAACTTGTTTTGAGTAAATTTCATGTGTTTGTCAACATTTTGATAGGACCTAGTGCATAAACAATCGCACACAATAAAAACAAAAATCATGCATTGGAAGTTGGAAGAATGCAAGAGAAGAAAACTGCCCTCTTATTTTTTACAAACAGAATTTGCGTGTGACTCTTTAAAGACAAATAAGAATGCCACGTATTTTAAGTACAACATTGTTGTCGACCGTTCTTTTAAGAAAGTTATGAGAAAGTATTGACTGTAATCTTCAAGTACAAGGGGGAAAAACTTGGCAGTGGAGGATATAGGCCCTGGCATGTACGGATTACCAGTGCGGCAGAGGGGTTTGGGCGGGGTAGCACGTAAGGAGTTAACTGGGATAGACATGGAAACATAAATTGTTAGGCTGAACTTATTTGTCAGCCTCCATGACTGTAAGATATTCATGGAGGTGCATTTATGAAAGTTTTAAAGCTGTGCTTTAGCTAAGATTCAGTAATATTTTAAAATTGTTGTGGTCTCTCTGAATAACTTTCATTCTATATCACAATAGATTTAAACTTTATAGATCCACTGGTCAGCTTAAACTTTGCACATTGTACATGTAAGTGATTTTACAGTCTTTTGGTTGTGTGTTCAAACCCTGGAACGAAAAAAATTTTCCTTTGTTAAGTTATCTTCACTTCAGAATCCCACCAACTGTTTTGAGAGCTAAAGACAGGATAATAATGTGTACGTGTATGGGAAATTCTTATTAGTAAAATAATACCTTAATCATGTAGTGGATTGCATATTTTGCCCTGTTAAATTTCAGATTTGGCTTGATGTGGATTTCGAAAAGCAAGCTGGTTTGTTCTAGACGTCTCCAGTAAATATACACACTGAGGGGTCTAAATATCAGTAAGCATAGGTGTACGATGCTAAAAAAATAGTTCCTGCAATAAAATCCTCCTTAAGATAGAGCATTTTAATGGCCTACAGAAAAAATTTGGATAGCATTGTAGTGGAAACATTCAAAGGCAAGATCAACAACCATGAGTAAACCACGATAGTAGGGCCCCAGGGGCCGCGAAATCGTTTGATAAGCGCGCTGAGCGAAGGGAGGGGGGGGAAATGGGGGGCTGAACAGGCAAATCCCACTATAATCGTCTACGTGAGATTTTGAGCGATTTTTTGGATAGGGTGGGGGCTAACAGCCGCCCTAGCACCCGTGGTATTCCGCTTGGCCCCCTGGGCCCTGAGATGTGAATAGTTCTTTGAGATCTCGTGACGTTTTGGTCAACGATAAATACGATTGATATTACGACTAAACTTCCATCATACGTTACATAACAGAGTTCTTCTAAAACAAGTAATTAGTTTACCCACTAAAGCTTAAGGGCGCTCAGGCCTAATCCTATATGATATGGCGTTCAAATTTTGTGGACATTCCATATAACATGTATAATCAGTGGGTGACCCAACTGTCAAATAATGAGCAGTTTTGAATTGTGAAGACGTGTTAGCTTGAATGAGGTTGAGAGGTATTGGAAATTGAAGCTTGTCACATATCAATGATAAATAATACCGTGTCTTCACGCGTAACGCCGCGAGAGAGCTCTCTTTATATGTGGATCAGCTGTACAGGTCTATGCAGCACGCTACACAATTCAAACTCAGTAATTGTGATGGATCAGGGTTTCTAATGGTAATGACTTTTCAGCATCCGTCCATGGATAACTGGTCTTATAATGACCCAAATAGATGGGGGGGGGGGGTCGAAAATACGAGGTGAATAAACCCTCTAATACAATCCGAATTCAGTGATTTGAAGTGATAACATGTACACACAAAAATCGTCTTTCTGACTATTTTAAAAGTAGACGTTTGTATTAGAATGCTTTCTTACACACTTATGCAGGACTGTTTTTTGGAGTAAGCAAAATCGCGTACACTCGGATATAAGACCTCGATGGAAAATAGCTTAAGGGAACAGTGACTGAAAACTTCAAATAAAGCAAACCCGGCTCCGAATGCCCACAGTACATAAGCACATTAATTCAAAGTTTTAAGAAGCTAACTGCCGACAATGAAAGGAATTTTGCATCTCTCAAACCATTGTCAACATAATCGAAAGGAGGGAAAAGTGATTTAGAAACGGATCCTAGGAAGTATTTTATGTCAATGTTACAAGCCCGATGACCGGACGAGAAATGAAATAGCCAAAAAACGAAAGCAATTTCTACATAATACATCAATTATCAATTCCAATTTAGGCGTTTTAATTGTCCAATCTTGAAAAGATTGACCCCGAATCCTCACAACAGGGCATCCCTCACCAAATGAATGAAACATACCCCCTAATATAATGGCGAGGGTGATGAACGTCAAGGATGTAACGGAATGCTAACACACATTGCAAGCATTGAATTGGCCCTTCATATCATAACACTAAGAATCCAGCATAACCGCGGTCTATTCCTGACCATAGCAATAGCAACGTGTTTTCTAAAAGGCAAAACCCAATCAATGCCTGGCCGCAGGACGATGTAACATCCATTAACATCTTTGACGTCATCAACCGCGCATTAAATTAGGGGAATTCGAGTATTGGAGGGCCTGTGCCGGTTCGATCATCTTTTTAATTAATACTTCCTAGATTGTACAATAAAACGCTAAATTTGGTATGTTATGGAGAGCGAAGAGAGCGAGTGGGCTATTTCATTCCGTCCTGTTCGGGACTTAAGAGTTATTAATGGGTATAGACGCGCCACTTGACTACATATTAAAACAAATACAGGACATGCCTTTATGGACAGATTGAGAGGTATTTTCAAAGAGAGTAGCAAAGGCAGAGACGTCTATGCTCCTCAAACAGCATAGCGGAAATGATTTCCCTTTCTTCTCTATCTCTCTAATCATGGTTATCTCTTGTTTACCCATGCTTTATTTAGAAAGTCGGGTGTATTATGCTGTGGCCTCAACCATACAAACATCAGTTTCTTTGTGATTGAGGGCACCGAGTTCGAATTATCCGGAACAGAAGGTGGAACATCTCTAACTTTTTACAGTCAATTCTTGTCGTTTTGCTGAGTGTGACAGCGCATGGCAGAACTGCAATATAATTTGACCTTCAGACGATTACACCATCTCGATGACGTCATCGTTGACCGTTACTGTATGGACAACAAACTACAGTTAGGAAACAATACCAAACTGTACATTTTTGGAATAAACGAGGCAAAAAGAAAAGAATTTGAAAGTCATACTTTGTTTAGAAATTTCTTTTAACACCGCCTGAATTACGATTTTCTCAATCGATCTGAAACATGCCGATGCGAATCTCAAGTGTCGGTTTTTTTTGTGATCACGGAACTACACCAAAAATGGTATTTTCAAACATTTTTACACAGTCTGTAATATTTGATGTTTTGGACGTATTTTATTATATCGTGTAATAAGCTTTGATGGCTAAGCTCAAACAATTAGTTTGAGTGTCAAGTGGCGATTAATTAAAAAAAAAAATAAATGTACAGATCTAATTTTAACAACCACTAGCTAGTCACAAAGACAATGTTTTCAAAATCCACCATTGTAGTAATTGATCTAAGTATGAAATACGTTTGCGATTATCTCATTTCTAATTTCTAAAATATATTGTCATTGCATACATTTAAATGTACTACATATAATTTGTTTCTATTCACATGTGTATTACAAATAATTTATAAAAACATTCAAAAATTAGTAACGCTTCAAACTCAATACATTTCAAGGCGAGCTTGCGTAATTCATTCATTAAATATCTACAACGATTAAAGAATTTAACTATTTGAACAGTTTGTTGTTTTTGATTTCTATTATTTGTATTCTTAACATTCTATAACATAAAATAATCATGTAAAAAAGAGGTAATGGTCCTGCAAGTAAATTAAGATATGTTGTTTAAAAAAGATATCATAAAAAACGTAAACATTTAATGTTTATTGAAATTTTGTTCAAAGAATCTTTCTTTGTGCGAATACCTGATAAATTGCATTCAGCGAATGTTGTTCAAATTACATATCATAATTGTCCAAGAAGTGCATGCACACCCTCTTTAGGAAAATCAAGTCATATTTCTCGATATTTATAAGCGATTTTTTATGGGAATTCATGATAGGTGTCGAGAGAAGAGAGAGAGAGAGTTCCATAGGCAAATTCATGAAAATGGATGTGGTAGTAACCTTTAAACTAAGTCTTTAAAACAGAGAAACGTTTCTATCATAAAATGCACTGTCAAAATAGCTGTAATTAACATTATTGGATTGTAAAAATCAGCTTTTGGTTGTTTTTTTTCCATTTATTCGATATTTTCCTCGTAAAATGACAGAAAAAATTGTACACTGTAAAAAAAAAAAAAAAAAAAAAGCAGAAAAAAAAACACAGCAAAGTGATGTCAGCAGGAGCCGCCAACAAAATGTATTAAAAAACATTTGTTGTAAATTTCTCTCCTCTAAGAATTATGAAGAGAAGAAGAGAAAAATCATTATAGTTCAAAGCTTACGTATTTGGTTAAAAACAGAAACAAATATGATACGCCGATATAAAAATAACAAATATTTTACAGTGAACTTTTCTAGGAAGTCGCTATTTTACATTTATTATCACTCAGGCAACCGTCAATAAAAAGAGAGGCATATCATGCAATATTTTCTGCCGTTTACGAATATTTCCGTATTCAATTTTCTTAACCCAAATCTCGTCGAAAAACGCAAGTTCTTTATAAAACAAATATTACTGTTAATAAAATTTTCTCGTATATTCAAACGAGCTTCTTGCATAGACTGAAGTCTTTGTATTACTTTTGAAATCATTGGAGAGTTTCTCCTACTAAAAAGACGAATTACTTTGTTCCACTAAGGAAGAAGAATAGAGAGCGCGACAAATCGATTCCTTGATCTGCAAACGATTTCCTCTTAAGTACAAATTTTATCTTAAATTTATATCATATATGTGGATCAGGGAATATCCCATTAATAGACTGGAAGTGCTTAACCGTGGATGTACTTACCATAAAAAAATGTCACCGTTATGCCTCGAATCACAGTGGCGTATCTAGGGTCAAGTGGCGCCCGGGGCAATGAGCGCGCGCGCGGCGCGCGCGCGCGTCTACCCAGTGCTCAACGATTTGTTTTAGTTTATTGTACCAGTGGCATAAATGGCGATTCAGCGAAAAGTGCACACGGCGAAAAAGTTTGAGTCCAAATTAGAAACCTCTTGATGATTTAAGTCTTTGACCACTAAAAGTCAACATATCAACCTATCCGTGTGATAAATTGCCAACGCTTTAATCTCCCAATAACTTTGTGGCAGAGGGGAGTAAAAAAAAACATATTTTTGCATGTTACCGGGCGTTCTGTAGCAGGGCATGAGAGGCCAATGGGACCTACGAATACCGCACCCAGCGCAGGCTAATAAAAAGGTGAACAGTCAAGAACGTTGCTACATAGAAAATTACCATTTCGCTTCCAGATATGTCATTCCATTCCATCAATAAGGATAACATAAACCAATAGTTAAATACAACGGTAAAGGGAGGAAAACCTGGCTAGGTCCTGATGCTCCTAACTTGTTTACCTGTCGTCTTTGCCAATCTCTAAAGCTAAGTTTAGACAATCTGTTGAAAAATATCAATGGTCGTAAGTCAAGTGCCTGTTACTTGATTTAATGCTCTCACCTAGACGCAAATTCTTAAGAATATATGTTCTAATATATTTACTGTGGGAAAGAAGAAATGACCTACCTCATGTAATAATACACTAAAAAAAATGGGAATTCCGCCCAACTTCTGTTTATAGAAGAGGTAGAAACATATCGTACATACGGAATACGGTAAGCTAAAGCTTAATGGTAGATACGTAGGTAACAAGGATAACCAACCTAAAAAGCTAAACAACTGGCTTACATGTATATTAAACTAATTGTTTGGATCCATTGATATAGCACATAAAAAAACGTGTAGGGGTATCAAAAGATGCCTTAACGTGAAAAATATCTTCTCTGCAAAATGGGAACATACTACCAATATGGGAAACACTCAACTTAACAAAAACGTCAATATGGTCCTGTTACGTATGTGAGTAATCTTTTAATCAAGGTTATTGTAACAATAAGTGTAAGTATTTTTCCAAACTTGTGCTTGAAACAAGCATAAATACCGATTAAAATGAAGCGTGCGAGAGAGCGGGAGAGAGCGAGCGAGCGAGAGGAGAGAGCGGAATATTAAGTAAAAACTAGCCGATCAGACCCCTAGCCAACCAATAAGAGACAGAATCCATAGCTATATCAAATCTATCTTCTGTCAACAAACTAACATATAACCATAATCGATAAAGAGAGTGTAGATGAAAAAATCTGCTTTACGGTAACGAAGACTTACGACTAATAAGATTGTAGAGCACTTTTTTTTATTGATTCACCAACGGTGCAGTCAGCATTCAATCATATGAATGTCCTACTGTTTATTCTGAAATCATATTACATAACGTGAAAACCAAGATAAACGCTAACAAATATACGAGTCTATATAAAAACATTTCAAGTGCATTGTGAAATACTAAATTTAGCGAGTGATATCCCTAACTTAACTAATGAGAAGAAGAGTGTTGTATTTAGATGACGTTATATTTATCCCCCGTTATGGGCTATTACATGCACCTAATGATCTATCCCATTTCGGTTATCTTATCCAATGATACTATGTGGTAACAGTGACTGTCTTTTAACTGCTTATGATAAAATATTCATAAGACTGTTTCTTGATATAAGAATATTGAAAGAACTAAAGACCCTTGCTCGAACGTTACCAAAATCAAAGTATTTGAAGAGAATATATAACGTCAATGACACACATCCAGGGCTGAATACCCAACCAAAATTCAATTTCTGCTGCACTGTATATTAAACCTGAGAGCCCGATAGTTAACGTTGCACTGTCACTTCTGTTAACATTAATTTGTCTTCATTTTCATCTAAAAAACACATAGTGAAAAGGAAGGTCAACTTATTAACCTTAATACACTAAGATTTCGATAACTTATGAAATTATGATAACTGAGTACACATTCCAACAACTGACATTGACCAATCCTAATTGCCCTTGAAATTAAAGATAACGTAACACAGAACTCGTGTTCCGCTCACCTTGAGCTTTGTTAGCGATATAACTCCAGTTTCGCAATTCATGGTAATATAAGAGAAACTTAAACCACTTCTTGCTACTAATATATCTAAAAAAGAGAATAATAATCGGAAAAAAATATTCCGATATTTTGTGTATCTTGCATTTTTGCCCCTGTGTTCGATCGAAAATGCTGCTATATCTTATATATGTGCGTTGTGGGGGTACCCAGTACTACCTATTGGAGCATTCTATTATGCAGGGGGCCACGCTGCAGTTAGCTTTTGTTTTGACTTCAAATTCATTTACATATTAACTAATTTGATACAAAGATTAATTAGAAGAGGTTTGCATTCAATTCTGGGCGCGGTACAGAATTTGTTCAATACGGCAACGTGCTTCGTTGAACTGAATTATTATACATGGAGAAAAGATAGGATCTATGTGCTAGTCTAGTCACCCGGATAACTGGTTGACAATAAGGCTATAAAGAATGGTTGAGAGCACTTACTTCAAATCCGATGAGAGCAACCAAAGATACAAAAACTTATGACTGTATTGAGGTCAAAACGATGTTTCAACCCACCCAATAGTCTATTGGACTATTCCTTGATGTTGTAACCCTTTCAAAATAGCAGAATGAAAAGAATACAATGTGAGTGCTAATGTAAGGCCGAAAATGGCAGTTTACGTCTTGATTACCCCTTTCTGCTGGGTACGAATACAATTCTTCTACCTCCTCTCTGCAAAGACTAGTCGGCAGCTGTAAGTTTTGTCATGCATGGCTGTATACGAATACATAACCTGGACACCACTTGTGCCAGCAAATGCTATCCCATTTTTATGCCTGAAAAGCATAAATAAGTTTTTGGTAACGCTGAATTTGAAAGAGCTCACCGAACCACACACTGCAGCACTGTATAGACGAGCTGCGCTACGAAAAAAATTAAACTTGATAATAACATGGTTTCAGAGGAAAATTACTTCTCAACAATAATATTAAACATATAAATTATTTTACCTTATATAGAATACAGTGATCGAATAGCATAGAAAGAATCATACATATCTCTAAACAAGAAATTTGTCACACAATAATCCATTTATATGACAAATGAAAACTCTGTCAGCAGCAGTTTGTACAGCTCATAGTACTATCAATACAAAGAGCCACTAATACCATTAATGCCAGGACCTAACACGCCCATCCACTCGGAATTGTATTCCACAGTAACATTCGGAATGTCAATTTACCTACGATAACAGGCACAGAGTTCCATAATGGCTTAATATCTCAAAAACCATTGTTCAAGTCGGATGATAAAAGGTGTTACACACGTCAGCAAGAACATCGTTTGGTGATGCAACTTGGGTCTCCATACAATAATCATAACAAGACCACTACTTATAAGTCACATATAGAATGGCAAGTAGCTTACGGTAGTGTATTTCCTCCCGTAGAGCTAACTGAACCACTTTGTAGACGCAGCAATGTCACGGAAAAATTTTCGGACCTCTAGCGACCTCTCCCACTGCCAGTGCATTTAATTCTAAGCAAAGAAAGAGCAGCATATGATCACCCAATAGAGCGGAACATGCACTGCTAAGTATGCAGCTGGCGAACTTAAACGCTCAGATACGCTTCTGACGGCAATTAGGAGACGAATACTTCGTTCACATGGAGTCATAGTATAAGTAGTATATAAAAGCTGCAATATAAAAAAAGCTAGTTTTCGCTAATATAACATCAACACACAAATTAATACACTCAGCCGTATAACACTGATCCAAGATTTGTCTTTGGCAATGTGTTTGTGGAATATGAACTATGCCTATATTCTAATTTTCTTAAAATTTGGCGCGTCATCAAAATATTCTTCGGCTTGAGCCCGTAGCATCTTTGCTCCCTCTGAAAAATAATACACCACCTTGAATCTAAATAAATTATTGATGATTTCTTCAAAAGACGTTGGCTTACGAACGAAAGAAAAAATAAACTATTCAAGTCTCTTCTTTGATTTTCTCACACAAATATGATGATAAGCATGTATATTTAAATCGTAACTTACAGGCAAATAAAGTTCACTGTTTCAAAATGAAAAGTGAGTTGGGAACTACTATCATATTGTCGAGGTGTGTGCATTTAATGACTGAGATATATTACTCAAACTATGATCATCCGGAGCGAGATATAATAAACACGAAATTAAAAGTTGAGGTTCCGATAAACAGGTTTAATGTGAGATTTAGTTTTGATAATCTATATAAATTGGCCTCATTTAATTCTATGAACAGAAAAATTCGAGATAATTGAACACGTGGTGAGCACTTTTTTTCGCTGGAATCGACCAGTTGAAATACAAAACAGAAGTGCCAAGACCGTTTGTGAAGGAGCACTACTGGCGCGGCCCATACATTAACCCGATATGCTTATCTAATGTGGTGTTTATAATAAATTTCATCCATAATATTTAAATTTAATATGCAGTACGCGGAGCGGAAAATTTTGAGTTCTTGCATCCACTCGAATCTTGCATTCAACAGTATACAGATTCGTTATCAACGAAGGTACAATCAGACTAAAATATGCCACCTTACCGGTAGGCGCCTGCAAGCAACAGCACAGCACTTGAATCTTCAATACAGCCTAATCAGGTGGCGCAGAAATTTACCACGAAACCTAATTGTCACATACAAGAGGTATCTGTTCCTATTGAAAAACCTAAAACCAATTTACGTAGACCCAGACCCTTATGAGTATTGTGCGCATTTAAATAACCACACGGTTGAGATCTAGTGTGCTATGTAGCCCGAGCGCCAAAAATTGAGGATAATTCAGCCAGGAGGAACAGAACTGTCGCGCATATTATTAACACTCTATTGAATCAACCGACTAATTCCTTTTTCTGTTCTTCACATTCAATGCCACTTCTAGCTTTTGCACCTTCGTCTCCTCCTTCTTTTTTAATTCTTCATTTCCTTTTCTTTTTTGCGCCCCAACTTGGCAAAAGCTCCTGCTCTTGAAGTAGCACGTGCCCCCCTTGCCCCCCCCTAGATACGCCAGTCTGATTCAATCGAGTGTTGTATTCAGTGGCCATAATGCCGGTGACCCGATTATAATCGGATGTGATACACACAAGCATCACGGATTTTTAATATAAATTTGTCTTCTATCGAGTAATTGCGGTTCGCAATTATTTTTTGCGTCACACATAAAACCACCACACCTCAGACGGCAGGCACTTGGAAATAGGAGCCACTATTAACCGGGCATGAGTCAACACCATACTGCAGGGCTTCCTTTCTACCTCTAAAACATGTCTGTCCTGACTGTCCCTGGAGAACGTCTACAAAAATGTCGTGCGATGAGTATAGGGTCAAGCTGCGATTGGTAAATGACACTTTAAATACACGCGACTCCCGGCCGGACTCCCTTACAGATTTATGTGCAGCATCGGAAGCATTTTCCAGTAGTTATGCTTTAAATGTAGGGGAGCCGGGAAGATCGAGTGTGTGCTCTCGATTTCCCACGGCGTTTTCTCAACCCGCTGCAGAGACCACCGTTCCTAGTCTGGGTCCATAAAATCTTATAGCACCAATCGGAAAGCAAGTTGCCATTGCCAAATAAGGAACCAGCAGTGTCAAGATTTGTAAGCCCACAACATGGGTTTAGCGCTGTACACAAATGAGTTCTCTCTATGCGAGAACAAGAGAGTCTCTATCGCGCAAGACAACAGAGTTGCATCACAACATGCCATGACTTATAGATTTTTTATGTGGACATTTTCGGGTGCATGAGTTTATTCCCAGCATACCAAATAAAATATTGACAGCGTTGGTCTTCTCCTCGGGTTTGCAAGTACGGGTTCGCCCAGGGTGCGAGCTGCCTCTTTTTCCTGGCGTGTGTCCGCTTTGTAGCCGCCAGGCCTCTAAGGTTTCCTTGGAGGGATTGAGACTATTAATAAGCTCTGCGCTAAGAAAGGCTTAGTTGACTGTTCTGAGCGCGGCCCTTCTTCAGAGTCTATCGAAACTTGTTCTGAAATATACTTTTAGTATATATATATTTTCTAACATTTATTTAAGTTGGTTTGATTATTTTATTCCATTTGCAGTTGTTTGTCTTTCTTGTTATAATTGTTTGAAATAAACTCCGTTCAGTGTTTATTTTTTTTGAGCTGGGAGGTGCGGCCGGAAATAGTATCTACCCTTGTGGAGTGTTGTTTGTGTCTTTTGTCTAGATGTTAATTCTGCCCGTAGAACATAAACATGCGAGTCTATATAGTTTTCACCAATGTACATGGACCATGGACAAATATCACAATGTATGTCGCATAATTGGAGATGATGAGATGCTGTCTCTCCGCTTATGGGTGTAATCATGGTGTACAAAATGAAAATACTATTTTGTTAATTTGGCTGAGAAAATTGTAGCGTCCATTGAGAACATCATTCCGGCGCACTTGGGTTGAGACGGGGTGGGATGAATCTTATTTATGTTCGATGGCTAGGCGTAGCAGATCTATCTGCGCCATTCTCTAATTCATGAGCAGTAAGAGCATCCAAGTTCGCCTTAAAGAAAACTAAGAGACAGAGACACCATAGACACAAAAAAAACAATCACATTACTAACACTAAAATAAAATAATGCACTGCGATGGCAGAAGTCGGAACTCGGAGTTCCTCTGGGATGAGAGTTTTGTTCCTTCATCCTCCTGCTAACCACTGTCAAGCCAGTACATAGGATGGCGCGGAGTTACAAGTCAACAGGTGATTTTTTACTTTAATGAACCTAAACTAGCGATATCGAGCTTAAAAAGCATATAGCACAAGGTCTCAACGGCTTATTATTGTTTGACAGTCGAAAATAATAATATTGTTGATATAATTAATAATACGAAGGTGAAGATCTCAGATGAAAATATTAATAGAGTAAGAAGCTCAAACACAGGAGATGTTAGATTACCAAATATAGAGAAGAGCTGGATATTTAACAGGCATAACACGCTGTCCGGAAGGTTTCCTTCTAAGCGGTACCCCATGACGAATCCTTGGGTAACACTTTTTCCTGAGGATATCTGATGGGATGATCGCCCAATACATAAATGGAAATCAGAGGGTTGGGTATAATCTAAGGAGGTACTACATATTCATTAACTTACTTTGGTGACAAAATAATCCCGAAGCGAAAATTTTATGGCCCCAATGAAAGACATCGCGTCGCGCGAAATTGTTTCCCTAAAAAGATTGATTAGGGTTTCTTCGGTGACCGCCTTGGATGTTTAGGGATTAGGAATTGAGCATACTCATTCGCCGTGGACCACGGATTATACTTGAGGTTCAGAGGACTACATCAATCCCAGATCGAGTGTGTTGGAGATTCAATATTTATGTCTTATTTAGTTTTAAATATGCGTACACGTATTAAGTGTCTAGAAGTATACAGTGTATATAAGACATGAGAGACAATATTAGCAGAGTTTGTTAATTATATTAAAATGATGTTTGCGTGATCATGCACAGAGAGATGTTTCTGAAGATTATTTACTATTATTCTGTAAATACTTACTGGTAAAAAAATGAGCTTGATGGGAGACAAAGGGCAACTTCTCGAGTCAAACAGAACTGTGACCAGGTTAAATTTCAGGCCACGGCATATTTAAATACTGAGGGCACCGTGTATTTGTATAATATTTTATTTATTTTCTAATTGTCCTGTTAATATAGGACGAGGAGTAAAAGTTCTGTAGCCTAAAGTACCTTTGAAAACTCCAATAGATACATTGATAAACTCACCCCTCTAAATGTTTGCCTAAGTCTTTCGCCGCGGAACCACTTTGGGCCTTGGTAAAGCACGATCCCCTCGAAAATTAGGTAAGCCTATGTGTTGTACTGTGTGATAACATATCCACTATTTATTTAAATTGTCAGGTATGACAGTGATATGCGTTCCACTGAAGATCTCTCATGCACGAAATATCGTGCGAGATAAAAAGCGCCACTATTCATTATAGTGTGCGAATAATTGTACCTATCTATTCCTTACATTTCATTATAATACATTATTCCCGTTAAGCATTGGAGGCAGTGAGACTGGAGGACACCTTATCTCATAAAGATTAGAACATATCTTTTCCTTTTCTAAACCAACATTTCCATTATAACATGAATTCTTAAAGAACTATATCAGATATATTGTATGATATTAATTGTTGATATCTGCAATGTTCCTTTCTCTTTGCAATGCAGTAAGGTTCGCATTGAGTATTGTTTGAACCACACTAACTTGCGTGAATCTTGCCATTGAGAAGTAGCATGCATGCTGTTCATCCCGCGCCAGAAAGTTATGTTACATATTTTATTCAGAAAGGAATGAATGTAGAATGCAATAGAATATTATCGTTTATTTGATCCCGATCAAAGTTTTATTTGAGCCAGACTCCATTATTTGTGTTTCAAATGAAATTTTCTTTTTTATTTGGCGTTCACACGTGGGAGCGAATACCAAGAACAAAACAAAAAAAAAATTAAATAATAATAATAAAAAAAATCAAAAGGGTACCCAAAGTTTTGACTCAATTGAGCTGAATCAGCACATTGCAGCTTAAGTAAAGCCCTTGTTGCGTCGGGTGTTACCAAAAAGAGTTCACTTAAAATGTTAGATTACCACTTAAAATCGTAACTAAGTACCAGCATGCTTAAACTATCATCTCGCGGTGTCCCTGTTTTGATTAAAGAATCAGTCGAGACGCACTTATAGAAAGATATTGTCTCAATCACGATGTCGAGCAACATCTCCATGCAAAATGGGAACGTCGTCATAGACGATTTCAACCTATAGGGTCTGATTTTGGTAGTTACAATGGTGGGTAGAGACATACTAGCCCATGAGCAATGAAGGGTCCCAGTTCTCAGCAAACATTCGAGGTGATAACATCGATTTACGGGAGTCTCGGATTGTCGGTTCTTTAACAGCAGACTCGAGCGGTGCAGTTAGAACGTGTGAATTTTTAAAGTTCTAAACCTGTAAGTGTGCGTGCACAACGCGTGTGTCTGTATCGGTGATTGAAGTATGCAACGGCTCCCACGTCTGGTAATGTTGAGTGTGTATGTGATTTTATGTTTTTGTATAGCAGTATTTAGTCACGTTGTATTCCACACGAAATATTGTCAACTGAATTTAATAGGAGGATATATGTGACGTTTTTGCCCGCACGCTATTCACGAATCAATCGAAAATGGGGCGCCAAGACTCATATGAATCGGCATCGTCGGCCATTGATGTGTGCAATTGTCAAATCTGACTGTTAACTATTGTCAAAATGTGATGCTACATTTTATTTGAGATTTAAGACTATTAGTTCGTGACAGAGGATTTACCCACGGTGAGTATCATGGCACAGAATAAAATACCTGTGAGCAAATTCATATATAAGGCCCTTAAATCTTAGTCTATGACAGTGCAAAAATGGTTTTCAAACCTGCGGGAGTACAGCACAATTGTAAATAATTCAGTGGCTGTCCAAAAACGGTACGGTCCCTAGAAAAATTTGCGGCGGAGGTTAATCGTGGGAAAGGGTTTGGAGGGGGGAATGAAAAAAAAACTGCCACCTTCCGGCGCCCCCCCCCATCCTCCAGTAGCGGTTTAAGGGTTAAATAAGTCGAGGGTGTTGTCCCAATCATTTAATTAAAATTTTGAGCGAAATTGCAGCACGACGGGTATGGGCTGAAAACAGATCTCCAGAGTCAAACTGATAGCTATTTGAGAAGGCCACACAATTTGGCAATTTTAGAATGACGCATTGAAAATCATTGAATGCTTAAACCAAGGGCTTAAACCATTTGAAGATACAAGCTAATGTATGTTTCACTCTAAATTACTATTAGCTTTCCGTCTCTGACCAATCTATTTTCCAAATTGTTGTTATTGACTTTCAGAACTTGGGATTTTCCAGAGTATCTTTCAGAATGTAAGTATAATTCTTAGTTCAAGAATCCATCCAGGCATTTATTAGCAACAATAAAGTAAAATCTAAAAGCAAAGACTGAAAATTTCATCAAAATCAGGATAAGAAGCGCTTAGAAAGCAGTACAGGTGGATATCGTATAAGCGGCGTATATAATGTAACTATTATTATTATTAAGAAGTAGCAAAAGTTAAGATTTTCTTTAGGTTTGAACAAAAAAAATTCTTGGGCATAATTCAAATTGGCGCACACTGATAAAGCTCAAAAGTCCCGTACCTATTTCATTAGTATTGAGTAAATTGAAGTGGATATATGACGTTACGAGATTAGGGAGAGATGTCTATTTCATAAAATAAAGTATACAAGAAGTAGGGGGACGTGATGACATCATCAGTTTGCTCATTGAATATTTCAAAATATTCATGAGACTGGCCAAGAAACTGTTTAACAGAAAAATTTTCAATCGCAAAAAATGCATAACTTTGTTATTTTTCATCCCGATTTTGATGAAATTTTCTATGTTAGTGCGCTGTTAAATTTTACTTACTTTACAAAACTTTTTATATTTCAGCCCGGAGTCCTCCTTTTAAGTAGTTCTTGTACTTGGCCTCAAAGCTCCATTATATACGTTTGATTTTTATTATTAACTCTTTACGTGCCGGATGCATGCTACGTAGCTACTGTTCAGTGCCATACTCATGTTGCTAGCCTACCATTGACTGCTTAATCCATGCTTTGTCTCCTACCCTCCCTGCTGTCGTGCTGTTGCGACAATTCGGATAACGTTGATTGATTAGCGCCGATTTCTATTGTTTCTGCGCTGCACACTCACAGGTTAATTCCGCTTTATTGCTGCTGGCGGCACTTCCGGCGTTTAATTGGCCAATAGTTCTCTTTACACAGTTTAAATTAAACTTGTTTTGAGTAATTTTCATGTGTTTGTCAACATTTTGATAGGACCTAGTGCATAAACAATCGCACACAATAAAAACAAAATCATGCATTGGAAGTTGGAAGCAATGCAAGAGTAGAAAAACTGCCCTCTTATTTTTACAAACAGAATTTGGTGTGCTTTAAAGACAAATAAGAATGCCCAGCGTATTTTAAGTAAACATTGTTGTGGACGCGTTCTTTTAAGATAAGTTATGAGAAAGTATTGACTGTAATCTTCAAGTACAGGGGGAAAAGACTTGGCAGTGGAGGATATTAGGCCCTGGCATGTACGGATTACCAGTGGCGGCAGAGGGGTTTGGCGGGGTAGCACGTAAGGAGTTAACTGGGATAGACATTGGAAACATAATATTGTTAGGCTGAACTTATTTGTCAGCCTCCATGACTGTAAGATAGTTCATGGAGGTGCATTTATGAAAGTTTTAAGCTGTGGCTTTAGCTAAGATTCAGTAATATTTTAAAAATTGTTGTGGTCTCTCTGAATAATTTCATTCTATATCACTAAGTAATTACATTAAGATCCACTGGTCAGCTAAACTTTGCACATTGTACAGTAAGTGATTTTACAGTCTTTTGGTTGTGTGTTCAACCCGTGGAAGGCGAAAAAAATTTTCCTTTGTTAAGTTATCTTGCACTTCAGAATCCCACCAACTGTTTTGAAGAGCTAAAGACAGGATAATAAATGTGCGTGTATGGGAAACGTTCCAGCAATTATTGAATAACGTTTTGGATTCTTTTGTTAACTCCCCCCCCCCCAATTTTATTGTTATTTTACAGAAGTCAAGAGTTGCAGATCTGGCTGTACGATCAATCAAAATCTCAGGATTGAAGGACATTATTATTGGTAAGTAATGACTGCATGACATGTTGGTGTTTTGAAAAGGTCGACTCTAATCCATAGGCCCATATTCTGAACTAAAGACTGGATTTGTATGCAGTCGCAAGTTCGTTCAAAGCTGTTGTGCGATTCTTTTGTCTGATGTTGACAGATGCATCAGACGAAAGGGTCACACAAATAGTTTGGCACGAAACTGGCGACTTCAGTTCAGAATTGGGGCCATAGTGTTGTTTTTTGTTTTGTTTTTTTTTTCCTTCCATGGCATCTAGACTGGAATTTCACATTGAAATTTAATTGACATATTTTGTCTGCAAGTTATCCGCATATTAAGAGACTATAATTCACTACGGTCGGACATAGAACTGATTTTAGAGATCAATAATCACTTGACCACACAAATAAGATACCTCAGATCTTGTCCATGTTTATAATATCACATAATCCATGTAAATCCTGGTTCTATTATAATATTATTTTTAACATTGTTTTGTACTTGTGGAAACATTAGAGTTATGACGGTGGTCTAGCAATCCACAGGTCGTGGGGTTCGAATCAAGCAGGGCAGCCTATGATTTTTTCCATAGCTGTCTGGTTCCAATATTTATCACACAGCATTTTGTTGCGTGTTTTCTAAACAAAATA